>OU343225.1:75728825-75831045 GCA_910596185.1 Chrysanthemum makinoi | reverse complement strand
GAACTCTATTGTAGAGAAAAATTAAAAGTAGGTATTATTATGCATAATATTAACTTGTATATATTCATTAATTCATTCATTCATTTAATGCGAAAGTTATAGGCTCATCCAGGTAACACGGTGGGCTTTACGACAATGGGGCGTTTGTTTGTTTTGTAAACCTTCTGCAAAGATCTTTGAGTATTTCTGGTCTACCTTTGAATGTCGCGGTTTCCCTTGATTGTATTATACAATATCTTGTGTATGATCAACTTCATTAATTAGTTCTATCCTCATTCACTTTTGTTGTTTTGTTACTTTCGGTTTTTAGAATGTGGCGCAAAATACCTAATTGTTTAATGTTTGGGAACTTTGGTCTTCAATCTAGCGGTCTTCCAAAAAAAAGGCTTGTTATGTTTCTTGGGAGGTATGTTTAATTATATTTACATTTATTTATATATTCGGTTTTAATGTTGTATATGTTGTGTCGATGTTAGAGTCAAACTCCCACGACAAATCACTGCCTTGACTTTTGCAACTATGTTAAGAGGTCAACATAAATTTGATGTTATTAAACCGATATACAAGACCACAACCCATGATGGAAGGAAAACAGACTTCTCCAGGCATTTGTTGCTACTGTGAATGGTCGCTATCTTTATGGTCCAACTGGATCACGATATTCCCTCTGTAAAATTTATCAAGGTTTTTCTAACGATACCTTACTCATATATATTTATTACATGCCCTCGTGCTCCTTTATTCATTGGCTTATTTGTGTGTGTAATTTACAGCTCTCCAATCATGCCTCATGTTGGAGAAGGAAGCGCTTTAGAGGAGACAAAACCGCACAGAAACAAGGCTGCTGTCGCAGATGATGAAAATGTTGAGCCACTTTGAAGGAATCACCTGGTTAACTCCAAATGTTGAGCAACGTGGAATGAACAAGGATCTTCTGTTGGTTAACTCCGGAGAGCTATATTCCTGTCTCATATGTTGAGCCACATGGAACGAGAGTGTTGGAACTTTCGCATATTAACCAGGCTGCCTGCTAAATTGTTATCCCGCTTTTTTTTTTTTTTTTTCTTTGTTGATGTTTATGCCCGTTAAACTTGTGTGATCTTTGTGCATTCAACACATGTATTCATCGAATTCATATCTATACCGCTTTAGTTGTTCATTTGTCGTACCCGAACCAACCTAATCCTGCATTTTACATCACTCTGCATCGTAGTGTTAACCCATTGTTTCAGGACATTTATTGTTAAGTTGATGTTCAAATATCAATAATCGATAGGCGCGCCAGTTTCTGTCCTTCATTTTCGCGACATTTTTTTTCACTCTGCATAGTTTTTATTTAGTAAATTTGTTTTTAAATTTGTCGCGTTTCTATAGCTGGTAGTAACTGATACAATGTGTGGTATAGGTAACCCAAACGTTTCTCATGAAGCTCAATAAACAAATCTTGTAAATATATCCTGAAGTTGAAAGTGGCTATGTTTGACCTCAAAAGTCAAACATAAATTATAATAACTTTAGAGTCTCCAGGCAATTGTATCATCATTTTTCTAACCGCAAATGACAAAATTGCCCTTTCAGGTTTCGAAAGAAAATTTCTAGCAGCAGATATCAGAAACTCTCATCCATATGCATCCATGGAAATTCACTTTCATACCCTTTCGATGATGACATTAAAAGGTTTTTTTTTTTTGGATGTTGAAAGCATTGGTTAGTTTAGTTTATATGTAACATAATCTATTTTCTTTGTTCCCAGAGACGGAGCCGTCAGGTGGCGGTGCTAAGGGCTGCAACCCACTTCCAACTGAAGCAACTTGCAAACTTTGTTTCGACACCGGTTTGTGAGCGGCAAATGTTATGGTTTTGTGAAGTCTTGGATCTAGCCCCTCCAATGATCCATATCCAACCATATATACTGTCATGATGCTTGTTGAATGATAATTGTGTATTGCAATCACTCAATTAAGCGGCCATTAAATGGCAGAGAATGGGTTTATGAAGTAAAGGAGTGAAATGAACATAGAGAGAAAGGGAAAGTGAAGAAGAAGATAAGAAAGAGAGTGTTTTTTGACTTTTTATTTTTTCTTGTCCTTTTATTTTAAAATAGTATTTCATAGATAACTCTTTTATTGTTTCAACTCTTATATCGTTTTTAAACTTTTTTTTTAGTTGTATTGAATAACTTGCTCAAAAAAGGTTTTATTGAATAATATACATATCAACAAGAATAAATTTTTTGTGTGCATATCTTTTATATCATTCGAAGGGAAGAAAAGTTAGTTATTTTGTTTTTGCGTTATCCCCACATTTGTTAGTATCGTTTGCTTGTTTTCTTCATTGTCTCAACTTTTCGAGTAATTAGTATTTCAAATGTTTGCATATATTTATGAAACATTCCATTTTATAGTTCACATTATTAAGAAATAGATTTGAGTATTTGAGGAAGAATTGTTTGAAAATAATTGAAAGAGTGATTAAGAATTTAGCAAATCCGGATGCCTAGTTAGTTTTGAGTGTTTGTGTAAAATTTGTTGATTTGATAACAATCGACTATTTTTATTGATGATTGAAAGTCTTATACATCAAGTTAAAGAACTAATTGTAATTTCATACGTGTTATAAATTGATCGGGATAGTTGAACCATTGAACCGGTGTTATTGCAAAATTTATTTACGGCCCCCCTTAACAAAAATTCCTGGCTCCGTCCCTGTTTGTTCCGGATGACATGTCCAACTTTTCGAGTAATTAGTATTTCAAATGTTTGCATATATTTATGAAACATTCCATTTTATAGTTCACATTATTAAGAAATAGATTTGAGTATTTGAGGAAGAATTGTTTGAAAATAATTGAAAGAGTGATTAAGAATTTAGCAAATCCGGATGCCTAGTTAGTTTTGAGTGTTTGTGTAAAATTTGTTGATTTGATAACAATCGACTATTTTTATTGATGATTGAAAGTCTTATACATCAAGTTAAAGAACTAATTGTAATTTCATACGTGTTATAAATTGATCGGGATAGTTGAACCATTGAACCGGTGTTATTGCAAAATTTATTTACGGCCCCCCTTAACAAAAATTACTGGCTCCGTCCCTGTTTGTTCCGGATGACATGTCCAACTTAGGGACTAGTTAGTGATATAGTAATCGCTGGAAAATAAGTAGTCTAATATCCTACATACTTCAGTTTTCATTTCGCTACTAATCGATCGCTTGGTTACCAAAACACAAATCTTTAACAATTAATCAACTCTTATCCTTTGTACTTAAATGTTTTTTGACGGGCTCTTGACCTTTTACCCAAAAAAATCAACTCTTAGAAACAATTGTCTTATAACATATTTTGAATTGTTAGGTGGCACTTGCATAGTAAAATACTAGATAGTGTTGGGATTTAATACTCATAATAATTATATAAATCAAATAACATCATCAAAGCATGCAGCGGAAGCAAATAGGAATAATATATGTAAGTAATTAACCGAATAAGAAAATGCGTACCTTTTAGCAATTCAAGAATCAAACGTTGATTAAACAAGAACCAAAACCCAAAACCCTAACTTTAGGGTTTATACAAATCGACTCAAACAAGAAATCGACCACCAAGGATTACAAGCTCAAACGTGCTTGTTCTTCGTTCTTGTACACACGTACTAATAGCGATTTGATGTGGAAAAGCTAGTTCCTTGAATCACAAATAAAACCAAATACTTGTTTCTTTCACTTGGAAAAATCGATCCCTATGAGGAGGGGTGTCGATGGGCCAAGCAAAGAGAGAGAGGGAGAAAAAGAAATTAGGTTATTGGTGATCCAAGATTAAGTTGTGAATGAATACAATGAATTGTATTTATAGGTAACTTAACTTGGTGACCAAATTTGTGTGGGATTGGGTTTGAATACTAACCGATCGGCCTAGTCTCCCAAAAGGGATTCTAGAACCTTCCCGACTTCTAATTTCATTCTTAGTCCTTCTAGTTAATATTTAATGACCGTTAACCAAACCTCGTTAATTATTTAACTATCGTTATGTTTTATTTCGTGGCTAATAATTAATAATACCGCTTTTATTTATATTAATTATTTTAACATCAACTCTCATACGTAATATGTGCAATCCCGAAGTCTCGAGTTCGAATCCGGACATACATATATTTAAATATCCATAAAACCTTTCAGCTCCCACTTGGATATTACTAAATATAGTAATGACATTGGTTAGTCTAGGTTTCACACGCCAACGCTGGATCGAATCGAGTATGGTCTCCTGGAAAAACCATTTAATGATTCATCATTTTTACTTATCCCTTTGTTACTAATACTACATTAACTATGAATATGGATCAAGTCATTTCATAAGTTAACATTATGTTTCTCGTTGTATTCGATTTAACAAGATTACCAAATCAGCGTATTCCATAGATTCTTGGGTATGGCCATACAAACATCTTGTCAACCCTACGAGGGGCCCAAAATAGTATTATGCTTTGAAACAAATTCAAATGAACAAATTCTCTTGACTACAAACATAACTCATGAACTTTGCAACACTTTCAAAAATAGCCCTTATAACTACGATTCGGATAGCGTTAGACTATCTTACACAAATGCACTACATTCATATCAGTTATCTGGTATCTCAAGTATGAGGATAAACACTTCATGATATACTTAATAACAAAGATCCATAAACTATCATCATGTAAAGTTGGGATGAGTCCTATATTCAATTCATTGAATATCATGTGAATCTGGTATGTCCCACGCATCAATATACTTTAAAAGTATATTCTATCAAAACTCAGATTTGTCTTAATTCAATGACATTCCCATATCATTGATCGACAATGGACTATTTAGAATAACATAAGTTATTCACGGATTAAACATGCAAATATAGGATATAATAATAAGAAAATGAAAAATAAACATAAACAACTATTTTATTTCATTAAAGTAATATTTGTTCATAACATCCTTTATCCAAATATTAATCACATATCTGCATGAAACTACTAGCTAAACGAAGTCCTATCCCATCGGCGATGAAAGTTTTTCCTTTGGCAAAGGCTTCGTAAAGGGATCGACTAGATTATCATCTGTATGAACTTAGAGTAGATTGATTTTACCTATGTCGAACTTGTTCTAACATAGTGATATCGACGAGGAAAATGTCGGCATGACTGGGATTGGTGGGATTGTAGAGTACATTTAAAGGTAATTCGATTGAGGGCATTACTCCGAGTCCCAAAATGAATTTCCTAATCCAAACAACTTCCATCGCAGCTTCGAGCGACTATGTACTCGAGCTTCGTAATACACATCGCGAACCGTTGTTTGCTTCTTGCTCTTCTAGTCAACTGCTCCTCCATTAATGACAAAGACGTAACCCGTTGAGACTTCATATCATCTTTATCAGTTTGGAAAGACGCATCGGAAAAACTCAGTAACATCAAGTTCTCGCATCCGTTTCCTCCATACACTAGAAACATTTCTTTAGTAGCCCTTAGATACTTAAGAATGTTCTTAACGACGGTGTTTCACACCGGGTTCTATTGATATCGACGGTGATATTTTGTGCAATACATCAGGGCCTTGTACATCTTAGATACATATAGATCCTACAAGCATAAGGAACTTTATTCATGCGCCACCTCTTCGGTGTTGCGCATAGTTTATTACTTAAGCCATGTTCAACTTGCATCGGCAAATATCCATTCTTGGAATTTTGCATCTTGATCTCTTCAATATTTTATCAATGTAAGCACTTTGGCTTAGTCCAATTAACTGTCTTGATCTATCTCGGTAGATCTTGATTCCTGAATAAATGCGCTTCCCCTAAGTCCTTCATAGAAAAGCACTCTCCAAGATAAGACTTTACATCTTGCATACTTGGAATGTCTTTTCCCATGATCAATATGTCATCGACATATAAGACAAGGAAAATAACATTACTCCCACTAGCTTTGTGATATACACATGGCTCATCAAGATTTTGTGTGAAACCAAATTTCTTGATTTCTTCATCAAACTTCTTGTTCCATTGCCTTGATGCTTGCTTCAATCCATAAATGGATCTTTGAAGTTTTCATACAACTGGATACTTTGGATTCACAAACCTTCGGTGCTCGCCATATAGATGTCCTCATCTAGGCCGTTTAAGAAGGCATTTTGACATCCATTTGCCATATCTCATAGTCATGATGCGAGCTATGGCTATAAGAATCCTAATAGCTCTAATGTCTGCGCTACGAGAAAATGTCTCTCGTAGTCTACCCCATAGGTTTGAGTATACCCTTGGGCTACAAGATGAGCTTTATAGGTGTGTGAATTGGCATCCATGTCGGTCTTTATCTTAAAGAGCCACTTTACTTCCAACTACCTTAGCGGAGAGTCAACCTCTATCCGGTTTCGTTATCTTTCATGGATTGCATTTCCCATTCATTGCAACTTCGCCATTTTCCTTTTGAGGACTCATCATGGCAGCTTTATAGTTAGCGAGGTTCACCAAGATCCCAACAAATTTTCCTCGGCTTACGTTGAGACATAGGCGCCAGGTGCAGCGTAGTTCTTGAAGATCTACGAATGGGAACCACTTCAATCTCGTGGAGCATGAGACTTTGTGGTTCTACTTGAGGTTGGCTAGTGTTTTCGAGAAGGTGTTTTATCTTAGATCATCTTCCGTCATAAACTCTCCCACTGAATTCATGAGATATGAGATCCCTTTCAAGAAATTCTCCATACCTAGCAACAATTACTTTGTTTTCAGGTGGAAAGTAAAAGTATTAACCCATAGTTTCCTTTGGGTATCCTCACGAGATACACTTAGCAGTCTAGGTTGCGGCTTATCGCCAGTGTCGTTTAACAAACGCCTCCTGACGAAACCTTTAAGTAAGACAAGTTGGGAGCTTTCCATACCACTTCATAAGGAGTCTTATCAACATTCTTAGTTGGAACCATATTCAATATGCGACGCCGGTTTCTAAAGCATAATCCCAAAAGGATAAGGGAAGAGTTGTAAGATTAAACATCGGTCGCACCATGTCTAGCAATGTACAATTCCTTCCGAGATACACCATTTTGTTGTGGAGTATATGGAGATGTAAGTTCTTTGGGCGATACCACACTCACTAGATAATCTTTAAACTATTGGCTTAAATATTCACCACCTCTATCGGATCGAAGAGCTTTAATCTTCTTTCCTAGTTGAAGTTCTACTTCACTCTCTTTAAAACCTTCCAAAGACTTCATGTTTATGTTTAAGTAAATAAACATAACCATAAAGACTGAAATCATCAGTAAGGTTAAGAAGTAGCTAGCACCCTTTCTTGACACATGTCTTAGTGGTCCACATACGTCGGTATGTATCACACCAAGAAGATCAGAAGCCCTTTCTAAACTATTTGTAAAAGTTTTCTTGGTCATCTTCCCGGATATGCAAGATTACATTTATCAAATGATTCATCATTGATATTTTGCAAAAGCCCATCATCATTTCTTGTTGTTGCATGCGTTTCTTGCCTATGTGAGCAAGTCTACAATGCCAAAGAAATGAAGAATCCAAATCACCTTTGATTCTTATATTATTGATGCTAAAACGAAATTATTTTTATCAATCACATTATCATGCAAATCAATTTCAAACACACCATTTCTTTGGAATAACATTAAAGTAAAACACCATTTAAAGAAACGAAATTCCATAATCGATAAATGCATGAGCGAAACCAATATCTTTTAACAAGGAAGCGAAAATGGCACCCTAACAATGGAAGGTGCGTAATGACAATCGTTTAATGGCGATTACTAAACCGAAGGTAAAACTAAATCAAGCGTTCTATAGCTTCAACGATTGCATGTGCTCCATTACCCACGTCGCATTATTCTTGTCCATAGGCAAGCTTCCTTGCTCCTCTAAGTCCAAGATTATTACATATGTAGACCACATCGGTATCATATACCGAATTTATTTTATGAGGAAAAGCAAATAATTCTATCATCAAAAATTACAGAAGTGCGGCCCACGGTGCAGTATTTTTATACCTCTTATTGCGCACTCATCAGGTGATGGACAATTCCTCTTCGATTGTCCCACCGGTGCAGTGATGACAAGCCATATCCTTCTTGGTTCTCGCTTCTTGAAGGGTACTTCTTGGGTTCTTCAGCGATAAGTCATAACTTGTTTTCCGCATCAACTTTACCCACCTTTCCCTTTCTTGTTCGCTAGCGGCTTATTAGCTTAGAAATCCTACCCATACGGATGGTCAGAACCGCGGTGTAGGGGCCTTCTTGGGCAAACCTTTTTAGTAATCAATGAGCATTGCATGTACCTCCTTATTGTCTTCCCGTGCAATGCATATTATAATTGTTACCGAAACCATCAAACTCCTTGTTAGGATCATGATAAGGCCAATTTGTATGTCATTGAGGTAGACATAGTTAAGGCGCCCACTGGTCCATGTAACTCATCATTTCCAGGCAGTGGCTACAGTTCCCTTCTCCTTGCTTGCAACTATGAAGAGCATCTATCAAATCATACATTCTACTGTCGCGGGCTTTTCAAACAACCTTTGCAATTCTTCAAGCATGAGATTAGGGAAGTAATTTTCAAACTGTTTTTGCAAGCTTGAGTTCATAATCCCGAGCATAGCGGCGACCTCATTACTTGTCATACTTTCAGTTTGCCATGCGCTTTCGTTAGCCGGCGTGCTTGTCAGTGCGGTTGAAGGAGGACAAGGCGTGAGTCAAATAATTGAGTCTTTTGCAACCCTCAGACAATTCTTAGTTGCGATACAATCATTGAAATTGGCGCTACCGGTCAATTTCTCTCGATCAAACATAGATTTGAGCGCGAGGCTAGTCGCGATAGATTCAGCTTGAGCCATTTCTGCTGAAATAAAAGTTCAAAAGTTAGTACTTTCGATAAGTAAACATTCAAGAAAATAAAATACCCTTTGGTTAATATTCATATTAACCATAGAATTTCCTTGAATTTTGGATCCTCATTATCATAGTTTCACCACATCAGTTGATCTGCTAGTAGTGAAAGTATAGAATAGGTAATCGTTGAAAAACGATAATTGACAAACAAGTTTTCAATTCCAAAAATTATGGGATTTACAATTTTGCCAAAACAATTAATGCAAAACATAAGCATGTTTCATCCCATCTCATGCCTTAAGTCATAGGTCTCACTAACTAACTTAATTAAGTTGTCTAACTTAGAAAGCGCAAATCATAAAGGCGAGGTCTCACACAACTAAATAATTCACCTCGTTATTGTAATCTAGATCAAGGTCTCACATAACTAAATTACAACTTCAAGTGTTTCATATCATTAGATGGCATAAACTTAAATTTAAAGGGTACAATTTTTGACGTGTAATCAAATCTTATGTATAAAGAAGCATGCATACAACTTTATAACATAATATTTTCGAAAAAACTTACATGAAATTTTAATTGCTAAGATTGAATTCTACAAAGTTTTAATCGATGCGTTGAGAAACTTGCAACTTTGCACTAAGATGCTTCGTACATAGAATGGTTATACTAGGTAGCTCAATCGAACTCACGAGGCGAGAGGACCGTAGCGCAAAGCATAACCTTAGACATCCTTTGTTATGATGGCACTTCTTAATTAACCCTTTATAGTTTGTTCTAGTGGGTGAGCCGTTCTAACCATTTAATACGATCGCATCAATCGATTAAAAGTTCAAGAATAATTCTTAGATAACAAATCGGTTTCGCCATTATTTAGTCCATTTAATTTTCTATTCATAAAACCCTTCACTAACATGTCAAAACAATATATAAACAAAAAAAGCATTTTAATAAAAATTAAACACACTCAAATAATATAAACATATAACTAAACAATTTAACATATGTAAAACAATTAGCCACATGCATAATTATTTCAATAAACTCTAATAAACAATTCTAGGCATTAAATATTGCATATATTAACTAGGGCTTTCACCTACAAAGTAGATGAGCCACATACATCGACAAAGTCGATTATGTAAATAAAGTTAACAATATACCAATTAGCACATAGCAATTTTTTAGTTATAATTGAGTCTTCCCAATTTGATAATTATTAAATAAATAAAACATGTGTGTATCAACTAAACAATTTATATAATAACAATACTCCATGGCAAAACATGCATGTTCCACCATGGATTCCGCATAACAATTATCACCCAAGATACGCATATTACATGGCACATAACAATTATTCATTAATTAACCACATAAAATTAGCATGCAATCCTAGGGTTTTTACAAGTTTTACAAAATTAAAACCTAATCAAATAATTAAAGGGTAATCGACCCTATAAATAAAAATTAGGGTTTCGAATTCAAAACCCTAGAAACCATAAAAAGCAAGGTTGTCAAGATCGGGATCCTACCCAGGATCGTTTTCGTCTTTGCAAGATCGTGATCGTAAGATCGGATTGGGATCTTAAGATCCTACTCTAATGTTATTTCTTAATAGTTTATGTAATTTTATACAAATCTACAAATTCTAATACATTATAACCACAGAATACTCTGAATGTTTCATATAAATGATGTCCTAAATTATGATTATAAAATGTTTAAAAAGAATAACATGTTGTTTTTTGAATTCTACAAACAAACAACCCATAAATTTGTAGTTTTTTAGTTTGTAATCCGAGAAAAGTATGATCGGATCGGATTAGATAAGTAGATCGTATGGTCAAAATCGGGATCCTATAAGATCTTAAGCTTAAAAATATCCTATGTAGGATCCGGATCGTTTTTGCTTTGCAGTATCGTAAAATCGTAAGATCCTAAGATCAGGATCAGGATCCTGACAACTATGATAAAAAGCATGCATATAATCATAAAGATTCAATTTTTTATGTGTTTCGGTAATTAATTACATCATATTAACGGATTTGATACCACTGTTGGGATTTAATACTCATAACAATTATATAAATCAAATAACATCATCAAAGCATGCAGCGGAAGCAAATAGGAATAATATATGTAAGTAATTAACCGAATAAGAAAATGCGTACCTTTTAGCAATTCAAGAATCAAACGATGATTGAACAAGAACCAAAACCCAAAACCCTAACTTTAGGGTTTATACAAATCGACCCAAACAAGAAATCGACCACCAAGGATTACAAGCTCAAGTGTGATTGTTCTTCGTTCTTACACACGCATACTAATAGCGATTTGATGTGGAAAAGCTAGTTCCTTGAATCACACAAATAAAATACTTGTTTCTTTCACTTGGAAAAATCGATCCCTATGAGGAGGGGGTGTACGATCGGCCAAGCAAAAGAGAGAGGAGAGGAGAAAAGAAATTAGGTTATTGGTGATCCAAGATTAAGTTGTGAATGAATACAATGAATTGTATTTATAGGTAACTTAACTTGGTGACCAAGTTTGAGTGGGATTGGGTTTGGAATACCCCAACCGATCGGCCTAGTCTCCCAAAAGGGATTCTAGAACCTTCCCGACTTCTAATTTCATTCTTAGTCCTTCTAGTTAATATTTAACGACCGTTAACCAAACCTCGTTAATTATTTAACTATCGTTATGTTTTATTTCGAGACTAATAATTAATAATAATAACGTTTTATTTATATTAATTATTTACATCAATTCTCATACGTAATGTGTGCAATACCGAAGTCTCGAGTTCGAATCCGGACATACATATATTTAAATATCCATAAAACCTTTCAGATAGGATCTAACCTCACTCTGGCCACTATTTCCAAAGACACCCTTAATTACTTCACTTGCTTAACGTTTAAGTAACAACCCACCTCTTCGAAGTTACAAATATTAGTGGTAGAATCTTGCATGCTTAATGTATACGCTATACCCTTACTTGTAAAAGGAGAGTTATTTGGCCATTGATACTGAATAGTTTACTAGTTTGATGTTAAATAATAGCCGAATGGAACTCCCAAGAATTTTTTTCAAAGATTCCATACAGAAGTCAAATGACAAGTGTGTTTTTCTTTGTGCACATATGTGTGTGTGTGTGTGTATAATAGATAGAGTTATAATTTGGGAGTTCCCATAATTCAATGGGATTATGGGATAGTCATACCATGATCCACTTTAGCTTATTCTTTTTCCTTCTTGGAGGATTAGCAACTTTAAGCTTCTATACATACAATAATCAAGAAGTTGTGGTTCGCAATGTTAAGGTTGCTCTTGCAAATACGGCTACGAGTGCAGTTACAAATACTAGTACACGAGTATTTGGTCAGCCGACAACGTTGAAGGCCGCAGCACCCTCTTTAACTAGCACGTGTGATTTGTTCTCTGGCAGATGGGTTTATGATAACTCTAGTCGTTACCCTTTATATAAGGAACACGAATGTCCTTATCTAGAGGATACTTACGCATGCCAAACTTATGGCAGAAAGGATGTTAAGTATCTGCAATGGAGGTGGCAACCTCATAGCTGCAACTTACCAACGTACGTCTCTTTATCTCGTGATTCATACATCAATTAATAAGCTGTTTGGAATAAGCAACCGCTTGTCCAAAAGTAGCTTATTTCACTCCCAAATAATCATATACTTATTAGCAGTTTGGATTAACAATCTTCATCAACGTCATAACAGCTTGTTAGCAATATACTTATTGCCATTGATGTTGGAATGTTTTTGGGTGTAGGTTTGATGGTAAAGCATTAATAGAGAGACTAAGCGGTAAAAGGATATTGTTTGTAGGGGATTCGTTAAACCGAAATCAATGGTTTTCTATGATTTGCATGATCAATTCATTAACTCCAGGGGTGAAGAACGCTGGTGGAGGTCTCGATGGTCTTCTATACACTTTCAAGGCCATTGTAAGTTCCTACATATATGTCCATTTGCTAGGGTGTTCTTTAAGTCATATGCAAGTAAATTTAATTTAAATATACAATTCAGGACTACAATATCTCAATTGATTTCTACTGGGCTCCAATGCTAGTCGAATCAAATGGTGATAGTCCAACAAACCATCATCGTGACGATAGAATTGTTGCAGTAAAATCCATTGAGAAACATGCTAAGCATTGGGTTGATGCGGATGTACTTGTCTTTAATTCCTATCATTGGTGGAGATTACGGGTAGTGAAGCTCTTGTAAGTTCAAAATAGCTAAAAACAGTTTTGAGAATTTGCTTAAATATTTTACTAGTAAATTAACATGAAAGTTTTCTTGTCAATACTTGTCTAGAAAGGGTGTTGGATCTTCATTTGATGATCCTAATCAAGAATATGAAGAAGTTGATAGTCTTCATGCTTACAAGATGGGTCTTAGAACATGGTCCAAATGGGCACAAACTCATCTTGATCCTTCGAAAACCAAGTTGTATTTCATGGGTGTCACAGCTACCCATTCGAAGTATGAAACAACAAAGCCCTTTCAAATTTAGTTCAGATGGTGGAAAAACTATTTGTGAATTTTGCCTCACAAAACGTGCGTGTGTGGCTTTGTAGGGCTAAAGAATGGGGAGGCAAAAATCATGCTAATTGTTATGGAGAGACCGAGCCAGTGATGGATGACAGATTCTGGGTGCGCCGAACCGATCCCCAAATGCTGAGTGTACTAGAGTCATCATTGAGAAAGCTGAAAGCTAAGGGGGTAAATGTACAGATTATAAACATAACACAACTAACACAGTGCAGAAAAGACGGACACACCACTATTTACAGGAAATATTGGCGTCCCTTAACTGAGCTTCAAAAAAAGTACCCGCAACATGCTTCTGATTGTTCACATTGGTGTCTTCCCGGAGTTCCGGATATTTGGAATGAACTTCTCTTGGCTTACATTTTCAGATAACACCCGACCAACTAGCTAATAAAAAATGCTATGAAGCCAAATTAGGAGATGCCAAATACGTACAATCTTCATTAATAATTATGTATCCCAAACATCTAGATTATACTAAAACATTTGTTTATGTACTAATGTACATGTATCCTTTCATGCTTTATTTGGAAAGTAAGGTTAACACTTTGCAATTTGTACTTGCTTTCATTTAGTTTTCAATACAAAGAGATTTGGTCCAAGTTCTTTATTTTTAACAGCAATACACAGTAGATTAAAGGGCCAATGACTTGAAAATTCATTCAACTTGTCATTTTTTGTTGTTCCATGTAGCCTTCTTTTTCTTTTGCTATTAAAACACAATGCTTTCAAAAACAGACCTTTGTGTTCAGTGACTGAGCCAGAAAAAGTGATTACAGGGGGCATGGCAACAAGAGAGTGAAGAACATATTTGAAGTCGGGGTTCATTTTTTAAGTGTAAATTGAAGTCGGGTCGGGTTTCATGATGTAGCCTGAAGCTACAGGTTTTAGACAATTCAAGTATTGTCAGACTTTGGGAGGGAGTAATAAGGTTTACTGGACCGAGGGTTTGAGAAAACAATTCTCGACTCTTTTTATTAATATCAAATCTCTGCAAAGAACATCATAACTTCCTAACTATGACCCCTATTTATACTAAACATAATAGTAATCCTAAAAGAATAAGGATTAGACACTCCTAGTCCTAATCTGATAGAACTTATCAGATAACCACCTAAAAAACTAATTCAAAACAGACTCCAAAACAAATAAACAAAGAAACATCAGATAGTAGCACTTCGATCTTCAATCACCGCATCATTCTCCCCTTCTTGGGAAAAACTCATCCTCGAGTTTAGTTATGTAGCGGTCCATGACTTCATTTCTTTTTCACTTTAGCTTCAACACTTCCTATCCCTTTTTCCAAACACTCTGATGAACTTGAGACATTAGTGATGTAACCATCAGTTAAAGGCACTAAAACCATTTTGACACCATCATGATGAAAGGTGTAAGTGTTTTCTTTCCCCTTGTGGGCTGCGTTTACATCGTATGTGTTAGGAATTATTGTAACAGTGGGTTCCTGCTGATAAAGGTTCCTGCTGATAGCTTTCTATTTTCTTCTGATAATGTGGTTCCTACGGATAGTGCCGTTGCCACTGATAGTTATTATTATTTCTGCGGATATGTAGTTTTCGTATTATTAGTATTTAGTTGGGATATGCATGAGTTAAATTAGGAATAGATAATGCATATCTTTTACGTGATGAGTAAGCTGCTCAATTAGGGTTTCTTGTAGTATAAAAGAAACCAGCGGCTAGGGTTAATGTAGGTCTTCACATAACATTTTTAGTGAATTAATATAGATCCATAGAGGATCAAGTATTCGGTGGTTATTGTCTTCTTGAGTCTTGTGCTTATATTCCGCGTAAACATAATTCTAGCAAAGGTTCTCCTTAGTTCTCTTGTGATTACACAGGTTAACTATACTTTCTCTAAGGCTCATAAGATCTATCTGGGATTGAACCCAACAAGTGGTATCAGAGCCTGGTGAGAATCTTTCTTAGAAGACAGTCTTACTCTCTTTCTCAAAACCATAACAATGACATCATCAAAAAATTCAGATTCGGAAAATAAAGAACAGCCTGAGCCATCAAACACCCAATCCACTATTCAGCATGTTGTTACCACCATGTCCAACACCAATGCAAAATTTCCCTACCTGAAGAAGGAAGAGTATGACATATGGGCTATGAAGATGGAAAATTATATCTCCAACATGGACATCCATCTCTGGAACATTGTTCTAAAGGCAACAGTAAGAAGGCTATTGGAATAGATTCTGATGGAAATGTGATAATTCTTCCAAAGAAGTGTCTGAACAGCTTGCAATTCAGAGGGAAACCAAAGCAAGGACTACCTTGCTTCAAGCTCTTCCAGATGAGCATATGAGTGATTTTTATTATCTTGATGATGCTAGAGAAATATGGAGAGCAATAAAAGCAAGGTTTGGAGGTAACGAAGAGTCTAAAAAGATGAGGAAGTCAATGCTCAAGCAGAACTTTCAGGAGCTTTCAATTTCTGAAGAGGAAGGCATACACAAGGGGTATGATACGTTCCAGAAAATCCTCAGCCAACTAATTCAGATGAAGTCCAAACCTGACAATGAGGAATGTAATCTCAAGTTCCTTCGTGCTTTACCTTCTTCATGGAGACAGGTTTCTCTCACACTCAAGGCAAAGGGAGGCCTTTACTACTTAAGCTTTGATGACTTATACAATAAGCTTAGATCCCTTGAAATTGATATCAAGGGTCATTCATCTTATTCTCCAACTCCAACACACTCAGCTTTTGTTAGTGCTACCAGTGCTAACACAATGGTGTCTTATGCTGAAAGTCCCACTTCTTCATCAGCAGCAACCAGAACACACACTTCTTCTACAAGAAAATCAAAGTCCAATCCTGTGATAGAGGATGTGCTTCACTCTTTTGTTGTTGAAACTGAAGACCAACAGCAGTTGGCCTATGAAGATTTAGAACAGGTGGATAAATGCGATTTGGAGGAGATAGATCTCAAATGGCAGATGGCCATGCTTGCTGTGAAAGTCAACAGGTTTGAGAAGGGATCTGGGAGGAAGTTTCGCTACAAGGGAAGAGAATCAGCCAGGTTTGACAGAAAGAAGATCAGGTGCTTTGAATGCAACCAACTTGGTCACTTTGCAAGGGAATGTCCAGACAAGAAGGGAGGTGACAGAAGAAGGTATAATGCATACAAGCTCAAGGAAGCTGAGGAGGTCAAACCTACAGCCTTGTTGTCTTTGGAGTCTAGGGTTGACTGGGATGAGCATGTGAATGAAACTGAGGACGAAAATCCTCAGGTTGGATTGGTTGCTGATACTGTTGGTGAGATTGCACTAATGGGCATCACTTCTCAGGTGCAAAGTTGTATATTTGGTTGTAATGCTAAATATGATACTCTTAAAAGTGAATTTGATGATGTTAATGCCCAATATAAAGAATATTTTATCCAGGTCCAGACCTATAAGAAAACTGTTAAATCTTTAGAAAAACAAAAGGCCTGGTACCAACAAAATCAATTGGCTCTTGAAGAGAAAATTAAAGTTTTAGAAAGAGATTTGGAAAACACCTCGAACAAGCTAAAATTTAATAAGAAAGAAAATGTTAAGGTGATTGCTGAAAAAGAGGGTCTTCAAGCTAATCTTGATTCAGAGGTGGCTAGGCATAATCAGTGGCAAGAACAGGCTAGAAACCTAGATAAACTGTGGAATAGTTCTATGTCTGTTAAAACTAAGATGGGGTTGGGCTTCAAGGACTATATTGGTCCAGATGAGGTGTATGACCCAAATGAATACAATGTTTTTAATCTTGTCACAGATGAAGAAGAAGATAAATATAGAAAACCTGTTAAATATATAAAACAAGGTGAAATGCACTCGGTTCCTTATTCTATATATGGTATTGTTAGGCCACCCAACCCAGACTCAGACTCAGATGAATCACATATGACCTATGGTCAAAAGTCCAATGACTTATCTGACACTGGCAGTGAATCTAATACTTTTGTTTCTTGTTCTTCCAGTGATAGAACCTCAGAGACCCAGTCTAAAGACTATGCCAGTTGTGATTCAAGTGAAGAGTCTACAACGCCCAAGTCTGCCTCTCCCAAGCCCTTGCCTGCCCCAAGAGTTGCTGTTACTGAATCTTCTTCAAAGACAGCTCATTTTAGAAACATTTCTTGTTCTGTTGATGTTGTTAAAAACAATTCTGATTTTGGTTGTGGTTTGAATAATTTTGTTTGTGATAAGACTATTCCTGTTTTGAACAAGCATTTTAAGAAGAAATCGTGTTTTGTTTGTGGTAGTACATTTCATCTTATCAAAGATTGTGACTTTTATGAGAAATAAATGGGTGTTTGTACTAATCAACAGAGATATAGACCAATATGGAATGATGTGACCAAAATCCCTCCATTTGTTCCCTCTGGAACACATGTGAGGACTGGTAGAACCAATTCTGCTGGTAGACCAGTTGCTGCTGGAAGGCCTGTTCCTTCTGGCAATCCAGTTTCTGCTAACAAGCCATCTTCATCGTGTTAGAGAAGAAATGTTTATAGGCCATTATACAGACCTACTAGTACTTATTTTCAAAATGGATACAGGCCTGTTAATAATGACCAATTACATAAAAGGGGGGCAAGGTGGGATACTGTTGTTAAGCCCTCAACAGGTTGCTCTTGGACACACAATAGACCATCTTTCATGAAGGGTTCCAAGAAAAATAGTGGATCTCATCAATCTGCAGGTTTATCTAATATGATCCACAAGGCAGGCCCAAGTCAGTGATGGCTTGGGTCTCCATGTATACTAATGTTGTTGTATAACTTTTAACTTGTAGGATGATCATCATACTAATAAAGATTTAGGCATTGTTGATAGTGGTTGTTCAAGGAGTATGACAGGGAACAGAGACAGACTTCATGATTTTGTATCTCTTCAAGGAGGTACTGTTACTTTTGGAGGAGGAGATGGTAAAATTACAAGGAAGGGAACTATTAGAACTTCCAAGTTGGACTTTGAGAATGTGTATTATGTGGAAGAATTGAGAAACTTCAACCTATTTTCTTTGTCCCAAATCTGTGACAAGAAAAACTTTGTGTTGTTCACTAATACTGAATGTCTTGTTCTCTCAAAAGATTTCTAGTTACCTGATGACAGTCAAGTTGTTCTGAAGGTGCCAAGGAAACAAAATCTGTATACATTCAATCTCAATGACGTTCAGCCTGCTGGTGATTTAGCTTGTTTGGTGGCCAAAGCATCCTTGGATGAATCTAATAAATGGCATAGAAGGATGGCTCATGTTAATTTCAAAATAATCAACAGGCTGGCAAAACTTGGGTTAGTTCATGGACTCCCTTCCAAGGTCTTTACTAAGGAACACAACTGTGTGGCTTGTAACAAGGGAAAGCAACACAAGGCTTCCTATAAGTCCATTGTTGTTGTCCGCACTATCACTGAGCCTTTGCAGCTTCTTCATATGGATCTTTTTGGTCCTACATCTATCAGAAGTATTGATCACAAGTACTATTGTTTGGTGGTTACTGATGACTATAGTAGGCATTGTTGGGCATTCTTCTTGGGGACTAAAGTTGAAACATTTCAGACTCTTCAAGACTTTATTGCCCTGGTAGAGAATCAGTTGAATAAAAAGGTGAAAGCCATTAGGTGTGACAATGGGACAGAGTTCAAGAATGCCAAATTAATTGAGCTTTGTGCTACAAAGGGGATAAAAAGGGATTACAGCACTACCAGGACTCCACAACAAAATGGAGTTGCTGAAAGGAATAATAGAACCCTGATTGAAGCAGCAAGATCTATGCTTGCTGATTCTAAGTTACCTACCATGTTCTGGACTGAAGCCGTCAGCACTGCTTGTTATGTATTGAACAGGGTGTTGATAACTAGTCCTCACAACAAGACACCTTATGAACTTTTGTCTGGCAAGGTTCCTACTATAAGCCACCTTAAGCCTTTTGGATGTCATGTCACCATCCTTAACACCAGTGATCATTTGGGCAAGTTTGAAGGGAAAGCTGATGAGGGATTTGTAGTGGGCTATTCAGCTCATAGTAAAGCTTACAGGGTGTACAACATCTCCACAAAAAGGATTGAAGAGACACTAAATCTGAGATTTATGGAGGACAAGCCAAATGTTCAGGGAGCAGGTCAAGAATGGTACTTTGATCTTGACTATTTAACTGATCACTTGGGTTATACTCGTTATAAATCTAATCTTCCTGCAGAACCACAAGATGTTCAAACTAACATTGCAGGTTCCTCAGATGATGATTCAGATTTAGAGTGTGATGAACGAATTATAGTTGTTCCTTCCGTTCCTACTAACCATTTTTCAGGTAACAAGAACACAGTTGCTTCTCATGAAATTTCAAGTGATCTAGGATATGCAGAAGAACTTGTCAAGCTTCAACGTCAAGAGCATGCTGCAAAGGATGATGCTGAAAATTTTGTTTATGAGTTCTCCAAAGACACAGAGAAACTCCTAAGGCAGGCAACTTTTGAAGCCCGCAAGAACTTTGATGCTGCTGGTAGTATACCTGTTCCTGCTTGTAATGTGGCTGATCCTTCTGGTAATGGGTCAGTTGCTGCTGATGTTAATGTTGCTGGTCGTGTTTCTGTTCCTTCTGTTAGTGATGTTGTTCCTGCGGTTCCCTCCAATACTCCATCTGCTGATACTTTGGGTTTTGATGTTTCTCCCACCAGATTTCCAACTCCATCTGACTTAGCCAATTCACAACATTCAAGCTTTGAATTGGATGGCATTCATCATTTTTCAAGAACAGGCATATTTGGCTCTTCTTCCTATGATGATGACTTTGGTCCTATAGTTACTAATCTGGCCACATCCATTGATGTTAGTCCAAATTCAACAAAGAGGATTAACACAGTTCATCCACAATCTCTTATCATTGGTGATCCTACTTCAACTGTGCAAACAAGAAGCAGGGTCAAGAGGACAAATTTTGGTGAATCTGCATTTCTTAGTTACATTCAGGATCAACATAGGAACAACATATAGACTATCATCATTGTCTGTTTGCTTATTTCCTATCTCAAGTTGAACCTACCAGTGTTGCCCAGGCTTTGGCAGATGATGATTGGGTAGCTGCTATGCAAAAGGAAATGTAACAGATCTTAAATCAAAATGTGTGAGAGCTTGTTCAATTGCCTCCTGGAAAGTTTGCTATTGGGACAAAGTGAATTCTGAAATGTAAGAGGGATGCTAGGGGGATTGTGGTAAGGAATAAGGCAAGGTTGGTTGCTCAAGGTCACAGACAAAAAGAGGGTATTGACTATGATGAGGTTTTTGCTCATGTTGCAAGAGTAGAGGCCATCAGACTCTACTTGGCATTTGCTTCCTACATGGGCTTCATGGTCTATCAGATGTATTTGAAAAGTGTCTTTTTATATGGTGAAATTGAGGAAGAAGTGTATGTCACTCAGCCCAAGGGATTTGTAGACCCTCACAATCCAGATATGGTCTACAAAGTGGTTAAAGCACTCTATGGACTTCATCAGGCACCTAGAGCTTGGTATGCTAGGCTCTCTTCTTTCCTACTAAAACATGGATATAGGAGAGGTGCTATTGATAAGACTCTTTTTATCAAGCAGAGCTCCAGGGATATCATTCTTGTGCAAGTATATGTGGATGACATTATCTTTGGTTCTACCAAAGAAGCTTGGTGCGGGGAATTTGAGGAGTTGATGAAAAGTGAGTTTGAGATGAGTGCAATGGGTGAGCTTACTTTCTTTTTGGGCCTTCAAGTGCAGCAGAAATCATATGGTATTTTCATTCATCAAGAGAAGTATGTGTATGACATCCTCAAGAAGTTTGATATGGAACTCGTTAGGACTGCAACTACACCCTATGAAGCCCCTAAGGCTAAGTCAAATAATGAACCAGATCCTGCTGTTAATGTTTATATCTATAGATCGATGATTGGTTCCCTCATGTATTTGACTGCCTCTAGGCCTGACATTATGTTTACAGTCAGTGCTTGTTCTAGGCATCAAGTCACTCCTTTGACTTCCCATTTGACTGCAGTCAAGAAGATTTTCAAGTATCTCAAAGGCCAACCTAAATTGGGTCTTTGGTATCCTAAAGAATCTCCATTTGAGTTGGAAGCTTATAGTGACAGTGATTATGCTGGTGCCAACTTTGATTGAAAATCTACTACTAGGGGTTGTCAGTTCTTGGGTAGGAGATTAATCTCCTGGCAATGCAAGAAGCAGACCATCGTGGCCACATCTTCTACTGAAGCTGAATATGTTGCTGCTGCTAGTTGTTGTGGTCAGGTACTTTGGATTCAAAATCAGTTATTAGATTATGGGTTCAATTTTATGAACACTAAAATCTTTATAGACAACCAAAGTACAATCTGCAATGTTAAAAATCATGTTTTTCATCAGAGAACTAAGCACATAGAAATAAGACACCACTTTATCAGAGATGCTAATGAAAAACACCTTATTCAAGTGGTTAAAATTCATACAGATGATAATGTAGCTGATTTATTAACAAAAGCTTTTGATGGTCCAAGATTTCAATATTTGGTTGTCCATATAGGCATGATCAACCCCTGATTGGTGTGTTTGAGGGGAGGATTGTGCTTAAGGGGAGGTTTCTGGTGTAAGGGGACGATTTAAGTTGTATAGTTTGTATCTTTGTGTAGTTTGTATCTTTTTGCATTTTTTTGTGTATATATCTATGTTGTATGTTTTGTGTTCTACTAACCATCTTGCAGATCAAGTTTCAAACAAACAATCAGTGGGAACAAATAACAAAAGAGCAAGCATAAAAGTCTTTTATTCATTGATAAAACATTGCATTCAAAGATGCAGTGGGAACAGTACAAGACTCAAAACATTACAAGCTTGACACAACACTCCTCCAGACTCAACACTTCTCCAGACTCCAGCTTCAATCTTCAAGGCCTCCTCTCTGGCCTTCTGTTTCCCCACTCTGGCATCCTCTGGTGTTCTTTTCCCCACCTGTTCATATATTCCCACACTGGCTTTGCAGCCAGACCCATCACAGTGGTTCTATTGGCAGGATTTGATGTGGAGGCTTGGGGACTTGGAACTGAAGCACCTGGTGGTAGAATAGCAAGAGGAGCAACATTGAGTGGACTGAAGTTGCGTGGCCAGTAGGTTGGATCATTAACCTCATCATCAGTGTCCTAATTCATGGCATTGCACTCAGCACTGGATACTTCAAACTCCATATGAGGAGGAGGATTGGGAAGATCTTCATCTAAAGAAGTGTATGCAAATGGTGACTTGCTAGGAGGCTCTCTAGAGATGTAAGTCACACTGTTGGAAGCACCAGGAGGAAAGTAGTTAAGCCAGTTTGGTTCACTATCAGATGATGATATTTCAATAGGATGGTTTGGGTAGTTGTTCATGGTTATTTAGTTGATAGTCGTTTTTGCTGATTAGGGTTATGTGTTTTGTTTGTATGGTTGTTGCTGCAAGGGGTTGGTTTTATAGGCTTAATGGAATCTTAGGTAGGTAGAAGTTATGGTAAATATTGATGGTTGGAATTTGTATCGCTAAAAGTTCTGATTGGAGACTATTAAGGCATTGTTATGGGTCAAAGATTTGATTTGATTCCTTCTTCATTACTGCTGATATTGTGATTGTTTCTTCTGATGAGCTGTGGATTCTGCTGGTACTTTTGGATTGATAACTACGGACAAAAGTTAATTGGTTTCTGCTGTTTGACTGCTTGGTTTCCGCTGGTTGACCTTTCATTGCTGCTGGTTTTGATAAAATTTGGGAATTTAATTCGGGATTTATTTAAAGTCAAAATTGGTCAAAGATTTGTCTCGAATATGCTGTCAATTTAAACGACTATTTTGGGTAACTCATTTAAATAGTCAATCAGACATATCCCACACCACAATTCCCTCGTAATTTGAATCCTGTTCATATTCAATCTTTTCACTATGTATCAATGGCAACACTCGATTACAAAGGAGATCACAACAAAGTTGCTTTCTTGGAACATGGCAAAGGGAGTGATTTGTATGACTCCATGATTTTCTTCTGCGTTCCAAGATCATGTATGCTCTCACTTTCTCTCCATCAGTTGTTTATGACTCTCTTGTCAAGCAATTTTGGTCCACTGCTCATGAGCGATCTCCTACTGGTTCTACCAAGGAGATTGTGGCTACCATTGATGGAGAAGAGTATGTGATAACTGAGTCTCTCATTAGGACTCAGTTACAATTTGATGATCAATGTTGTCTCTTTGAGAACAATAGAGATGAGATTATTGCTGGTCTAACCAGCTTAGGGTACCCCTATGATGGGAAAATCATTTGGTATAAAAATAAGTTTTGCCCTAAGTGGAGGTTTTTAGTTCATACCCTGCTTCAGTGTTTGAGTCCTAAATCTGGGGGTTGGGATCAGTTTTCCAGTTCTATTGCAAATGCTTTAATCTGTTTGGCCCATGGTAGGAAGTACAATTTTTCAAGATATATTTTTGAGGAAATGCTTAAGAATATAAAGGATACCAAACATAAATTTCTTATGTATCCTAGATTTCTACAAATGATATTAGGCATTGAAACCCCTGATCAAACTCCAAGTGTCATTACTAAATTAACTTCTAAATTATTTGCAACAATGAAAATAAACTTTGCTGGAGAACACAGACCCCTGCTACCCACTATGTTGCCTGGTGTCAATGTTGCTGCTGGTGCCTCTGCATCAGTTGCCACTGATGGCCCACAACCACCTTCACCTCAACCTGTTGTCCAACCACCACCAGAGATTGTTGCTCCTGAGGAGCCAGTGGTTGCCTTTGAGTCACAGGAACAAATTCCTGTTGAGACTGAGGTCAATCCTAACCAACCTGTTGTTCAACCTGCTAGTCCACCTAGGATTTTCTTTGAGGATGACACCACCTTTGGTGATGATTTTCATGTGTCTCCTCCCAGGTCCAATGAAGCTCCAAATACCTCAGGTAATCCTGCTGGTAGAGCTGAGGATCCTAATGTTCTAATGAATATGTCTAGTTCACTCAACAAATATATCAAGAAAGTTGATGATTTGGAGTTTGAGCTTCAAGAATCCAGGGATGAGCTTAAAGAGACCAAGCAGACTCTTGGTGGTGCTTTGGTGAAGTTATTGAAGAGGGTGACAGATTTGGAGGTTAGGCTTAATAATAGGAGGAGCAGAGTTGTGGTGTCTGATTCTGAGGAGGAACAAGGTAATGAGAGGACACATATTGATCTTGAGGCACTCCATGTCTTGGCATCTGTTTCATTAGGAGAGACTCTAGCTCCAAAGGATCCAGAAGTTCAATTTTTTCAAAGGAGGCAGGTTAGGAAGAGGAATTATCTACGTCAAATGGCTCTAAAAGCTAGTATGGTGGATTCTTCTGAACCTTTTGTTGCTGCTGATCATGTACATATTCCTACTGACAAGGTGAGTGAGGATAAGGAATCAGAGGCATCAGATCCTGCTGACAAGCCTGTGGCTAATGATAAGTCTGATACTTTATATGTTGTTGCTGATAAGCTTGATACTTCATCGGTTGCTGCTGAAGTTCCTAAGTCCCTTCCCTCTAATCCAAAGAATGATTCTTCTGAGGTTGAGCCCATGCCTGCTTCTCAGGTTGATAAGGGAAAGGGTAAAGTTCTAGATGAGGATATGGACTCTGATGCATATAAGGCTGAACAGGCTAGGCTATTGAGACTTTATGAGATTTCACAACGTGATGAGGATGTAGCTGCACAGACACAGGCTACTTATGATGCAGAGTTTCAAAGTAAGTCTTATATAGTTCCTGAGGTCACACCACAGAGGAGGAAAGAACTTGATGATCTTGCTCTAAGATTTACTGATGACACTTGGAATCAACTGGCTGGTGGTGTTTCTGACAATCCAACTCTTGCCCAATCTATATTGGGTGGTGCTTTTGATTCGGAAAATTATGTTGATGATATTATGGCCTTGGTGAATCAGAGAAAGAAAGCAGATGCAGAACGCAAGGCTAAAGCAAAAAGGGACAAACCTCTCTCTCAAGCTGAAAGAGGAAACATATGAGAGAATTTGTCAAGAATACAAGTTCTGCTGTTTATAATACATGCTGGAGTATGGCATTTGTGAAATCTCTGCCTGATGATCAGTTAGTAAAAGTGTATAAAACCATTCTCTCATGGTTGGAAAAGGATGGTCTCAATCCGTATACAAGGGTGAAGCGCTCTCAATCTCTTCTGGAAGGTCCTGACTCTAAGAGATTAAAGACTACTGATGCTTCTGACAATGCCTCAATTCCTTTTGAGGAGACACCAGTTGATATAGCTTCATCTATTCCCTTTGACAGTACTCCAAAGGTTTCTTCTGATTTTGTACCACTTAAAGAAGACAAGGGACTTTCTTCTGATGAGGCAGAGCATGTGTCTATTCCTGCTTTTCCACAAAATCCATCAGTTGCCTCACCTAAAAAGGAAGCAGTTATTACCCCTGAAGTTAAACATGATGATGCTACTTCTTCTCCTTCTTCCACTTCTGGAAGAAGACAGAAGAGTCTAGCAAGAAATAAGGGGAGTTCCTTTGATCTTCAGGCCCCTGAGAGTTCTTTTATAAAGGAGTTTGAGGAGGATGATTTTGATGAGGAGCTAGTAGTTTGGTCTATGTTGGTAAGATGGGATCTCACACCTACTGGTCTTGGTGGTTTGGGTGATTGTAATTCTGTCTATCGCAAGGATAGCTCTGTTAGGCATTTTACTTTTCTTTCTGAGATCCTTAATTTTCTGGATAGACAAGATCTTATTGCACTTTATGGCATGGTGTCAAAACACTTTGAATCTCATCCTGCAACAGGTGCTGGTTTGTTGTTGTTTTGTGATCTTCAAGTGTTGTTTGACTCCAAATATCAAGATGGTGCAGGGTTTAAAATTTGGGAAGGTCAACATCAGTGGAAGGTTTATGCTTGGACATTTTATCCATTGGCCAGTGTTCAGGTGGTGCAGACTTGGTCTGGGGAATATGTGTATATGTTTTCAAATCAAGACTACCCTTTGTCTGTACCTTTACTGGAACAAATGCTGAAAAAAAAATTGAGTTTCTCTACTGCTCCTGTTGGGAATGATATACTTAATGCAGAGCAGTTGGTTAAACGGGTGAAGGATAAAATCATTGCTGCTTCTGTTGATCCTTCTATTTGAATTCTGGTATGTTGTTATGTATTTTCTATTTCTTCTTTTATCTTTTCGGTGTTAAAAAAAATAAAAAATAAATAAATAATATTCTTTGTTTATTTTGCTTGTCTCTACTAACTTTTCTTTGAGGATCTTGTTGTAAAGTTGTGTAACATATATGGTTTTAACTTACCATGTCTTGAGGGACAAAGGGTTAACTTACTATGGGGGTACAACTCTAGTGAGTATTCTCAAATCCGTTGATAGGTGCTGATTTCCTAAAAATTAGAGGGTTTATCAATGTACCCTGGTATCATACACCAAACATTGGCTACTCCATGAGAAAACGGCTCTGGTAAAGAGATATCAAGTCCGTTGGAACGTTGACAACTTGCCAATAAGTTGTATGGTGCTCAACTCACCATGTCCTCATAGATGAAGAGTTGGCTAGCCCACAAGTTCATGGCTTGTGGTAAAAGTTGTGGAACACCATGACTAGTCCTGAGTTAACGGCTTCAGGTAAAGACAAATCAAATCCGTTGATGGTTGTGATGGTTTGCCAAAAACCATTAGGGTACTCCAACACACCATTGATTCATGTTCTAAGTGTTGGACTGGTTACTGGTTCACCAGGGTGATGCCATGATTCCACTCAAAAACCAGCTAGCCCAAGAGTGAGTAGCTACTTGGTAAAGGCTAATCAAATCTACTATGGTTACTGTTGCTGCTGGTTCCTGGTGCTGTTGTTCTAAGAGTTGCTGATGGAATCATGGTCTTCATTGTTGTTTTCTGGTGGTTCTAGGTGTTCTGCTGGTTATTTTTCTTGTGCTTCAGTTGCTGGTTATCTTCAATCCTCTTACACATTCAAGATCTATCTGGAAACTTGAAGTTAACTTAGTCAAATTCAAGTTTAGGGGAGGATTGTTAGGAATTATTGTAACAGTGGGTTCCTGCTGATAAAGGTTCCTGCTGATAGCTTTCTATTTTCTTCTGATAGTGTGGTTCGTGCGGATAGTGCCGTTGCCACTGATAGTTATTATTATTTCTGCGGTTATGTAGTTTCCGTATTATTAGTATTTAGTTGGGATATGCATGAGTTAAATTGGGAATAGATAACGCATATCTTTTACGTGATGAGTAAGCTGCTCAATTAGGGTTTCTTGTAGTATAAAAGAAACCAGCGGCTAGGGTTAATGTAGGTCTTCACATAACATTTTTAGTGAATTAATATAGATACATAGAGGATCAAGTATTCGGTGGTTATTGTCTTCTTGAGTCTTGTGTTTATATTCCGCGTAAACATAATTCTAGCAAAGGTTCTCCTTAGTTCTCTTATGATTACACAGGTTAACTATACTTTCTCTAAGGCTCATAAAATCTATCTGGGATTGAACCCAACAGTATGCCCATGGCCTTCCTAGAAGAATGTGACACCCATCCATATCTGCTATATCAAACATGATCTCGTCTTTGTACTTGCCAATCGTAAACGGGATCTTGCACTGTTCGGTAACCTTAATATCACCAACTGATTTTATCCATCCAACTTTGTACAGGTTCGGATGTTTTTCCGTGGGTAGCCTTAGTCGTTGCACGATGTCCCTTGATACAATGTTCTCAGTGCTCCCATTATCTATGATAACATCAAAGATCTTTTGAAAAATGATGCAACGGGTTTTGAACAAGCTGTGTCGTTGAAATGAATCAGTCACTTTAGAAGCCAACAAGATACGTTGAATTACAAAGGAGTGGGCCGATTATTCTTTTGTTGCATAGTCTCCTCCTTCGGGATGACATATTTCAGCATCATCATCTTCATCTTTGGTATCTGATTCTTCACCATTGTTGAATTCATCACCCTTGAGTGTCAAATTAACTTTCCCTCCAGTGGCCCTACATTCATTCGATCGATGACCTGGTACTCCGCATTTGAAACATTTACCTATGACAAGTCGTGCATATGGGTTGGTTGATTTAGTGGTTGTTGTGTTGGTGTTCACAATTTGTTTACCGGTTTCTATAGTAGAGATTTTTGTAGTGTGTTGTGAAGATGGGTCAATACTTGGTACACTTTTAATTTGCATGCTACTCCTTGCGAGTTGATTCTCCACCCGTATCGCCGAGTTGTATGCATCATCTAACGTGTAAATGGGTACAAGAGAAATTCTATCTTGGATTTCAGGTGACAATCCATTGATGTACCGTGTTACTTGTTGAGACTCAGTTTCGGATAAATCATTCCTTGATGACAAACGATGGAATTCAGCAGTGTATACTTCAACGGAACGTTTACCTTGCACACAATTTTGGAGAAGATTAAAAAGAATTTGATCATGATTGGGTAGAAGAAACCTTCTATGTAACACTCTTTCCATTCTTTCCCAGCTAGTGATTGGTAGCTTCCATTGTTTTTCACGTGTAATTTGCATATTTTTCCACCAAGACTGAGCCTCGCCTTTGAGCTTATACGCCACAAGCATTACACGTTGATCCATGGGTATCTTATAAAATTTGAAGAAATTGTCTAATTCACTCATCCAATCTAAGAAGTCTTCCACATTCATAGAGCCATGAAAAGCCGGGAGGTCTTTGGCCCGCTGACGGTAGTCGAAGTTGGTTGCATACCTATGACGACCAAACCATCCACCAACTTCCCATTCTTCTTCAACATCATCTTCAACATCAGAATCTTCTCCATGTTGTTGAATATGTTGTCTTTTAGGTTGACCATTCCTGTTACCTCTGTTTAGTCTAGGACCTCCACAATTATGTCGTTAATCATTCTCATGTGGGGTCAAAGTTGCTAGGGTTTGAGTGATTTGTTGCAAAGAATTCTGGACAGTTTCTCTAAATTGTTGTAACGAATTTTCGAGTTGCTCAACTCGATCATTATTAGCATCGTTCCCAACCATGTTTGAATCTTGATATAAAAATCCGCCTTGAGATTGTAAAAGAATACCTAAACTGGGATTGCAATTGAAATCACAACCCCTGTATTGAAACCCGAATAGATAACCAGGCTCTGAATACCAACTGATGTAGCCTGAAGCTACATGTTTTAGACAATTCAAGTATTGTCAGAATTTGGGAGTGAGTAATAAGGTTTACTGGACCGAGGGTTTGAGAAAACAATTCTCGACTCTTTTTATTAATATCAAATCTCTGCAAAGAACATCATAACTTCCTAACTATGACCCCTATTTATACTAAACATAATAGTAATCCAAAAAGAATACGGATTAGACACTCCTAGTCCTAATCTGATAGAACTTATCAGATAACCACCTAAAAAAACTAATCCAAAAAAGACTCCAAAACAAATAAACAAAGAAACATCAGATAGTAGCACTTCCAGTTTCAATCACATTCAAAAAGAAAAAAACACCTTTTAATTATTTGTTAGACTAATTTATTGTAAAACTAACTAACTTACATCATATATTATATATATATACACCAAATAAAAATACTTAATAGAAAACTAAACATACCAAGTATTTTATAAAATAATGTACTTATAAAGAATGTGATAATTATTAAGAACATAATTTTGATGTTAACAAATTACAATAATATACCAATGACGTTAAAAAACTTAAATTACAACTAAATGTACCATAATCTTAAAATCCTGAGAAATATATGAAAACCTTAATCTAAATAGGTTATATTAACATAAGTGGCATGCATAATTTAATAAAGCTACATTGAGGAGATATTTTATTTAGAAAAAAAAAAAGGTAAAATATGTAAATAATGCTAAATAAAAGTCTTTTGACTTTTGTTACCATCTCCCGATGACTACAGTCACACTTCCCTTCTTTCTTCTTATTCTCCGCTTTCACTTTCATTCAGTTCCGACCAAACAAAATCGCCGGAAGTTTTTAGGCATTAGATCGAAGTTAACAATTTAATTGTTATTTCTTATGAACGTTGAGGACACTCGGATTATCAAGCTAAGGGCACTCAACTTTTTATCCCCCGATTTGATATTTTTCCTATATGAATTTGTGTTTCTACTAAAGGTTTGCTGGGGGCAAATCCTCCGAATACTCTTCACTTGGCTCCGCCTCTGTTTGTGTGTAGTGTACAACCTGCTAAACCTATTAGTCCTATGTGGTTCCACAGGTCAATTAACTACGTTTATTTTATGTTTCTCCTTTTCACACCACCACAAACCCTAGAAAATGTCATCTTCATCCTATACTTCTAAATACAAACGCCACACCCTTTAAGAAATCATCGATGCTACACTACAAGAATAAGTAGAACAGGCTACGGTCATATTGCCGACGACATATTGTGGTCGGTAATATACACTAAACGACAAAAAAGTCGCTTGACCAAGCCTCCGGCGCGTTGAATTTTTATGCCAAAATGATGTCGACGACATGTCTGTTGGAATTTAATAACATGACAATCATAAGTAAAACACAATAAACATCAAGTACACATGCGGAAGCGTATAAGAACATATAATGAATAATTAATTAACATATTAATAAAAATATGCGTACATTTGATTCTAGCTAAACTAGAATCAATTCCAAGCTAGCAATTGAGATGAAATTTAATTAAAGTTTATAAGGATTATAAGAATTGCCCCTTACCGTTTTTGCAATTCAATCCAAGATACTTACAATAGTGTGTAAGTACAGCGTTCTTGTACACACGTACTATAACGAATTAAAGTAAATGCTAGTTTAAGGAATACAAAATGTTTTGTTTAATAAAAAACAAAGTAGTCGACCCTAAGGGTATAGGGACGATCGTTTGGGACTAAAACAAGAGAAACACAAGTTTAGGTTTTAGGTTATGTGCACAAGAAGTAAATAATAATGAACCTAAGCCTTGTATTTATACTTGTAGAAAATTAGAGCCCAAGTTAGGGTAGGATTCCCCTCCTAATCCTTGTGGTCGATCGGTTCTATTCCCATAAGTAATTCTAGAACCATCTTGACTTCTAATTTCATCTTTAGTCCTTTTCTTTAACATTTGACGACCGTTAGTCCATTACGTTTAATTACTTAACGTTCGTTATTCGTTTTGTGTAAATAATAACTAAATATAACATTTTATATTTAATAATTAAACTTTAATTCTCATACGTAAAGTGTGCAATCTCGTGGTCTCGAGTTCGATCCTAGCTCACGACTACTAATTTATGTCCATAAAACTAACAGCTCTCACTTGGACATATCTTAATAGTGTGATCACATCGGTTAGCGTCTAACAACACTTCGATGCCTCTAGCACGACTCGAGTAAGGCTCATGGAAAAACCTTTTAATGATTCATCATTATTTTATTATCCTTTTGTTTCCAGTACCATCAAGGTCCAACATTCACCCCCCCCCCTAATGTTATAGACTGCAATCGAGTCTTCTTTACTTGACTTCATAGCAGGGTTGGATCTTCATAGGAGCAATAAACGAGGTGCGATACTTCATTCTTGTTTTCTTTCTTCCATTTGGTACATTCACGTGCTTCTCCTTCTTTTGTATCTCCTTATCGTCCTCTTTCTCCTTATCTTCATGCTTTGTTGCTTTCTTACTTAGGTACTTCTTGCTTACTTGCTTGCGTTCTTGCTTGTCACCAGTTTCTTTCTTGCCATCAATCACTTTTCAAAGTCCATACGCCTTTAATATTGTTTCCATCAACAATGCCCACGTAGTGTAGGTTGTTTCGGTCAATTTTGGACATCGTAGTAAAACATTTCCTTTTTCTCAAATTGATGCACTGCTTGATGCGTTATCATGTTTGTCACCTTCTTTTCCTACCATGCTTGCTTGCTTGCTTGCTTTTAACTTGCTTACTTCTTACTATCAAAACCGAGATGGTTTCTGGTTTTCTTGCTCTTGTGTTTGATCAAAAGATCAAAACTCTTACTTGCTATCTAGGCTACTTGCTACCTAGTTTCTTGTTGTGTGAGCTACTTGCTACCCAATGAACTTGCTATCTAGGCTACTTGCTACCTAGTTTCTTGCTGTTTGGGCTACTTGCTACCCAATGAACTTGCTTTCTGGGCTACTTGCTACCCAGTACAGATGTTGACAAACTTGCTAATCAACCTTTGCGCTCCTAACCAAGTCGCTAATTAGCTCTTAACTTGTATGCTTTGACCAAAGTAATTGATCCTTTCTTTCTGATAATGAACCACGATGATCCTACTTGCTTGCTGGTTTGAATCAAGGGTTCTACTTGCTATTTGAATCTTAAGGTTCGGAACTTGCTATGAACCAAAGAATTTGGTTTAACTTGCTATGAACCACAAAGGGTTCGGTTTCTTACTTTCTTACTTTCTAACTTTACACCACCCCCTCTTAAATATACATTAAATATAAAACTTATATATAAAAGGTATGTAAAGTTTTGATATAAAAACTTACGGGTGTTTCTTTGCTCTTATGCCTACTGCCTATCTTTTTTGTTCTCTGGTGGTTGTCGACACAAAGAAACAACACAAATGATAGACCCCTTTTCTTACTTCTGCAATTAGGGCAAAAAACACGAAGCTTTCTTCTTTCCCCTTCCTTCAATCGATTAAAAACATCCCAAATCCGCCTATGACTTCTTTCTTCTTTCTCTGGTCTTGTGGTGGTTTTGTAACTGCTTTCTTCTTCTAGTCGCTATACACAAAGATTGTGTAACAACCCTTCGCCTTTTATTCTTGCTTTTCAATCGATGGCCGCTTCCATACGTTCTTCCCTGGATCGATTAAACTCTTGATTTGATGCCACTGTTTCACAGGTTTATCAATAGCCTTCGATTAAACAACTTACAGATTATACAACTTCTGGTTTCGGTCTGGATGAAACCAGGATATTTGGGACAGAAGTGTTGCGACACAAAACAAAAGGGAAAAGTACAGATATGTAATGGAATATGAATTGATCGATTGTTTAGAATTACAACTTACAACTGAATAACGTTTACAGGATCCTAATCTATTTATACTTATTGAATTGGTTCCTATGATGAAGAGGAATACCGTTTCATATAAAGTAAACGACACAACAGTTCCTAATCGTTACAACCCTTTCTAGGTTTATACCATTTTATTCTTATGACCCAGTGATCTATGCTGAACCGTCAAGTCTAAACAGACTTAAAACTGCTCAGACACAAATGCAATGAAGTCCTGGAGAATATAGTGTATTCCCGGGTCGTTTAGTCCCAAGGAGACTCAATGGTGTGTTAAACAAACTCAGAGGATAGAATGATCACTAAGGATAGTGATCTGTAAAGGTTATGATTAGGAATATTACACTACTGATTGCTTGGAATAGAATTGGACACAGAATTGGAAAGCACAACAATCAGATGAAAGAAACGTAAACGTAAGTTTAAAAACTACGTATACGCACAAAATAAAAAGTGAAAACTAAGAAATAAAAGACCTAAAAATATAAAAATGACATTTTTGGAATCCTAAAAATAAAAGAAAATTATTAGAAAAAGAAAATTATTTTTAACACTATTTAATTAATTATTATTAATTAAAAACTATTTTAACTATTTAATAAATACTTTAAAATAGAAGAAAATACAAAATAAGGCTAGAAAAATAAACTTATGATTCTGAAAAATCTAAAATACTATAAAACTAATTTTAAAACAGAAAATATATTTTTTAGACTTTTTAATTATTTATTACTAATTAATTACTATTTTTAACTAATTAAAATTATAATAAATACTAAAAAGATAGAGAAAAATCTGAAACTTTTTCTAAAAATCCTATATGATGACAGAAACTTAAGAAAAATAGAAAAACAAGATTTGCTTATTAAAAAGTTGAAAAGAAAAATCAAAAAGCTAAAAAATCTTAAATAAACGCTATCACTATTTTTATATTGATGTTTTTCTGAATTTTCTTTTTGAAAACTACTTATATACTAATAATATGAAACTTTAATAAAGACAAAAATTTTACAAGTCACCAATAAGCAGATTTGATGGCTTATTAGCCCAACAGTGGCCAAAATAACTTATTTTATAGAAATAAGCTCAAACAAGCTAGCACACTGAAACAGAAGCTCAAAGTATATGCAAACAAGCTTAATGAACAGAAATGAAGCTAGAACATACAAGGGAGCACACTGATAAGCTAGAATTAAGCAAATAAGCACTTTGCTTTTTCACAGAAGTGGGACAAGCTTGAGGCTTATTGCAGCCCTAGTAAACAAGTTCCAAAGTGAAAACTAAGACTTGATACTCCAAGAGGACCAGGATGGCTTTCCAAAGAACCAAAGAACACAGGGTATGACCAACCAACAAGCTCAGTGCAAGCTTATGAAGTTTGACCCATTCAGCGTGCGGGGACGAATCACAGGCAGGTACCCAAAATAAGCAACTAAATAAGCACTCAAACAGCTGAGAAACTAAGAACTATCATTTTTGTATTTTTCTTTAGCAACAAGACTTTAATTCCCCAAGAGCTTATAAATTGAATCTTAATATTAAACTCCTAGTGAAATTCCAAAGTTTATTCAAAAACGACTTATTGAGATTTTGACTTTTTGAGAAAAACCAAAAAGTTGACCAAAGTGGATTTTTGATCTGATTCTAAGCACTTATGATGTTATATTAAGGTGATATAAGACTGATTTGATCAAAAGTAACAACTTTTTAACACAAAATCAAGATCCTTGATCTTAAAAACTCCAACAGTAAGCACCTATGTATGATTTCTTGAAATTTTGACTTTTTTACTTATAAGAACTTGTATCTTGACTAAGATGAGTTGTCTAGACCTATTTAGACAGGTTTCCAACAAAACCAAAGATCAGAGAACCTTTAAACACCATAAACCAAACACACCTTTATGTTGACTGTGATGAAGTTTTTACAAAGCAACTCTTGAATTTAAAACATGAGCTTAATTTCAAACCTTGTATTATCATTAACTAAGACTAAACAAGCTTGAATCCACAGTAATATCAACTTAAAACTAAGAAATGAGACTTGAACTATTATGACTGCTCAAATAAGATTTTAAAGCAACTATGAATTCCAAAGAACAAGCTATTGATTTTAATGATCAAAGACACTAATTTATAACTAGTAAACAAGTAGAAAAAGAAATTAGAGCTAATAAACAAGTAGAACAATGAAATGCCAAATTGGCTAAAATAGCTTACAAGAGCTTCCAAGCTTAAAACTGAAAACTAGGATCTGAAACCAATTCCTATAGCTTCCCAAGAAGCACTATACCAAGGCCATCCATGATTTACCCTGCTCCAGCCTTCTTGTACCTTTCACCATGATTTTTTATTTTTCAAGTATTTAATTTGGATTTTTGGTAATTTTTGATTTTTGATGCTAGACTGAATTTTTGGATATCTAAAAGCTTGATTAAGCTTTCTAGGAGCTTAAATGACCTATTCTAGTCCATACAAACAACTGAAAACATCACTTGAACCAACATGAGATTTTTGAAAATGAGGAAAATTGCATAAGCTTAAATACAATTTGATACTTGAATTAAAATTTCACACAAGCTTTCTTATAACAATAGAACTTGAAATACAGAGTTTGAAGATAAAAACATACACTTAAAACTTAAAAATGCTTAAAACGACAATAATAACTTAAATTACACTAGATTATTTTTATACAATGCATCTCTCTCTCTCTTTATAGACTTTTCATCATCCCCACGTGTCTCTGATACTTTCCCACCACTTCTGAACCCTTGGATCACTGAAACTCATCAAAACCGTACACTTTGCATTTTGGCGCCAATTATTTCTTTGAGCAGGTTTAAACCATTAATGGGTTTTGTTTGAGATAATTATGATTATTTGGAGTTTAGAGGAGGTGGAGGGGGAAAAAGCAAGGAGGGGGAAAAAGCAAGGAGGAAACCATATTGGTTTGGAGATATCAGGCTTGGGAGAGGATGCTACAGTAGCTCTGGTATTTGGGCGCGCTAAGGTGGGTTTGACTTCTGTTGACCGAGCTATTAATAACAAAGGGTCCAAATTGGTTGTGGCTGGGGTTCAAAAGGAGATATGGACTGGAGCTCAAGGTGCAAGGGTCAAGGGCAGTTGGATTGGGCTTGTATTTTGGGCTTTTGATATATTTGGATCCGTTTGGTTTAAGAAGTAACAACAAGGACTAAAAGTGCAATTTTGCCAAACTTCAAGGACTGATCTTGCAACTTTTCCCAACTTCTCACAAGGACCAATTATGACCAACATTGATAAAACAAGAACTCTTTTTGCATAAAATCCATTTTAAAAGTCCAAGGACTATTTTTGCAAAATTTCAAAGTTTAGGGACTTTTCTTGCCAATTGACCAAAGAATCATTCAAGGATCATTTTTAACAACTTAAAAGATTTCAGGGACCTTGAATGATATAATTCCACATTTTTGAATTCCAGGGACTAGTTTTGACAACTTTTGAAACTTGGGGGACTAAAACTGCCATTTTTGCAAATTTAAATCATTTTTCATCTGATTTTGATATTTTTGCATTTAAAACACATAAAATACTGATTTGTGATATTTTGATCATTTTGATGTGTTTCTGAGTGTTTTCAGATGATTTTGCAGTTTATATTGTACAAAAATGATGAGTATTTAGGCACTCATCACCCAGCCCAACCACAAATCGGTTTACAGACTTTACATTAAGTGCATATAATATATAGGGCAAATTACCCAAAAATGTAGTTAACTTGCCACTTTTTCTCATTGTATGTAGCATTCTTTTTTATTTTCTCATTATGTCAATAAACCTCTATCGTTAGTCCTTTGTGTGTACCCGTTACCAAAAAAACCTGCATCGTTAGTCCTTTATGCTAACGACCGTTAATAAATAACTTAAAATTTGCTTAACTTACGCTAAACTTGCGTCGTTGGTCCTTTATACTAACGATCGTTAAAAAATAACTTAAAATTTTGTTTTCTTACGTTTCCGTCCGTTTTTTCACGTTTTCGTCCGTTTTTACACGTTTTCGTTCGTTTTAACATGTTTTTGTCCGTTTTTTCACGTTTTCATACGTTTGTACACGCTTTCATCCGCTTTTTCAAGTTTTCATCCGTTTTTTCACGTTTTCATATTTTTTTACACGTTTTTATCCGTTTTTTATTTCCGTCCGTTTTTGCACGCTTTCATTCGTTTTTACATGTTTTCGTCCGTTTTAACACGTTTTCGTCCGTTTTTCTCGTTTCATCCGTTTTTACATATGTATTCGTCCGTTTTTACACGTTTTCTTCCGTTTTTCACATTTTCATCCGTTTTGCGTTTTCGTCCGTTTTAACACATTTTCGTAGTTTTGCGTTTTCATCCGTTTTTACACGTTTTCGTCTGTTTTAACACGTTTTCAGCCGTTTTTTCATGTTTTCATCCGTTTTTGCATGTTTTCGTCCGTTTTTACACGTTTTCGTCTGTTTTTTCACGTTTCCATCCGTCTTTACACGTTTTGGTCCGGTTTAACACGCTTTCGTCAATTTTTTCACGTTTTCATCCGTTTTTATATGTTTACATCCGTTTTTGCACGTTTTCGACTGTTTTTGCAGGATTTCGTCTATTTTTACACATTTTTGTCTGTTTTAACACGTTTTCGTCCGTTTTATCGTTTTCCTCCATTTTTACACGTTTTCATCCGTCTCTACACGTTTTCGTCCGTTTTTTCACGATTTCATCCGTTTTTACACAATTTCATCCGTTTTTACAAAATGTGCAAACATTCGAAAAAGTATTAATATGCGAAAAAATAGACAAAATGTGCAAACACGAACAGCGTGAAACAACGGATGAAAACGCGTGTAAAATGGATGAAAGCGTGAAACAACGGCAGCGTGTAAAAAAGGATGAAAATGTGTAGAAACAGATAAAAGCGTGAAAAATGGATGAAAACGTGAATAACGGGCAGCGTGTTAAAATGGACGAAAGCGTGTTAAAACATAAGCGTGTAAAACGAAAACGCAAAAGGATGAAAGTGTAAAAACATATGAATATGTGAAAAGCGAGCGAAACCGTGTTAAACGGACGAAACTATGTTAAAGCGGATGAAAGCGTCTGCAAAAACGGCGAAAATGTGTAAAATGGATGAAAATGTGTAAATACGGATGAAACGTGAAAAAACGGCGGGAAAACAAAGCGAAAACGTGTAACGAATGAAACGTGTAAAACGGATAAAAATGAAAAGCGGAAAAGCTTGTTAAACGAAGAAAACGTGTAAAAGCGTGGCGTGAAAAAGCGGACGGAAAAGTAAGAAAACCAAATTTTAAGTTATTTTTTAACGATCGTTAGTATAAAGGACCAACGACGCAAGTTTAGCGTAAGATAACCAAATTTTAAGTTATTTATTAACGGTCGTTAGTATAAAGGACTAACGATGCAGGTTTTTTTGGTAACGGGTACACACAAAGGATTAACGATAGAGGTTTATTGACATAATGAGAAAAAAAAAGAATGCTACATACAATGAGAAAAAGTGACAAGTTAGCTACATTTTTAGGTGATTTGACATAATATATACACTAAAACTACCCTTAACATTGCTTTTATACTATTAAGAGAAAGGGGTATGGGGGATGCCAAATTTCGCCACTTCCTACGTGGCTACTCGCCACAACGTGTTGCCCATCGCCACGATACCAGCATCCCTCGCCGGTTTGCATTTCGCCGGTGAAACAACGAAGAAAAGGACAAAACATATATCCGTTTCTAGACAATTGTGTGTAACGGCATGATTTATTAAAAAAAAAAAACTTTCCCCACCCTTTATAAATAATACCCTATTTTTATACAATCTATCACATTTTTTCTTTCATTAACACACATCTCTTTCAACTCTTTACATCAAAATAAACATGGCTGGTTCAAATTCGGATTTCGATCTTGATGATTTCGACGATATCAAGATGATCTTGAAAGTTGCAGGTTATGGGCAATCGTTGCAAGAAGATGAGGCCGAAAGTTCACGCAGTAGTAATTACATCTACCGTGACCGTGAAATTCTTTGAAAACCGTCTTATATCGGACTATTTTTCGATAATCCAAAGTATCCGGAGTACTATTTCAGGCGTCGATTTCGTATGAGCCGTAGACTATTCTTGCAAATAGTACAAGGTATCGAAAATCATATTCAAACTGTTGATCCTCTTCCACTGCATTTTGATTTCTTTAGAGTCCGCCGATCGTGTGGTGTAATGAGTATGAGTGTAATTATGAAATGCACATCTGCCTTACGCCAATTGGCCTCTGCACCGCCCGATGCATTTGATGAATATTTGCAAATGGGGTCACACACGGCACGTGATTGTCTAGATAATTTTACTATGTGTGTTATTGAGTTGTTTATGCCCGAGTTTTTAAGAAAGCCTAGTTTAGTTGACATTCAAAATTTATATAACGCACATAACACGGTCCATGTGTTCTTAGGGAATGCTTGGGAGCATTGATTGTATGCACTAGGAATGGAAAAATTGTCCCGTTGAGTGGCAAGGGCAATTTCATAGAGGTGATAAAAATATCCAACTATTATGCTTGAAGCCGTTGCATCATACGATTTATGGATTTGGCATGTATTTTTTGGGGTAGCGGTGCGAATAATGATTTAACTGTTTTGAATAATTCACCGTTATTCGACGACCTTCTTGATGACATCGCCCCAAGGTTCCGTTTCAAGTAAACGGTGCAACCTTTCAACACGGGTATTACCTAGGCGGACGGGATTTACCCAATGTGGTCATCTTTTGTCAAATCATTCTCGATTGCATATTCGGAGAAAAATGCATTGTTTAAACAAAAACAAGAAAGCTGCAAAGGCGTTGAAAGAGCTTTCGAGGTCTGCAAGGGCGTTGGCGTATTATAAGCCAACCGCACGCTTGGACTATCAACAAACTAAGAAGAGTCATGTACTGCGTGCATCATATTGCATAACATGATTTTGAAAGATCAAAAGTTTGCAATATCCGAAATGAATGAAATTTATGTTTGTCCGCGAGCAAATTTTCAACGGACATGGATTGGCGATGCGATATGAAAAGAATGCCGAACTGGCGTGATAAAGCAGCGCCGCAAAGACTTCAACGAAATATCATTGAGCATGTTTGGCAACTTCATCAGCAACAACAACATTAATTTAAATTTCGTATGTTTTTTTATTTCGCAATGTATTTTAAATTTCGTATGTTTTTTTTATTTCGCAGTGTATGTTTTTATGTTGTATTTTTATTTTAAATGAATGAAATGAATTTAGTTGTGTTTGGAAAATATGGAAAATAAATAAAATGATAGTGGGTGGGGCCCAAGTGAAGAGAATTGGTGATGTTGTGATTGGGGGGTATTTTTTTGTTAGTGTGTTGGAGTGATGTGGAGGTGATGTGGCACACGTGGGGCCCAAGTGAAGAGAATTGGGCATGTTGTGATACCCCTTGCTCTAAGTCCAACATTTACCTAACTCAAAAGTTAGACATAGATTATAATAACTTTAGTCTCTCCAGCTATTGTATCAGCAGAAAAAGCCGTGGAAATAATCGCCAAGGTGAGTTTACATTAGTGATCATCCTGCCTCCATCATCATTTTTCTAACCGCAAATGACAAAAATGCCCTTTCAGGTTTCGAAAGAAAATTTCTAGCAGCAGATATCAGAAACTCTGATCCATATTGCGTACCCTTTCGATGATGACATTAAAAACATATTTTTGGATCTTGAAAGCATTGGTTAGTTTATTTAGTTTATATGTAACAGAATCTATTTTCTTTGTTCCGGATGACATGTCAAACTTAGGGACTAGTTAATGATCACTGTCATGTTAGTTTTCATTTCATTACTAATCGATCATCTTATTAGCTTGTTTACCAAAACACAAATCTTTAAAAATTAATCAACTCTTAGACACAATTGTCTCATAACATTTTTTGACAGGTTAGGTGGCATTGTATAGTAAATACTAGATAGCTAGGATCTAACTCCTCACTGGCCACTAGTTCCAAAGGCACCCTTAATTACTTCCCTTGCTTAATGCTCAAGTAACAACCCACCTCTTCAAAGTTACAAAATATTAGTGGTAGTATATTTATCTAACTTCAAAGTTACTAGTCTTAAATAATAGCCAAATGGAACTCCCAAGATTTTTTTCAAAGAAACCATACAGAAGTAGAATTAAGCAAGTGAAAAGTGTGTTTTCCTTTGTGCACATATGTGTGTGTGTGTATAATAGATAGAGTTATAAATTTGGAATTCCCAAAATTCAATGGGATTATGGGATAGTCAGACCATGATCCATTTTAGCTTATTCTTTTTCCTTCTTGGAGGATTAGCAACTTTAAGCTTCTATACATACAATAATCAAGAAGCTGTGATTCGCAATGTTAAAGTTGTTCTTGCAAATAAGACTACGAGTGCAGTTACAAATACTAGTACGCGAGTATTTGGTCAGCCGACAAGGTTGAAGGCCGCAGCATCCTCTTTAACTAGCACATGTGATCTGTTCTCTGGCAGATGGGTTTATGATAACTCTAGTCGTTACCCTTTGTATAAGGAACACGAATGTGCTTATCTAGAGGATACTTTCGCATGCCAAACTTATGGCAGAAAGGATGTTAAGTATCTGCAATGGAGGTGGCAACCTCATAACTGCAACTTCCCTACGTACATCTCTTTCTCTCTTGTGATTCATACATCAATTAGTAAGTTGTTTGGAATTAGCAACTGCTTGTTCAAAAGTAGCTTATTTCACTATTCTCAAATAATCATATACAGTACTTATTAGCAGTTTGGATAAACAATCTTAATCACCCTCATAACAGCTTAATTATATGTTATATCAAAACATAAGAATACATCGGAAACAGTTTTATATTGTCATGTCATTGTACTAATTGTCATTAATGTTGGTATGTTTTTGGGTCTAGGTTTGATGGTAAAGCAATAGTAGAGCGACTAAGGGGTAAAAGGATATTGTTTGTGGGTGATTCGTTAAACCGAAATCAATGGATTTCTATGATTTGCATGATCAATTCATTGATTCCAGGGGTGAACAATGCTGGTGGAGGTCTCGATGGTCATTTGTACACTTTCAAGGCCATTGTAAGTTCCTACATATATGTCCCATTTGCATAGGGTGTTCTTAAAGTCATATGCAAGTAACTTGTAATTAAACGTACAATTCAGGACTACAATATCTCGATTGATTTCTACTGGGCTCCAATGCTAGTCGAATCAAATGGTGATAGTCCAACGAACCATCATCGTGATGATAGAATTGTTGGAATCAAATCCATTGAGAAACATGCTAGGTATTGGCTTGGTGCAGATATACTCGTCTTTAATTCCTATCATTGGTGGAGATTACCGGTAGTGAAGCTCGTGTAAGCCAAAATAATCAAAAACAGTTTCAAGCATTTGCTCAAATATTTTAGTAAATTGACATGTTAGTTTTCTTGTTGTTAATTATCTAGAAAGAATGTTGGATCTTCATTAGATGATCCTAATCAAGAATATGAAGAAGTTGATAGTCTTCGTGCCTACAAGATGGGTCTCAGAACATGGTCTAAATGGGTACAAACTCATGTCGATCCTTCGAAAACCAAGTTGTTCTTCATGGGTGTCACAGCTACCCATTCGAGGTATGAAACAACTTAACAAAGCCCTTTCGAAACTATTAATTGTGAGTAGGGATTATGGGCCACCTTAACTATTTGTGAATTCTCTCACATTAAATTTTGTTGGTTTTATAGGGCTAAGGAATGGGGAGGCAAAAATCATGCTAACTGTTATGGAGAGACCGAGCCAGTGATGGATGATGGATTCTGGGAAAGGCTAACAGATCGTCAAATGCTGAGTGTATTGGATTCATCATTGAGAAAGCTGAAATCCAAGGGGGTAAATGTACAGATTATAAACATAACACAACTCACACAATGCAGAAAAGATGGACACACAACTATTTACCGGAAATATTGGCATCCCTTAACCGAGCTTCAAAAAAAGTACCCGCAACGTGCTTCTGATTGTTCACACTGGTGTCTTCCCGGAGTTCCGGATATTTGGAATGAACTTCTCTTGGCATACATTTTCAGATAACACCCGAACAACCAGCTAATAAGAAGTGCTAGGAAGCCAAATTAGAAGATGCCAAATACGAACAATCTTCATTACGTATCCCAAACGTCCAGATTATACTATAACATTTGTTTATGTACTTATGTACATTTATCTTTTCATGCATTAATTCTAATAGTTGTTTATTTGGAAAGTAAGGTTAACACTTTTCAGTTTGTACTTGCTTTCATTTAGGTTTCTATACCAAGAGATTTGGTCCAAGGTCCTAATTTTAATAAGCCGTTTAGCAATTTAGGTGAAATTGTCCAAGGTCATTTTGGTGGAATTTACATAATACTTCTATTGCTAATTCCAATGATGCACTTAACTTGGCGATATATGGCAAGCGTCTAGACAAATCGCTCGGGTTACTTTGATGTGATTGTGTAAACAGCTATATATGTCGTTCATTTGGAAAATTAAAAATGATGTGGCTTTGCTCCAAAACAACCTTGGAAGGAGTCGGTGGTTTTAGAATTAGTTATTCCCCATAAGTCTATTAATCATCAAGTCAATGTATATACTATATATAGATATGCATGAACTGTCGAATGACAAATCCTATATATACCAGGACTCAAACTAACCAATGGGCTAGGCCCATGTCACGGCTTTTGGACGTTCAAACTGAAGCGAAACTCAAAAAACAATGCAGCCACAAGACCTTTAGTAATTATATCCGCATAATGAAATTTAGACAGAACATGAAGTACACGAACCTGACCAAAAGCAATATAATCTCAGACAAAATGTATATCAATCTCGATGTGTTTACTAAGTTGATGCTGAACAGGATTAGTAGACAAATACACAACACTGACATTATCACAATAGACAGTGGTAGCAGTGGATAAAGGAGCATGCAACTCGAGTAACAAATTCCGAAGCCAAGCAATCTCCGCAAAAACATTCGCAACACCAAAATATTCTGGCTGAGCACTAGATCGAGACAAAGTGACTTGCCGCTTTGCAGACCATGTGTGACAAGCGTCTAGCTCAGGTTAGCATCCGATGGCATCTTACGGCACAGTTGACTACTTCTACCCCTGTTGAGTTAGTATTATACTTCTCGGGTCATTTTATGGTACGTGTTCATTTTCTTAGAAACCATTGTCTTACGAACGTGCCTTCGACCTACTATTTTATTTAAAGTTGTTTAAACGTCCCGATATGCTCTTGTTTACACATATAGGCGGAGCTACGGAGGAGGCGGGGTGGGCTCATGAGTTGTGTATTCTTTTAGTTCTATGTTTTCTTAAAACTCAAATTCAGCCTTTTTTTTTTTTTTTTTTAAACATCTATCTTTATGTTAAACATGTATAGTTCAGAATCTTTTGTGAGAAAAATTAAACAGAACCCATATGCCATGAAAGACTAATATTTTAATTATTGTATTTATTAGGTGATAGACTAGTTGGCTCAAGCCCATCTTATGACTGGGTCCATTAGGGTTTCTTTATGTCCTCTACTCTATAAAGAGTGGCGAAATAATATATCTTAACCCACATGTTTATTCAATGTCTAACATGGTATCAAAGCGGGTCAGATCCTCAAACATAGGTGGCTAAGTTCAGTCGCGTCCCCCTGTCATACCCTAATTGTCCTAATTAAACCCTAAATTCACCAAAACACGTAACCAATCACATATCCAACTATTTAATTATAGTCTCATACATCTCCATTACATATCACAAATCACGTCCAAAGCAATTCTCCACATATACGCCATGGTCATTACTACATCACCCACAGTCAGCACACTCTCCAAGTCGGATAAACTACTTGCCATCCCTCTCATAACCAGCCTTGTCCCTATCAAACTCGATGTCGACAAATCGAACAATTCTTCGTGGTGTTTTTTCTTCAAAACTCACTATGAATGAATGGAAGTCATTGATCACATACAACGTCCATCAGTCGACCAAATGCTTTTAATGGTTTTAGTTGTGTATTGTTTCGGTTGTAGATCCAGTAGATCTGGTTATGGTCTTGGTGGTGTGTTTGGTTGGTGGTTGTGTGATAGATATTTCTGGTTGTGGTTAAGGTTTTTTTTTTGAACGGCGAATTTTATAGAAGAAAACACTAGCAAGAAGCTAGAACATTACAAGGACACAAGGTGAGGATTTTTTAACCAATCCACCCAACTAAACGTAACTTTACATCTATAACGACACCAAAAAACAGACGAAAGCACTAGGTCATCAAATATATTCGCCTTGGAAGAAGGAACAAAGCCAAAAATCTTCTTATTCCGAAAATCCTAAATGAACCACCATAGACCATAACACACCCCTTCTAATAATCTTTTATGCTTAGAAGGCAGCCGTAAATTAGTTATCCAAGAAATCCATTCATCGAAAGAATCAAGCTCCATATAACTCACATCCCACCAAATACAAACCCTCCGAAAAATAGCTCTAACAACACTACAATTAAAGAACAAATGTTTCGAAGACTCAACACCCGTCTCGCATAGAGGACATAGAATAGAAGGGATATCTATACCTCTACGTGAAATGTTCCAACGAGTCGGTAAACCATCTATACGCACCTTCCAAGCGTGAACATTTACTTTAATAGGCACTTCTTTAATCCATCTTGTTTTGGAAGAAATATCTGGTAAATTATTATTGTCAATATACCTTCGCGTCGAAGCAACTGAAAAATCTCCTGACCCATTTAAATCCCACGACCACCTATCCTCCGATGGACTTAACAGCACTCCCTCCAAACTGTTCAAAAAATGATCCCACTGTTCGGATTCAATGCCACTACGCGGCATCCTACGTAAAGAGGAAGATAAAGAAGTCTGTGCAAATTTTGATGTTACCGAAATGTGTTTGTTAACCTCAAGTGCATAAATGCGTGGAAAAGCCTCTTTCAATCGCTGCTCCCCCCTCCACCTATCCTCCCAAAAAGAAGTATTCGACCCATTCCCTATCTTCTTATGCATCATACTTCTAAGATCAATTCCATGAGAAGCTAACCTATCCATTTCTTTAATAATATCGCACCAAATCAACGTATATCCGACATTCCCAACTCTTCCAATCCTACCATCAACTCCATGTATAGCATGAATGATCCTAACCCATAACGAGTCACTTTGATTAAAAAATCGCCAAACCCATTTAAACATTAACGCTCTATTAAGCGCGAATAAACTAGAGACACCAATACCTCCTTTCTCCTTTGACTTCAAGACTTTATTCCAACTAACCCAAGTCGACCTTTTACTATCAAGATCATTACCATTGAAAAAATGACACCGGATAGATTCCATACGTTGTAGAACCAACATAGGAACCTTAAAAATAGACATATGATAAATAGGCATAGAACCAAGAACAGCTTTAAGAAGAGTGAGCCTACCTCCAATAGACAATGTTTTCATCTTCCATTTAGAAAGTCGAATCACCATTTTGTCGATAACCTCATCCCATGATTTAATCCGAGGCATACATCCCCCTACTTTCGAGCCAAGAAAAGAAAACGGAGTATTAAGAATGCCACACCCAATATGCCTCGTAACTTCTTCGACCTTCTCTATCGAAACCGCTAACCCCATGAGTTTACTTTTACTAAGGTTAATACTTAGACCCGAAGCCCGTTCGAAACACTTTAACATATACATTAAAGTATTAATATTCCGCTTACTCCATTGACCCATGAATATAGCATCGTCCGCATAAAACATATGAGATAAAGTCATAGAAGAGTTAAGCTTGATACCATTAAACATACCCGCATCCTCCACTCTTTTAAAGGACAAATGAAGACTCTCCATAGCCAATATAAATAAGAAAGGAGATAACGAATCACCTTGTTTAAAGCCTTTATAAAATTGAAATTCCTCCGTCGGACTTCCATTTACTAAAACCGAACCACGAGAAGATCGAAGGCATTCTTGTATCCAACCACACCATTTAGCACCAAAGCCAAAACGATTTAAAACGTCTCCTAAGAAATCCCAACGAACGGAATCATAAGCCTTTTCAAAATCAATCTTGAAAATAAACGTTTGTTTTTTTTTCGCTTTACACCATTGAAGGACCTCGTTGAGAATGAGCGGACCGTCTAGAATTTTTCTATCCGCCACAAAAGCCGATTGAACCTCACTAACTAAGTCTCCCAACACACCAACTAGCCGATTAGCCAAAATTTTACTTAATAATTTTATATAAGCTTCCTATAAGACTAATTGGTCGAAAGTCCTTAACCAATTTAGCATCCGAAATCTTAGGGATCAAAGCAATAAAGCGGCGCATTACAACCTTTAGGAAAATTAGGAAGCAAAAAATGTTGAACCGCCGCCACTACATCCTTTTCAATTAGAGACCAATATCTTCTAATGAAACCAAAAGTAAATCCATCCGGTCCTGGAGATTTATCAATCCACAATCCCACACCGCCGGCAATCTCTTGGTACGAAATATCACCTTCCAAGTCATTTTTTTGCAGCTCACTAATCGTACGAGGAAAATCGGTATTGATCACGGTCGAATACGGACGAGGCAGGAAAGTACTAAAATGCTCCAAGAACTCCTTTTTTACCACAGCCGGATTATCGATCCACATACCATCTTTTAAGACTCCACGTATACCAAGTTGATTACGTTTCTTATTTAAAATCCCATGATAAAACTTTGTATTCTCGTCTCCTTCTATCGCCCATTTTATCTTAGCTTTTTGCGCCGCCTCCAAATTATCCACCTTCTCCGCTTCTTGGATGTCTTTAATAATCTTCATTCTTTTAAATAGAATATCATCCGTAGCATTGCCTTGGTCTATAACAATTTCCAAGTCATGAAGATCTTTTTTAAAAGCCCTTTTTTTACACTTATTAGATTGTCTCTTCCCATTCCACTCACGAATACACTTTTTGAGAAATTTCATCTTATACATCAAGTACAACATAGGATTTACCTCAACAATTTGACATTCACACCAAGCTCTCGAAATCATCTCTTCAAATCCGTCTATCTCGAACCAATAATGATACATCCTAAAAGGAGTAGGGCCATAGTCATTGGAAGAATCACGCAACATAATAGGCCTATGATCCGATAGGTACCTATCCAACGTTAAAGCCGAAAAGTTAGGGTTCATACCCAACAAACCTTCCGACATAAGAAACCGGTCTAGTTTACTCATCTTCTTAGCAGATCTATGACACCAAGTAAAAGAACAACCTCCAAGGGGGATCTCTTGAAGATTTGCTTGTGAAATAAATCTATTAAAAGCATCCGCGCCATGGGCATAAAACAACGAGCCAAATCTTTCATTCTTGAATCGAACCTCATTAAAATCTCCCATAACGATCACCTCCCCGTCCCATTTAGTAATCACATGAACCAAATAATCCCAAAGCATTTTCTTTTCGGCATATTCTTGAGGAGCATACACCGAAATAATCAAAAGATTAACGCCACTACATAACCAAGACCCGCTAAGCATAACAAAATAATCGAAAATCGTCGAATTATTTTTCTTAAAAGCCGACTTCTCCCAAACACATACAATGCCACCAGAATTACCAACCGCCGGACTATACACATAGTCAAAAGCATAGTTACCCCAACAAAATTTAACATCAATCAAAGAAATATCCTCCATCTTAGTCTCTTGTAAGGTAAGAAAATTCACCTTTTGAGAAACACAAATCTCCTTAACCCAATCTTTTTTGGCCTTAGGGTTTAGGCCTTGAAGGTTAACAGAAACCATATTCATTTAAAAACCTCTTTTTCTCCTTGAATTACAATTATTTCTTCAATATTTTTCATACATCCTTCCATATTGTAGCCCATCGTCTTTCCCACCTTGATCAATTCCTCCATAACAGTTAATAACGAACCCCCCATCCTTTTAATATCTATCTTGTTGCTTTTCCTTGAACCAATAGAAACCGATTCCCCTTTTTCAATGCCAAGCCCGCTGCCTTCATTATTACCCATGGACTTCTTATCACACTCAACTTCTTTTTCATCACAAGGAGTAAATCCAGGAGGAAATGGAATACTCTCTGTTTCATTCGACTTATCCATTTTCTCCTCCACATTTCTATTTTTATTCAATAGTGGATATAGCTCAAAAGGATCAAGAGAACTATTAACATCAAAATCATTACCTTTCTCTTTAGCTTGCACATTCACATTTTCCATCACCGAGTCTGGAACCATACTAACGTTATTATCCCCTTCCATCTCTACATCACTACCATCAAAGTCTTCCTTAATAAAACCTACGGATTGCTCGTCTTCCGAATCGCTATTATCCTCCTCTTGTTCATCAAAATCAGGAACCCATCCCGTGGTTTCTTTTGCTCTCACCGAAAAGCTCTTCCCTTTATGAATGATTTTGAACGTTTCGAGTATGTTTGCTTTTCCAGTAGTCAGAATACACAACCTCTTACTATACAAACACCCTTCATCTAATTTCTCCAAATAAAGCATCTTACCCCATTTTGCCGCAATCCTATTAAACGTACTTTCCGACCATAATTTGAGAGGTATTCCTTCAATGTCTACCCAAGTGATACGTTCATCAATAATAACTCTTTGGACGCTTGAATGAGTTGAGAAAACCATGATGTCGCGCCTAAGCACGACTGAAACTTAGCTTTAGTATCTTCCGTTTTAAAACCAATCACGATCCACATACCTCCCATATACCTTAAATCAATGTCGTTGAAGCCTTCATTCCCCAATACCATTCTCATATTATCAAAACTACTGAATTCTTTAACTTTACCAATCAAACCTAACGAGTAATCCAGTTGGTTAAGACATGACTCATCAAGAAGTAAAGCTTGTTCACATACTTCTGTCGATTTTGTATCCCCATTAACAACATTAACGTAAGACAGTTTATCCCTTCTACGTCCATTATACGAATTGGCTTCTGTTTGTTTAGGTACATAATTATCATTCTGATGCGTATGTCAACCACTATTAGCAGCAGGAGGTCTCAGGAACCTAGCGACGTTCGCATGAAGATGATGACTCCCCATCCATAACGTACACAAATTGCTAACCAATCGGTCCACATCATATACTCTAATAAATCGAACGGATCCATATCTCTTACCCACCTTCGACTTTTTATCCGGGATGAATGCATCAACCACTTGACCGTATTGTTTACAAACATTCCATAAATCCTTTGCCTTAGCATAATCCGGAAAATTTGTAATGAAAATAGATGTCGAAATCTTTTGTACCTCATCCTCTTTGGAAATAGCCACCATATTACCTATTCCCCCAAATCTGTCTTGAACTCGAATTGGGGAAAACTAGAATACTTCAATTGAACACAAACCCTCTTGGATATCACCAAATTGATAATGGAATCGGACTCTAACCACCTCCAATTACAAAAGCCCGAACTTAATTTCAGAAAACCTTAACTTACACTGAACCCTAATTTTGAAATTGATTTTGGAGGTGATACCATCTCCCGAGATTAACTCCCTTTAAAACATCAAATTCCATACTTTTTGTTTATTCATCATTTTTTTTTTCTTTTTTTTTTCAATCGCAAAAAATTCTATTTGAAAGATTGTACAATAAATGTTTTGTTATCGGCATCATCTTCCCTCTCTTGAGAAAGACACTTACATTTTCATGAATTACATACCCGATTACTAGCTTTTTTGATTCAGTGTTGGAGGTTTGATCACAGAAGGTGAGGTATTGGAGGTTTTGAGGTAGTGTATGTTGGTTGTGGTTAAGGTTATCCATGGACCATGAGGCAGTTAGATGGCACATGAAACTAGTTATTGCTTTAATGTTTTATTTTCTTCAGGTTTATCAGTTTGTGACTTTTGCCGTTGGATGTCTTCATCAAATAACTAGTTATTGCTTTAGTGTTTTATTTTGTTTTATGCTTTCGTCCGAGCTTTCGCGATTTCGTCGCTCGAACTGTGAGGAAATATTAGGTGATAGGTTGGCCCAAACCGTCTTGTGGGTTAGGTCCATTAAGATTTCTCTATGTCTTGTACTCTGTAAATAGTGGCGAAATAATATATATCTTAACCCACAAGTTTATTCAATGTCTAACATCATTATTATTAAAGAAATAAAAGTTATAATACATTATATATTCTTGGGAAAAAGTACTAAATGGGATCTTACGGTCTTACCTCATAATTTTCATTTTAGCTTTAAGAATATCATAAATTAATGGCACTTTAATGTATCATACTTGCTATTTGTACTTTTTATATGTATCGAACAAATTTTTTTGTTATTCTATGTATTAAATTTGATTTTATTGTGTTTTTTGTGTATTTTATATGACAACTATAATACATATAATAAAAAAATGAGAGGCAAAATAGTCATAAAGTATATGAAAATACAATAAAATCAAGTTTAATACATAGAATAGCAAAAAAAGTTGTTCGATACATGTAAAAAATGCAAATGACAAATATGATACATTACGGTACCATTAGCCCATGTTTTAAGTACTTGGTGGCTCGGTGCATATACTTAAAGAAAGAAAATCGCATATGTTTGTGTTACCCTGGATCAAAAAAATTGCACTGTCACAATAGAAGCAACTTTTTTATTCTATAATTATTATTCTTTTTTTTTTTTTTTTCTATTTTCGGTTTGACAAAAAAAATAAATTGCCCACTTTTGGAATTTATTCTGGCTCTACCACTGGGCATAAAGGATTCAAATCACTGAGCTAACAAATAACGTGACTTTATTAATGTATTTCCTTTTGAAATGACAGTAAGGGAGGGAGGAGTGGTACCCGATTACCCTAATACCCTGGGGGTGCCACATCACCTCTATCCAATAAAAACCTTCCAACTCAAAACTACTCCAATACTACCTTAACATTACCCTCGTGGGTACCGAATGTACCAATTCCATTTTTATTTTTATTTTTTAAATACATACCCACCTTCTTCCTCCCACCTTCTTCCTCCCACCAAAACCATTTTCCTTACGTGCAAAACCATGTTTGGTACCTGCAAAACCATTTTCCTTACCAAAAAAGAAGACAAAAGAAAAAAAAAATACAAACACAAGCACGGGTACCCTTGCGAGCTCAGAGCTCGAATTCCTTAATTGAACCAAGTACCCGAGGTACACGGGACGGTGTACCCGAGCGGGTTCACTAGCTCGCTTGACAACCCGAGCTCCACTCCGTCTGGCCTAAGTGATTTTACTACAGCATTAAAAAAAATACTAAAAACTACGAGTAATAAATAAATATAAATAGCCCAGAAACATTTAAGTATACCTAGGAGTATTAATTACCCAGCTCCGATCACAAGATAAATAAGTAATGTGACAGTATGGCACATTTAATTGGCTCGATCTCTTCTGGTTGGTACTAACGAGCGAGGAAAACCCGCGCGTTGCAGCGGGATTGCTTTTGTAGACGTGAATTTGGAACTGATGAATGACCGGAAAATTTGTTTGGACCGGCTTTGCAAATACAATTAAAAACTTAGGGACTATTTTAGCTGCTACAAAGGACTTACTTTGTAACGACACTTAAACCTTAGGGACTATTTTTGCCAAATTGCAACAGATAGCAATTAATGCTAAAGGACTTACTTTGCAACGACACTTAAACCTCAGGGGCTGTTTTTGCCAAGTTTTCAAAGATAATTAATGCTAAAGGACTTGCTTTGTAACGACACTTGAACCTCGGGGGCTTTTTTGCCAAGTTGTGAAAGTTAGCAATTAATGATCTGAGACTAATTTTTCTGTAAACTTAAGCACCGTTTTTTTGCCAATTTGAGAAACATTGCATTTAATGTTTGGTGGTTACTGTTTTCTTCCCTTGTAATTAATATATATATATAATAATAAATTGGTAAAAATAAAAAATAAAAAATAAAAAATAAAAAATTGTCTTATTTGTTTTTTAAAGGTATAAGTTTACTTAACAAATTTATAAATTTTCAACTTGATTTTTACTACTGTTTACAAAAACAGTTCGGATATATTACTACCCCATGATTACAAACACACTGAAATGTTCTTATTTTTTCAGTTTAAAATTTGAGTAAACTCTAAAATACATCTATTTGGGTTTATTCCGTTTCGCATCATACATCCTTCTCACAAAAGTTTCAACAAGATACATCACTCCGTTAATAAAAGTCACAAAAGTTTCAACAAGATACATCACTCCGTTAGTAAAAGTTAACCTATATACATCCCTCGGTTAAAATAAGGACTAACGATGCAAATTATTTTTCCGTTATCTCCTAACTAGATAGATAATGTTTACCGTTAATCCTCGGGTTACGGTATTTGCCGTTAGTCCTTTTTACGTTTACTTTCGTTTTTTATGTTCTTTTCCATTTTTTTTACGTTTTCGTCCATTTTTTATGTTTTCGCCCGTTTTTTTACGTTTTCGGCCTTTTTTTTTACGTTTTCGCTTTTTTTTACGTTTTCGTCCGTTTTTTAAGTCTTTATCCGTTTTTAAATGTTTTCGCCTGTTTTTTTACGTTTTCATCAGTTTTTTTACGTTTTCGGCTATGTTTTATGTTTTTAGATGCGGTTTTTTTATGTTTTAATTTGTTTTATGTTTTTATTGTTTTTAAATGTTTTCGCCTGTTTTTATACACATTTATTGGTTTTCGTCTATTATTCTACATTTTCGTTCATTTTTCTTATGCTTTTATCCGTTTTTATTCATTTTTATACATATAATATGTATGAAAACGGATAAAAATGTATGAAATGAATAAAAACGTATGAAAATGTATAAAAATATTTCTATATCGATTTTGACCAATTTCTGGTCCGAATCATCAAAAGTGTTAAACACGAAAGTTGTCCGGAATGATGTTTTACATCAAGACTCGCGAGATTTTAACTTGAAAATTCAAAATTACGGACAAAAACCGTAAAGGCCAACGTAAAAAAGCAGGCGTAAACGTAAAAACATACAGAAAAACATACGAAAGCGTAAAAAAGCTAACTATAAAAAGCGGCGTAAAAAGCGGGCAACGAAAAACGGGCAAAAATAAAAAAGCGTAGCGTAAAAACGAAGAAAAGCGAAAAAGGACTATTAATTGCAAATACCGTTAACCTAGAGGACTAACGGTGTAAAGCATTATCTATCTCGTTAGGAATAACGAAGAAATAATTTGCACCGTTAGTCCTTATTTTGCGAGGGATGTATATAGGTTAACTTTTACTAACGGAGTGATGTATCTGTTGAAACTTTTGCGAGAGAAATGTATGGTGCGAAACGGGGTAAACCACAGAGATATATTTTGGAGTTTACTCTTAAAATTTTTAATATTCATTTTTTTTTTCTTCGGACACGTCACGTACATGTGTTGTGAATATGGATGTAAATGAACAGGACGAACACGGAAAGAGCTTTTCATGTTTGTTCGTTTAATTTTAATCAGATAAATAAACGAACACGAACGTTAAAACGGACAAATTTTCTTGTTCGTTTATTAAAAAACTAAGATTGTTCATGTTCGTTTATGTTCGTTCAATAAGAAATTAAACGAAAATAAATGAACGAACATACATGAACGTAGACTAATAAACATTACATTTTTAAAAATATACATAATTAATAAAGTGTTTTATAAGTATTGTTTTGTTTAAGTAAACCAATTTTAAAGTGCATAATATATATATATATATATATATATATATATATATATATATATATATATATATATATATATATATATATATATATATATATATATATATCTATACTATCTATAATAGAAAAATGGTCAAAGTGAAAAGTGAAAAGTCAAAAAGTGAAAAGGAAACTATTAATACACTTAAAAACACGGTTGAGGGCTTAAACCCAGGGTTGACTGATTTAATTTGACCCATTTTTTCGACCCAACGGTCGGGTTGACCCGGTTTATATTGACTCGTTTTTAACGGAGCGGTTCAACCAGTTGAACCTCCCGGTCGAACGGTTTCAAAATATTATGTTAATCCCCAATTTCTTAAACTTTTACTATTTTTCGTCTATAACCCATAAACCTTTTTTATCACTAAAACTATCTTACTAAAAAGTACAATAAAATTTTCACAATGTACAATTTAAATAAGCTACAAAAAATAATTTTAAATATAAAATAATTAAACATAATAATTAATATTATTTTTAAAACACGCTAAAATGAAAAGTACATGTTATTATATACATTATACAAATTAAACATATAGTTTTGAAAATCGGATCGGACCAACGGGTTCAACCGGAAACCGGTGTCGCCACCAGTTCGGCAAACCAATAACAGCCATCCGACAACGAACTAGAGAGGACCCGTTGAAACCGATACAAACTGGTGAATCAGGTCTCATGGAGATCTATTTCTCTGTTATCGTCCGCGTACCCGTCGCCGCAAGCGGATACCTGTTACACTATATATAAAGGAAGAACCAAAAAGTAAAAAGTGAAAATTTGAAACTATTAATACATATCGAAAAGGGTTGACCACTGGGCGCTTTCAAAACCGTGGGTTGACCATTTAATTTGACCCATTTTGACCCAACCTGTTAGGTTGACTTCGGTTTAAATCGACCCGTTTTTTCACGGGAGCGGTTCAACCGGTTGAACCACCAGTCGTCTTGTGTTTCAAAACATTATGTTTAATCCCCAAATCTTCAAACTTTTATTATTTTTCGTTTAGAACCCATAAACTCTTTTTAACACAAAAGCGATCGTCGCTATATAAATAAGTTTTTTTTCAAAACGATTATAATGTTTTACAATTAAGAGAAAATATGTGCCCGTTAGTGCACATTTAACTTATCAATAGGCTAAATCGCCATTTCAAAGAAAAATGGGGCTAAATGTGCCCAAATCTTTTATAAGCAATATATATATATATATATATATATATATATATATATATATATATACACATATATATATATATACATTCATGCTAATTTTGGTACTTGCGTTCTTCTTAACAACGGCACCATTAATCCCATTCTTCTTAGTTTTACGCGACAAGTAACATGTGTTGTTTGTTTTTATCTAATAACTGATGTAATGTTTACTTTCATTTTCATTAAATGTCTTTATATGTTGTTTGATAGATGTTAAGAATTTTGTCTAGACTTTAGTTATCGTATAGTACACAACCGTTTGCAATTGCATTTTCATCGGTTCACGTTCTATTTTAAACGCTATACAAAACACTCACCACAGTATCACAAATCATTAATTATCTGACGCTAGAAACCGTTGCGCTAAGCGCGGTACTAAGCCTATATATATATATATATATATATATATATATATATATATATATATATATATATATATATATATATATATATATATATATATATATATATATATATATATATATATGTGTGTGTGTGTGTGTGTGTGTGTGTGATATACAAACATAAATGAATGTTACCGAATGCGTAATCAGAAGCTCACGAACATAAATGAACGGACAAGACTTTGTTCATGTTCGTTCATTTAACTAAACAAACATAAATTATTTTTCTTGGTCGTTCATTTAATAAGTAAATAAACATAAATGGACATTTTATCGAATGGTTTATGAAATGTTTACCGGACGTTCAGTTCGTTTACAAACTTAGTTGTGTATTTTGTTTGCAATCATAATTTTGTATCACAATCGCGTGTTTATGTTTCTTAGTAATTATCTGGGAATTCTTTTCTTTTTACATGAACGTGTTTGACATAGATAAAAGGGTTAATGGCATGTAATAGCAACGTACTTTTCCATGAATTCTTTTCTTTTTACATGAACATGTTTGACATAGATAAAAGGGTTAATGACATGTAAGAGCAACGTACTTTCTCATTTATTCCTTTTTCAGATACGAACCCAAAATAATACAACAATACCCATCCAACTTTCAAATTTTGTTTCATTATCATACGTTTTGTTTGCATCATTAGTCTTTTTGACTAACGACCATTTGTAATTAACTTAAAAATATGTTTTTTTTACGTTTTCATATGTTTTCTTATGTTTCTATCCTGTTTATATATGTTTTCGCCCGTTTTCTTTATGTTTTTGTTTGCACCGTTAGTCCTTTTGACTAACCACCATTTGTAATTAACTCAAAAATATGTTTTCTTACGTTTTCATACATTTTCATATGTTTTCATACGTTTCTATTTGTTTTTTTACGTTTTCGGCCGTTAAAAGATACGGAAAAAACTCAGAAAGTACTGTCTTAAAATGTGAAATTATTTTGTTGAGCAAGTAATACAGTAATACCAGAGTGTAACCTTTAAAAAATAAAATGATGACAGGATCTACTTATAACTACGTGGCATATGACATGGCAGCCTACTAGATCACGTCCCATGTGGCCATGCACGTTTTCGTGCGTACGTGTCTGATTGTTGAAAATCACAAATTATACTACGCCATTGCGTAAAGATTGGACAGATCAATAATCATCAAAAAAAAAAAGAAAAAAAAAAATGTCACAACTTGAATATCAATAATAGTATAAAATAAAATGTAACTAGAACTTTTATGTGCCAAGTGTAAGTCGAAGTCAAGTGAGCAATAAAAACTCATTTATATTGACACAAAGAGTGTGATGATATATATTTTTGCTTTCTAAAACACATTTTGTTCATAAAATGTGTCATTAAATTTCAAAATTTTAAACGTTTTTTTAGTAAAATGTTTTCACGGTTAAATATATTATTTCTAAAAACAATTAAGCACATAAAATGGGGTGAATCACACATTTCAATCCACTAGAGCAAAACAAAAAACTCATTGTGCTTTAAACAAAATCTATCATAAGAAAGATAAGCCAATCTTATGAAACCTACCAAAGTAAAACATCAAAAACAAAACTAGAACTACTTTCTTGCTCTACCAAGGATACAAATGTCCCACGCGTCACAGAAAGCAAGTTGTTTCTCAGTTAAGTCATTAACATCATACTCGTAACCATCATAACCTTCATAGTCTTCATACTCAAGGAGACTTACATCATTAGCTCCTTCACCTGCACGATTCGAATTAGCCATATATCGAGCTATGTCATCATCAATATCTGAATCTTCCCCTTACTTTTCCATAGTAGTAATAGGTTCACGTCCCGACGATTTCGCGGTAGCCCCCTTATGCCTAGGTAACGGCTTCCCATTATCATCCAATAGCATAAGCTTCCCATCAAGCATTTGAATTTCTATTTCATTAATCCTTTCAGCTAGTACTTGGACTACCAAATGCCAAATCTTTACAACCCTCTCCTTCCTACACAATAAGGCTTGATACGTCAACATAGTTTGAAGGGGAATGACCTGTACAACCCTCTCCCTCTTCCACATCCACCATATATCTTGAAAACATCAAACGAGTTTGATATAGTAGGAACCGTAGTATTAATTTTTATCATTAGTTGTCTTCAATTTTCTTGGTGCCTTATGTTGATAAGCCAACTTAGTCTTCGAACTAATTTGAATCCCATGAACATCTTGGCTTGGTGTTTTCGTGTTTTCAATATCATCCAAGACAAGTTTCTTAGGACATTCATTAATAATATGACCAAATAGCTTACAACTAGAGCATCTTGGATGGACCACTTATACTCAATATGGATAGTGTGCATAATATACCCTTCACCCTTATTTCCGCGCCGCTACCACGAGTGAATGTTTCAACTCTACATCAGCTCTCAACTTAATCATAGCACGTTCATAACTCGACTTACCCCAAGACTCCATGCACATATATAGTGGACGTGTAAAAATCTAGCATCAATGGGGTGCCAAATTTGGTTGCGATAGCACTCAACCCATCTTCCGTAAATGTAGTAATAAGAATATCATACAGCTTAACCCAAACCGGAATATTACAGACATCTTTCCTCATGTTTTAAAAGTTAAATTTAATAACACTTTTTGGTGTCATTATAAGTCTATTTTCTTGTAATGTACCTTATTTAAAAAGTTAGAAGAATATTATCTTAACTTAATAACTAACGCAAAGAATGTTCACTCTCTATTTTGCTATTTCCTCTTTGACATGTTACACCAGCTCCTATTCCACAATATATTTTGTCCATCATTATAGTTTTGTTTGTCCATGTTCAACCAACAAAAAATTAAGCTACAACTTATCACATCAATTGACATCATTATTTTTACATGATTCAAACTCTATTAGTTATATAATTTTTGCGCAAAACTTCTCAAACTCAAAACAACCTTGATTAGTTGGTACAAATTTAACAAATTAACACATGCCTAATAAATAGCATATACTTTTCTCTCCATATTATCACGTTTCTCACACAATCCACCCATATAAAAGAAGCAACTACAAGTCAAGATTACGACGCAAAAAACCGCAACACAACCCAAAGTTGACCAAATATTTGCATTCAAGAACTACAAACTCAAGATCTTATCACGCGATAAAGTACACGCAGCGACGAAACCAGTGTGAGTTCTGAAAGATCTCGAGACATCCATAGATTTTTGTGACGTAGTAGTATTAATATTGTTTAGCCTATTCTAAATGCTCACTTATAGTAAAATATCTTACTTGCTCTAAAATTTGGGATATATGGATCAAAGTGTTTGATCCCTATGCATCCAAATGTAGTTCATAAATCAAGATTCGTGACATTGTCTTATTAATGCAAGTTGGGTGCAAGTTGCATGTTTCTTTTATTATTTCATGTGATGAACGCAGTATGAAAGAGAAAGCAAAGCAAATAAGTACTTGCAAGTTGCCATTAAAGAAAGAAATGGTTGGTGTTATCACAAAACACAACTTGCAAAGGCAGCTGTTTGATTCGCTTATCTCTTATTATTATAATCTACAAAAGTACTATGCTTTTATGTAAAGTTACATATATAATTATATATCTTATCCCTCTTCAAAAGTTTTTATTTTCATGTTAAATCAAGATATAATATAATTTGATAAAGCTATAAACGAACTGAATGTTCAGTGAGCAATTCATGAATTATTCGGTGAAAAGTTCGTTTTTTTTAAACAAACATAAATAATATTTTACGTTCGTTTTGTAAATGAACGAACATAAACAAAAGTCGTGTTCGTTCATTTATATTCGTGAACGTCGATCCGATTATGCGTTTATTAACGTTTGCTCATGTTCATTTATTTGTTTATATTAGTATATTATATCTTTTAATTGTATACTTGGAAAACTGGTTTGTTTAAACAAACAATACTTATAAAAAAAATATTATGCGTAATTTAATAAAATTTACGTTTGTTTTTCTACGTTTATTTATCTTCGATCGTTTATGTTCGTTTAGGGTTCGTATAGTGTCTTAATGAACGAACATTAACAACTTATCTTCTTAATAAAAGAACATAAACAAAAAAAATTATCCATTTTAACATTCATATCCGTTTATTTGCCAAGTTAAAATTCAACAAACTAACATAAGCAAGACTTCATTCACTTCGTTTACATCTTTACAATTTGCTTCAGATGCAAAATTTCACTACATCTTAAAATCTACATTCTCTTAACTTCATTTCTGGCATATCATAAGATCATTGCAGAATGTGTTGTACTTGAGCTCCATAACATTTTCTAATAAACCACCAACATATTAAGATTACATTAAAAATTAAGAAAAAGTTATTAATGGCTTATACCACTAATACCACTTTGAAGTTCTAATTCACAATTACAACAACACAAACCCAAAACATTGAATGACTATAATTTATGATACAAATGGATGCAAATAATGTAAAAATTGTATTACTTTCATTATTCCAATAGTAAAGAAAAAAGAAAAAAATGATTACGAAGATCGTGTACATGTTTTCATAATTTCCAAACCGATCGAAGCATATCATGTTCTTCATAAACCAAACACCTTCAAAAAGAAGTCACATCGATCACAAGGACTTACAAAAATCTTGATGATGAAAATCTACATTTTACACCAACAAAATTAATATACAAAAAGGTTTTTGATTCATCCATTGGTTCTTCATGTCTTCGGTTGAAAATTGACATACTGTTCATTTAACGTTCAGTTCGTTTACAACCCTAGTTATGATACTCTTGCTGGAACTTGTTTTCCGCGATTTGAGCTAGCGATTGTAGGTTACATTTGACGATGGTATCAACAAACACACATGTTTCTTCCTTAGTATTCCCTGGTGGAATGTCTACAACGTAGGATTCGACAACCACGGTTCCATTTCCAGTAGGTGTAGGATGTAGGGTTGTGACCGAACGATAGTTAGCTAGACGATGATCACCACCTACGACACTGAAACTGATAACATGTCGTTCATCGTCCAGTATCTCCAGCCGTTCGGTGGACCGAGCGGCTGGAAGACCTGAGATGACATGTATTTCTCTTAAAGTTCCAACGTCCCCGTTTCCTACGAGGACGTTGCAGCTTTTTACAAAGTGTTTATAGGCTTGTGGGTTGTCAAATCGACGAACCACGGACCACACGGTGGATATTGGTGCGTTTATGGTCTGGATCACGGCGCAGCAACATTGGTTAGGGCCTATAGGGTGGGTGTGGTACAAGGCCACAGAGTCCGGGACCTGAGTGGTCCCGGACTCAGATACCAGTGTGTTGTTGTTGCAACATCCTCGAGAACCGCAGTTTGATGAAACTGCGGTTGTGTTGATTCCATCTAGCAAAAAAGATGGAGATTTTTGTGGGTTGGAAAGCATTTTTCTTTCTTTTGATCTATAGAGATGAATAGATCAAATTGTGTGTGAATTTTGGTTGTTGTTGATTTGAGAGTTAGATGGATGTATGTATGGGTCTTATAAATGTGTAGGGGTAATGTTTCATGTGAAGGAAGTAAAATAAGACTAGTTGGCTAGTTGGTCGAACCCTAAGGGCCATAAAAAATGGTTTTTTTTTCATTTGACTAGTTGTGGAATTACATATTTGGCCTTATCAATACGGCTTGTTGCTTTAACTATTCGTCAATTGGCTCTTTGTTTGCAGTCATATACATACAAATAGTGCTATAACCCCTAAACTTATAACATGGTTCCTCTTAGCCCTTGAAGTTTATTGATTGACATCATGATCGATCCTGAATTCGTAACACGTTTTGGTTTAGAATCGATCTAGGAAGATGTTTGGTTAAAGTAATTTGATATTTATGTTAACTTTCGGGGGACGTAAACGAAAACACAAAATCAACGCTAGTCATTAGACATCTTTTTAATGTTTTAAAGGTGATAAAAGCTACAACTTTCGGGTCTTGCAAATGTCATATATCCATGCTCAGCACACAGACTTGCCTAGCATGTTTGACATTGTGGTGCAATCGACAATATGGGTGTTTTGGCATTCTAGGAAAGGTACTGTGTTCGCTCCAAAAAGCTAGGCCTTTGAAGAACTTAATCATAAATGACATCACACTTGTATCTTTCAGCTTGATAGAAATCAGGAAAATAATTAGAATTGGGTTGAGTAGTTCTTCAACCCTCATGATGCCCATGTATCCTCATGAAATTATTCCTGTGTTTTTAGCATCTTGTTAGCTTAATTATATTGTCTTTACAAAAAAATGTAATAATACCACTGCGAAACCAATCAAGAACGATACAAATAATTAAACGGTGTTAAGACAAAAGTTAACCTAGGTCTACAAAGAGAAAATATCTATATATCACAATGTAACTGATCGAATGCATTACAACCATGAAATGCTATATAAGGTTGTTTATCGCGGTTAGACTCGATGAGTGCATATCAAGCTCGCATACAATATTGTATTGGATCCAGACATGCAGTGATGGATCCAGGATAGTTTTAGCATGTGTGGCACAATTTTGTTCAACCGAATTTTAACTCATATACAATTAAAAAAAAATAAGATACCATATAAATCGTAAAAAGTGTAACAAAGATAATATAGAACATGAAATATTAATTAACCAACTAGGCCAAATTATTTCATTTTCTTTAAAATACTCTTTCTTTATAATTACAGTTGTGACATGCAATTTTATGAAGAACTTCTACTTCACAATGTCAAGACATATGTGACACGTGCCACAGGTGGCCCAAGATAAGGTCCATCCCCAGAGACATATACAAAATAAGTAAGTTCAACCACTGAACATGTTCAAGTGTCAGGGTTTTACCTTTGAGTCAGCTACTTATCTGATTAAAACTTTACTTAATATAGTTTTTCTAAAATCGAAAACTTGAGTCCATAAATCATTTTTCTACTGTTTCAATTTACATTAAAGACTTGCAACGGTCAATAACAATTTCTAGTCACAAAATTCTTTAATTGCGTAAACTCAAAACAACATCATACTCAATCCCGTCAGGACGGAATATGAGAGAAATAGAATGTAAACAGATTTTATCCCTATCTGAAAGTAGGGTGACTGCTTTCAATGAAACCTCCGGCAAAATCCATTAACAACCATATAATTATCTATAAACTCAAATCTCAAAACTCCATCAACAAACCATAGAATCATCTATAGCTTTTTGCAAGTATATAAAGGGACCAATGTGAAAATGTTGTAAACAAGTGGACCATATACGTCTTCTTTAATTTAAAAACTTAATCACACCAACTTTGTATTAAAAAAATGGATGCAAGTTGAGCAAGTTGCATAACATTTTTATAATACCAATGGCAAAGTGGGGCTAAAAAAACGACTAGTTTCCAGACGAGTCTATTTGTTCCCGAACCATCCCCCAACTTGCTTAAAATATTTTCTTATTAAAGTGATCGAAGTTTAACTTAATAATTGGACATTGCTTTCTTTCAAATAGATTCCATTTTGATGTCCAAAGCTAATATGCTTTTTAAGAACAACATAGATGTAAAGATAGATTCTTGAATATTACAAGAGAGTACTATTTATGTTCTAGAGAAGACATGTTGTGGGGAAGTTTCAAATTTACCATGAATTTAAATTTTATAAAATGTTTATGCAGTAAATTTAATCGATTTACGTGTTAGGTTTCAAAAACAATATATAAAACACAATGCTTAGGCTTCAGATTAACTGGCCTGCTCAAGAGAATATTCATCCGTTTTAAGAATTAGACTGGGTGCAGTGGTCAGTCGACCTTTCGGTCGGTCAGCTTCCCCAACGTGTCACACCCCACTACACAACCTCATAGGAGACGCGTCCCACATGGACGAAATACTTAAATCGATAGCATACTCATCTGAGTTGTGTTCAGAGTTTGTATGTGTAGGGTGTTTTATTAAATGATTTTTTATGGTATTTTTTATGATGTTCTTAGTCTTTTTATTACATTAAATTAGTAATGAAGTTGCCCTTAAGAGAGAAAGTTGATTTGTGGATGAGGTTCACGGTTACACTTAGTCTTATGATCATGTTTTTATGAAGTTCTCTTGAAACCCAAAAACGCTTTAAAGATATCTCCAACTAAAACCGTGCTACTCCGTAAGAAAGTATGTAATTTGATTGCAGACAAAGTAGCGTGCTCATTTAGTCATTTTAGTATCATTCCTTCGTTAAAATTGCTAGCGAGTATCTGTATATAGTGACAAAATTTTATAGTAATATTTTTAAAATCGAAAAATTGTGGTTTGCTGGTTAAATTGTTGTGAGAAAAATACTGCTGGTTTAATTTACTGTTATAAAAACATGCATTCAAAAGCTGTATCTATTTTGTTATGGATTTATATCTTATTTACGTTGCACGGTTTAAAATAGAAAATAGTGGGGTGATTTAGAATTTTTTTGACTTTTTTTATTTTGAGAATTTCAAGAAGATAATAGTTTGACCATTGTATATGTGGTAAAGATTTTAATAAACCTTTATAATAAAATAAGGGTTTTGCTAATCCTTGACCACTGGTCATTTGTGTAGGTAGACATATAAGAATTGTTTGATTTAATTAATATCAAAATGATAATCATTCACGGTAATTTAAAATATCAATAAAAATTCATTAAATGCATTTTTTTATTTAAAATGAAATTTTGTCTTCATTAATTGCGTTTAATCCTTTGCCCAGTAGGCAGAGATTAGCAAAACCCAATAAATAATAGCTTTGTTTTAGTTACATGAGATAAAACCAAATTTGAAAGTAGTTGTGGTCTCTTTATTACTTCTTTCATCTTAAAATTATTGTCTCCATTTAATTTCTTTTTGTTTTTTTTTTATAACTTTGACATTAATTATTTTTGTCTGTGTCATATAATATTTGATGCACAATATATGAATAAATTGCGTTTGAAATGTATTTTTATTAGTATATTTTTCATCAATAATATAAACAAATATATTTAAGGATAAAATTAAAAAAAAAAAAATTTAAATGAGGACAATAATTTTAAAACAAAAATAGTACATTTTAACTCTCATATACAACTCAAATGCATGTTACTTGCACTTTATAATTTTATATTGCCACATGTTGCAACTTATATTGCTTTTAATGAAACAATGTTCTTTTTGTTACAAGTTGATGATTTATTAATATGTGTACTTAAACAAAGCACGTATACATTGCTAGTACTTTATATTTATTCGAATATTTTTCTTTTTTCTTTTTCTTTTGCGAAGCATCAATCAAGGCATTGTTTATTTATTGGCGAAATATATGATTAGAGTTGCATGAAGATTACTACAAAATTGGTTGACTTTATTGTTGGTGAAGCGTTTATTAATGGGCTGAATCTTGTATGGGCTTATGACTTAAGTTTGGTTGGGCTGCTCAAGTTTTTACCTATTCGTTTAAGTAGGGTGTTCATGGGTGGGTTGGGTAATATCCGAATAAACCGAAAACCGAAACCAAACCGAACCGAAAATAACCGAACCGAACTCGTAACCGAACCGAATTTGAGAACGAACCGAAATAAAGTTCGCTTTCGGTTCGGTTATGGTTTTAACAATCCAAACCGAAAACCGAAATTAAATAAATATATATATTTTTTTATATATTTATATTAAAAAAATATGTTAAAACTCTTTTATAATATATATATATATAATATTTTTAAGCTTGAAAATTATTTTTTTTTCAAAAAATATATATAAATAAATGAATAAATTATTAAATATAGGTAATTCGGTTCGGTTTTCGGTTATTGGGGGTTCGGTTTTCGGTTTTCGGTTCGGTTTAGTTAAATTTGAATTCGGTTCAGTTCGGTTCTCGGTTATACCCAGAAAAAAAAATTAACCGAACAAACCGATAACCGAACCGATGAACACCCTACGTTTAAGTTTCTTTCTTAGTAATTAGGATTTAGGAATTTAAGATATGATAGTTCTTCTGAACAAGGCATAGATGCAGGGATGGAACCGGGTACCGGGACACCCATGGAATTTTACGGCATATTGTTAATTTTTGTAAAAAATCTCAATTTTTCCTAAATGCATCTGGTACAAAAAAATTGTGTCTCTCATTTTGTAAAATTTTTCGTAAATACACTTGGTCAATTGTCACCTGGTTCATCCCTTCATAGATGTGTTTTGGGATGTACAATTGGGTACTTGAAAATTCTTAATTGGAACTTAATATCAGTATGTGCTGTTTTCGGTATTGTTAAAAGAAAGGATCGAAATTGAAAACACCATCTTCGAGTTACTAAGACAACTCGATCAACGCTTTCCTCCATTTCTTGAATGATCAGGTTTCATGCTTCTTTGTAAGAGTAAGTCCACGTTACGAACATCAACAAATAAGAAACGTGAACCGAACTAGGTGCAAAAGTTGTACTTTGATCTTATTCAATATATCAATATTAAGTTTTCATGGTTTACTATAGTTCAGAAACAAATAACTCTTCCAATGAACATAAGCTCCTATGTACCAAAATATATCACTAATTACATGTTCATGGAGGTGGAAGTTTTCCTTTATAATCTCGTATAAACTTAAATATCATACTCGTACTTTTGAAAATAAATCTAAGGTGATGCAAGCGATGAATTTGGGAGAGAAAATGATTAAGTTGTTGCGAAACAAAGTCTCCAATAAGTGGCACTATTGTTCCGTTTGATGCTGTGGGCATTTGAATGAGGAGAAGAAGAATGAATCATCTCCCACATTACTTGTATGTCTTCATATTCTCCACAAGTCTCCAAGTCTTTGTAAAGACTCACAAGCCCATTCTTATGCCCTGCAATCACCATAAAAGTATTACGTGATCGATTTCTAGTGATCATAAGTTCTTCTCTTCTGAAGCTCTTTTAGACCATTAACTAACAAAAGAGACAAACTTGAAAACATATAGTGATTGAAGGCTCGAATCTTACCTTTAGCTTGTTTTGTGAGACATGACCTTAACTTGAAAAGAAAGCCTTTTGTTGATGAAAGAAAAGAGCTTCTTCTGTATTTTAAGCAATTACAACCTTTCCACTTCCCCATTGTCCACAACTCTAAGTCAACTTCACTCACTCTCTTACTATATATATACACACACACTACAACACAAACTATAAAGGACAAGGAAGAAAGTAACACTCTAAGAGACAAGAAGCCTAATGATTCAAATTATATTAATTGTCATTATGCTAATTAGAGGAAAACAAAACTTTGATGACACACTTAAACATGAATCAAGTTCAATTATAGTATTCTCATTTTATTGGATACGAAAACAGGAAAACCTTCTCGCTGAAGCTTTTAACAATAATTTGATCAAATTTTTGGACAGCAAGCATATTTATGTATAGTGGCGGAGCTTGAAAGTTTTTCATGGGAAGGCCGAAAAAATTTTAAGTTCAAAATACAAATTGTGAGAGGGTAAGACTGAAATAACTTTTTTATAAGCATGAAATGCCAGCTATATTACACTAATGAGCTTAAGTCTACGGGTCAGCACCCTTCCTAGTCCATTAATAGTTCCGCCCTTGTTTACGTACCAGCCTACACTTCATATTTTTTCACGGCGGTACTAAAACTCTCAACCTAAGTAGAAGAGCATTTTCTATTTCACCTGGATACCGCTAGCTAGGCCAATGCATGTTGGCAATAATTCGATCAATGTGCTATAGTAACAATCTTAGAATAGTGTAGCTTGCAGAACCATCACGATTAACGTTAACATTTTCAGGACTTGTTCATATTAAGCTTTTAAATCGAATGGAAAAACGCATGTTTGCGTGCAAATCTCTTAGAGAAACATAAAATTTAAACATGTTCTAAACTAAAAGAATATAGTCTAAGTTTATAACACACATAAGGCTGCTCACAATGGTCGGTCGAGCATGTGGGTTGTTGGGGTCACTCAGGGTCGCCACCATTGCAGCTTGAGGGTCGTTGTAGGTTGATCGGCTATAATTTGGACGAGGGGTTCGTGGTCTCGACCTTCAATTTGAGTTGTGTTGTGTGTGTGTTTTAATTAATTTAATTGTATTTTATTTTTATTTTTTACATATTTTTTGTAGTGTAGGTCGCTTTACTGTGCCAAAAAAGTCGCATCTAAGTCGCGGGAGAAAAAAAACTGATGTGACAAAAAATTTGTAAGTCGATGCAGGTCACTACTGTGACCAGCCTGATACTTGTATTCAAAGAAACTTGCAACATGTATAGGGTATCTTATACTAGAATTTGCTCAATCAATACTTACAAATTTACAATCTCAAGTAGTAGAAGTTAAAGTGTTAAACATCACTTCCCTTATTAAGGCATATTTCTTTTACTATTGTGGTTGATTGTATTATATACCATAAGTAGAAAAACTCTTGATGCTTTGAGGTGAGAGCATATGCTATGAACTTATTTTAAGGACTAGAAAATTTGAGTAGGAAGAATTGTTGGCATTTTTTTTGTCCAATTGTTCATGTAATTCAAGATTCTAAATAGAATTTAAATAAACAAATATTAGAAGGTATTGTGGGGGCTTCAAGTCAAACGGTTTGTTGGTTTTTCTTTTGGTATATTGTGTTTGTAAAATTCATTGAATAAATGACACGTCTTTGTCTCATGAAAATGAAATATAACATAAGTTTATGTCATGGTAAAGATATGATGTTTTGGTATCCAAAGGTATTACTGTAGCAATTAGTGCTATTGTCATGTCACTTTTAAAAACCGGTTTTCTAATCGACCTAGTCAAGCTCTCGGTTCACAATTCAACCGATTTAGATATGGTTTTTATCCAAAACCGGCTTTCGGTTACCCAACTGGTTAAACCGATCAGGACATGATGAGTTTAAAAACATTGTTGATGATTATAAAACGTATGTGATATTGGTATTAAGTAGCTATCTGATTCGTCAAAAAGTAAATGTTTATTTTACAATTTTAGTAAATGCAACCATTAAACTGTTCACAAGATCAAATATCATCTTTTACATTTTATAACTTTTATGGTTAGTTATAGGAAAATCGAAATATAACTTTTATGGTTAGTTATACAATCCTTAATTGAAGTAAAATGCACATCACCATTCAACACACTACCAAATCCACCACCAAATAAGTGTTGTGGTCACCACTAAACGAGAAATAAAAATTAAAAAAAACTTCATTTTATACAAATATACCCTACAAACAAAAATATTATTAAAAAAAAATGAAAAATGTTTGGTGGTCTGCAGCACTAAACGAGTGCAGAAAAGGAGGATTGGCGCGTGGCCTTTGCTATGGATGTCACCACCAGGTGCTCGACTACCATCATAATCTCATGTTCTCTTTTCTCCAAATGTGTGCTTAAGCTCTATCACTTGATTATAGTGGAGAAACTATAGGATAAAGGCAAAATGGCAAGTAATGCATCATGTGCTCTTACCAACTTCTGTTATTTTAGGTTCACCTGCCAAAGTGTCACATTCTTTTTCACTTTGATATGCATACAAAAACTGATAACTAACAAACAACCGAAAGTATTTCACATTATCTTGTCGCTTCACTCATTCAGGTTTTCTACCAATAAACTGTGTTTTCATGTATGTTTGTGACCCTCAGGTTTTCTATCAAAACATGATTACACATGAGTACGGTCTGAAAACCAGACCGAACCAACCAAAATCAGACTATATCAAAAACCGATTTAGCTCAAAACACCAGACTGAGGACCGGGACAAACATCTAAGGACCAGACCAAGATGTTTGGTTCAAGTCGAGGTAAGTCCAGCTCGGTCCGGCTTAACAAAAACATAATGGTCGGTTTTGCGTAAGAAAAAGGTGGATCAAAGAATGAACCCAAACAAACTAAGTTCAGTACGGTCAGTCTAATTCAATCTGGTTTCTCGATTTGATTCAGTCAGCATGCTCGGCCCTACACTAAGGCAAGTATGGTATCAAATTGTTGCTTCCACCATTTTAGGAGTTTCAAAGTTGATAAAAAATTAAAAACTGTATGTCTAGGACTCCAGTTAAGTTGAGATGCTTTGATCAAATGTTACAAGCTTGCTACCAGGATTCAGTGGGTTTGAAGTTTGACTCGAGAGTATTAGGTTTACACATTCTAGTTGCCGAGACATACCTGTGTTAAATTACTGATCTCAGAGTAATAAAATTTAACAAGTTCAAATATTGCTCAAGGGCTCAAATCTAGAAAACCGACCTGGTAACTGAAAATCAATAATCTACGACATTGTCGCAAGAGTCTTACCAACTTATAATACTCAACAAACATTAGCTTAAGGCATGTTTGCAGTAAACTACCCTTTACGAAACCGAAATTCAACAATATAACAACCAAATAAATGAAAAAGCTAGCCGAACACAGAAAACTAAGCATAGATATTAAACCAATTTATAACAAGATTTAACCGGACAATCTTTAGGAAAAAAGTGCATCTAACAAAAGTTTACCATAAACCAACAGTCAAAAAGTCTAGTTTTACCATAACAGTACCACATAAAACTCAAAATTATACCAGAACGAAATCATGAAAGCAAGCTACCATAACACACGATCTAGGCAGTAGCCTTAGCTTCAGCAGCAGCACGCCTCTTCCTGGCCTCCTCGATGATAGACAACTTAATACCCTTACCCTTGGGAAGTGACAACCACGGCTTTGAACCCTTTCCAATGGTGAACACATTGCCCAAACGGGTAGCAAACTCATGGCCAGCAGCATCTTGGATGTGGACAGTCTCAAAGCTTCCCTTATGCTTTTCTCTGTTCTTGAGGATACCAACACGGCCAGTGTTTCTTCCTCCAGTCACCATGACAACATTGCCTACGTCAAACTTGATGAAGTCGACAATCTTGTTGTTTTCCAGGTCTAGCTTGATGGTGTCGTTAGCTTTGATGAGTGGGTCTGGGTAGCGGATGGTACGGCCATCATAGGTGTTGATGTAGGGAATGCCCTTTGAGCCAAACTGAACTGAACGAACCTTGCAAAGCTTGAACTGCAAAGAAAAGGTTTCGTTAGTTGACATGTTAATACATTCTACAAAATAACTAACCCAACTTCATTAGTCGACTGAACATTAGTACAAACAAGTTACAAACCTTTGCTTCCTCGTCTCTGAGTGAGTGCAACCTGAATCTACCTTTGGTGTCATACAGAAGACGGAAGCTCTCATTGGTCTTTGGGATGGAAACAACATCTGTAACAAACAAAAACCGATATAAGAAACTAAAACATGTACACATTCTGATGAAAAACAAAAGACATAGCAGTTGCAAAAAAGTAGCAAGAATACTAACCCATGAACCCAGTTGGGTAGGTCTTGTCAGTCCTGACCTTGTTGTCAACAAGGACATGACGTTGCATCAAGATAGATTGAACCTCACGGTAAGTCAAAGCGTACTTCAACCTGTTACGGAGGATAAGAACCAAAGGCAAGCATTCCCTTGATTTGTGTGGTCCTGATGATGGCTTAGGAGCCTGTTTAAGCAAAAAAACAAAAACATTAGTCATCTTACAAATTATGAAATCGCTATTTTAAAAAGTGAGAACAGAATCAAGGTCCAACTTACAAAAGCACCACCGAGCTTGTCAAGATTCCAGGCACTTGGGGCATTGAGCCTCTTCATATGCTTCTTCAAACCTCGAGCCTAGCAGTAAGTAACAGAATCATGTTAGATTAGCTAAAGCAATTATAAGAAAGCTAGAAATCATATGTTATTTGATTAACAGGTTGCAAGAGCTCAAGACTTCACAAACAAAATACAATCGAACACAAACTACTTTTTATCTTTGTCAAACTTTACTTATTCCACATACTTAAACGTAAGAAACATGTATTTATATTACATGTCACTACTAATGGTATACCTTTCATTTACTTAGTTATCTATATTCTTAGCTTAAACATCCACAAAAAACTGAGTAAACAAAAGCTTAACAAAAAGGTTTGGCTAAAAAATATATGTTATGTACAAGTCAAAACACTTTATAAAGTAAGCTGACACTAAGCTGTTTGTGGTTTTTAACACAAACACTTCAGTGCTTAACGGCTTTTATACTTGGTAATAATAGCTTTTTCATAACAAAAAAGCAATTAAGCCCGAAAAGAGCCTTACTCAAACACCCAAACAGTTAATGGCCAGCTCATAGTTTATAACTTGTAACAAATTACAGACTATAAGCAATATAACTTACTATGATAAGTAACATCAAATAATTTAACAGCCTCACATTTACATGTATTAACTGATAAAAACATACAACATACCAATAGCGTAATATGTTAAAAAAAAGTCAAAATTAATCGGCAGCGATCTGAAATGAGTCTAGATGTTTCAGCAAACCGTATTTCATGTGTTCAATTTCTTATTTGTTAAAAATAAGCATAACAAACTAGCTTTTTTCAAAAAGCTTGTTAATATTAGCTTTTTCATAATCCAATAAAGAACATACCACTTCAAATAATTTCACCAAAACATCTGATGGACTTATATTCAGCTCAATGCTTATAACAGGTTCCGCTTACTTTGTAACAAATTGAAAAATAAAATCATACACACTCATAAACATAACATAACACTACATGAAATAAACTAACAGCAAAACATAACAAACTTAACAATAAACAACCTCGTATCCAATTTATTAAACCATACAATAAACATTAAAAAAAACTAACACAACAGCAAAAACATAATATAAACAACAAAAACAACCTCGTATTAATCTTTCTTACATATCACAGTTATTTAATAACATTTACACCTATACAAAAAAAAGTAATAACAAGACCATATAAACAGATCAAAGTATGAAATGAATAATAAGAGTTGAAGAAGAAGAATGGGATTACCATGATTGCAAGTGAATTTTTTTACGGCGAATTTGGTTGGTCTGAACTCACAGCCGCACTCTCTCAAATGATCTTCTGATGCTTATGAGAAAACCCTAGTGTATGTGAGAGTTTATATTATTGTGCGTGCTTAACCTATTTTTTGTCCCATGGGCTTTTAGGTTACTGGGCCTGGTACTACCACTTGGGCTAGGCTTGATTTATGAGTTATAAATTTTGGTTTGATAAAATGAACCTCTTTTTCGATCTTTTTAAATTGGGTTTTTGAGTTTCGAAATCCAGTTAGACCTGTCGGGTTTGAGGCGACCCGGGTCAACTCGGTTCTCGAGACCTGGCTGGTTTTGGTTTTTTTTTTTTTATATTTTTTTTTTACAAATAACACAAGTTAATTATATATATTTGCGATATATAGTTGCGACGTAAATTTATTTTTCCATGTTATCATTTTTGGTAAATGTTTTTCTAAGCTTAATATATGGATTAGTCGTGATTTATATACATAATTTCTTATATCGTTGGAAATAGAAGTTTCTTTTGGTAGAAAACCAGGTTGACTCGGTGACTCGACTGGGTGATGAAAGACCTGGTTTTTGAAACATCGCTTGCGATAGTAAAACATTGAACACACTTATAAGTATATAACATATCATCGGCCCGTCAACTATGACCAATAACTTCAAAAATAATTAACTACAATTTAAGTGAAAAATTGTTTACATAAATGGTAACTACACATGCTACTCTTACATTGTGTTCTTAAGATTCATATATAAGAGAAAGGAAAAGAAAATGAAAAAAAAAAAAAATGTGTTCTTAATATTTTTATAAAAAAGAAAGGAAAAGAAGATGAAACATATAGAAGGAAGATTTGGGGTTTTATTCATTCTGAAATCTTCCTCGCACTTTTGAGAGGAAGAGGAAGGAAGAGAATAGAAGAGTATTTGATTCTTTTCCTTTCTTTTTTCTCATCTCGCTTTTCTTCTGTTCCTCTATATAATTAACTCGGGAACGCACCGTTTGTCATTAGCTATCTATAGTTATCATTATATTTATTTTAATGTTGCGAGTATGCTAAATCTTAATTTTGAAAAGAAACAATCAAACAAGATTAATCGGCCAATTCTGAAAATAGTGAAACAATGTCAAGGAATACCTTCCTAAACCCACCTCCTACCTAGATTTGAGTGATACCCATGTATATGAGGGGTTGATTCCAAACTCTTATATCCATACTCATTAACCAAAGAATAGTAGTGATACCCATACCTATTCACTAGTGTGTAAACAGACCAGCCAAACATTCCAAGTTCCCTTTTCCTTGTGTGATATGTTGTGAGTATATATTTATCTATATTGTGCTAAGAACTAACTAGGATAAGAGCATTCCCAATGCAATAACCTTGTGATAATCTTAACATTTCTTTAACTCATTCACTTCAATGCAAAAAAGTCATTCTCAACTTATTCTTAACATTTAATCCATCACATCTTTGATGACTTATTCTTCCCTAAACTTTTCATTCAATAATATTTTTTCAACCTTTTACTTCAATGCAATAATATATTTTTACGTATTTTAAACTTTTTTTCAACTTTGCGTTTTTTATTTATGATTTTTTGCAAAGGGTGAGTATTTATAATAATACCAACACAATTATAGATATATACTAAAACTCAAAAATTGCACGGGTTGCCAAGAAAAGATAATTACAGGATGAGTTGTAAATATGGGCTCTTATTGATTGTTTTCATCTAATCTCTATTAACCATGTTGGTAGTGGGGCACATGTTAACCATCTATTGGATTGTAAATTAAATGAGAATGTGGTGTTACTGTTCCAAGGTTTCTAGAGTAGTGTAGCATCCCCGTTAACAGTCCGTTATGCTTTAATTACAATGGCAAACAAATGTATTTTAATCGTTTCCACTAACTCTAAAACAACAAAAATTTCCCACTTTGGACTAAATGCACCCCAACAAGCCCAATCAAAAATTAAATATAACCAAATTTTGTTTTACATATTACCATATACGGAGTACTTAATTTACATAAGCAAACAATTTACAAAAAAACATCAACAATAACTAAAATGCTACATACAACAATGATAAAAGACTCACAAAAAACCACGTAAAAAAATAGAACATGTACGAAAATTCAAACAAAACCAACTTTCATTTCCTAAATCACAACTAATATCATATTTGAACCAAACCAAAACACAAAAAATACATTCTAACACTCCTCTCCCGCGGCAACGTGCGGGTTTAAACACTTGTTACAATACAATTCCCATACAGTGGAATTGTCCATCCAGAGAAACAACAATAAGAAATACTAGCCTACTCGATATCTGACAACAAACCAAATATATCTCTGATAAGCATAACCAATATCAGACACAACAAACTCAGTCATGAGATTTATTAGCTTTCTGCACAGCTCCAAAATCCACTGAGAAGCAATAAACAATATCTAAACAACTACAACATTTACCCATATAATGATGCACCAAGACCATAGCCTCACAACTACATTTCCAAACCGCCTCCCATCATGATCATTCAACCATCATCCACAATGACCAAGTGTGGAAAGGCGTCATTGTGAAGGCTATAGACACCCATAATTCATCCAATTAAGGGCTATACCAGGATTCCTACATCTCCATCTTGAAAAATTGCTTCACTATCCTGGGAACACACACATTGAGGGAGAACCATCATATCCTCCTATGACAGTGTATAGCTTGGACCAAGTAGGTTCATCTTTCACTCTTCACTATTCCAAGCTTCATATACTGCCCTCCTACTCACTTACGCTATATACAGATGGGAACCTACTTTATGAATCACAACTAGCTCATCATAGATGTATACCTAATCAGAATCCCATATCCTAACAAAGGCATTCTGTATTCTCAATTGAATTACATAATAGATAAGCTAGAAGGACTCAAGTTACAAGGCCTTCAACTGTAGTGAGCTACATGATACCAGACATTTAGAATTGAAATTAAATAGCCTGGTGGTTGGTTAATAACCATAAGATTGCAGACTTTTCTTGAACCTCAATGTTTGTTGAATTAGTCTTCTTTAAAGGAGTAAACATACCTCCTTAATTGCACTGCAAACATCATCACCTACTATCTGCCAAGCTGCCTTAGAGAATTTTGCTGAGTAACCATCAGGACTGGTATTTTGTTATCATCAATGCCTTTTAAATAAGTATTGATCTCTTCATGTGTAACTGCAACACACATTGCTTCAGCTTCAGAAGTAGTAACTTGAGCCTCAAACAGCTCATTTGCATTAGAAATGTTCTGAGTGTCTCTACTAACTCCAAAGAACTACTTAAAATGATTGACAAACTGTATAGCTTGATGATCACACATATCTGATTCCATGCTCATTACACACATTATCAGTATAGCTTTTTATGCGTTTTCCCCTTTATAGCTTGATGAAAATAAGCTTAATTCTTGTCCCCCTCTTTTAACCATTCTACCTTTGCTAACTGATACAACAACTTGCTTTCATCTAACACTGCCTCATTATATTCTTTTAAAAATTTTGCAGCTTCAATTCTCAAATCAGAATTATGAACATCTACATCCACCTTTGCTTGAGCACATTCCAATTTCCCTTTTAACATTGATACTCTATCAAAGATATTGCCATCCTTCCAACTTAGTTTTTTCAAGGGTATTTCTAGACTTTTCATCTTTTTAACTAAAACAAACATTTTGTGCTCTTCAAAAGTCTTACTCCATTCCTGCTGAACTATAGGAAGAAACTCATGTTTGTCAGTAATGTAATTTAAGAATATGAATAGCCTAATCTTCTTCTTCTTCAACCTTTTAGGAACTACCAAAATAGTTGGACTGTGATCAGAAATCAAGTATGGTAGAAAACATGCTTGAGCTTCCACAAACTGATTCATAAAGTTTCCATTACTCATGACTCTATCAAGCTTCTTGAGTGTAGCAGTGGTAGGATTCAATAAGCTTTTAGTCCATGTGTAATGAAAACCAACTTTATTGATATCTTCAATCTCAATTCTTGCCACACAATCTTGAAACTCCTGCATATCCAAAGTAGAGAAAGACATTCCATCACTATGTTCATCATTTTTCAAAGTTACATTATAATCACCAAGCTTCCCATTCACCATCTGATAATAAGCCCCCAGATCATTCCAAAGCTCTCTTTTGTCTTTACCATCATTTTTCCCATATATGAAAGTGCAATATAGTCTCATTTTGGAATTCAGATCTGTGATTAGACACATCATTGACTGACTAGTACAATAAATCACCATAAGAATCCCACAACCAATTTTCAAAAATCCTTTCACATACATCACTAACTTTATTCTCTTTAACATGAGTTTCTAAAACTGTACACAAATTCAAATTTTCATTCTGTATGAGGTTTCTTTTTTCATTCAAATTTAACATGACTTTTTCAACTTTGCATTGGAGATGCTTTAAGTTCTCATTTTGAAAACTATTGTGTTTTTCTCTCTTTCTTAGCATCTTTTACATATACACTCTCCAACACTTTAAACGACGGAGTATGTATTATGTACAGGACGGAACCAGGGGGTTCTCGCGTGTTTCCGGGAACCTCATGTATTTTTTTCGATTTAGTATTAATTTTTGAAAAAAACATCAATTTTTCCTAAATGCACCCGGTCCACCGAATTTTTTTTTTAATATTACGGTTCTAAATTTTATGCGTCCGGTCATATTTAATCCTGCTTCCGTCCCTGATTCTGGATTTCTAGCCTAACTAATTAAAACAAGACCACATTGTTTGGGCTTCGAACATTTTCAAGACCATAGTGTATCTTTCGCTAATGGTTTCTTTCAATAGTGGAACTTTTTCTTCTTCGGTCTTGGTTTGCTTTCCTATCATATCTCACTTTTCTTCCAAAAAAAGAAATAAATCGTTCAAATCTTTATTAAAGCTAGCCTCCATTATGATTATTATGTGAGTTGCAAGTTCATGTATTTCCTTTTTTGTAAACACTATACACCTCATCTTGATCTCTTTTTTGAGGGTCTCGTGCTACACTACTTCAATATGGATAAGGCTAGTTGTAATAAGGCATAAACACTCGGTCACTAGTCCCACTCGGTCGGCATTATTACACTAGGTCGGTTCCATCTCGGACTTGTTGTGTTTGTTTGTGTATAACAGCATTCCAGGGAAGTCTACTTATATCGTTCTGATCAGGATTATGTCCATTAACAAACACTTAAACGTTATGGACTTCATGCTAACAGCATAACAATTTGTTACGATTAAAAAATTGTTAATCTAACTTCTAATTATCTACAACTTGTTACCAAGGCCTAAGTAAGCCTTATTCACCAGGTAACTTGTATCCTTTGAAATTGTGAGCGTATAAACTTTAAACAAAAACAAAAATATCCAATTACGCCGGAGCGAGGTATAGGGAGGTGAGATATAGACAATCACTCCCCTACCCGAGGGTAATACAAGTGTGTGTGCAAGCAAATAGAGCTGCTGCATTCCATGTTTTGGCCCTTTGTTGTGCAAACATAGTGTTCATGAAGAAAGAATATGCCCGAAATTATCAGATTTTTGTGATCAAACAATAAAATGACAATGAAGAACACTGAAGAAATTGAAGAAACCAAATTACTATTGGACATAAATGTATTGTGTTGAGTACAAATTACACAATGAACCATATGTTTTTTCCTCAAAAAAACTATTAGCTATGTTGAACTATACTTTGATGCTTGCCATTTTGAACATGGTCTTGTGTTGTAACCATCTTCAGTTGTTGTTTAGGAAGAACACTCTTTCTGAATAATCATCCGGTTTCAATTTTCCGTTATTCGGCTTATTCCCTATTACATAAATTTAGCACATACACAAATAAGCATTCAAATAGTACAAATACATCGTTAAATCAAGTGATCGTAGAGAAAAAAGGATTAAGCTATACCTTCAAGAGGTTTACTAGGCAACTCGGGTGATGTATCATTCTTCTCTTCTAGCTTTTCGCCATTGAGATCCTTATTTCCTTCGATTTTCTCTTCTACTTCATTTGGTAAATCACTTTTCGCTTGATCACTTTTGCCATTTGAGCTTTCGGTATTTTGAAATATATTCGAAAAGAACGAGTTAATGATCCCACCTTCTCCTCCTCCTTCGCCATTTCCTTTATTCACCTCGACGCCTAGTTTTTCTTTCGTGTCTTCAACATTAGCATCATTTACGTCGTTTTTCACTTGATCATCACCATCTTGAGCACTTTCGTTCTTGTGAAAGACATTTGAAATGAAAGTGTCAATGATTCCACCACCATGTTTTTCGCCTTCATCACCGCGTTCTTTGGTATAATCTTCAAACTCATTGAGACCAATTATTCCACTTGGCCGTTTTTCGAGTCTCCCGATAGGTTCCTCTTCACCATCTCTAACTCTTTTGTTACCAATCTTATCATCAAATGACATATTTGGCATGTCTATCATACTGTCTTCCATATTTTTTTCTCTAGGAAACTTAAGAATAAAATGCAGTCTTTGTAAGAATTTTGATAGTCTTGTTCACAAGGAATATTATGGTTCATGCATCCACTTGGATACATTATATAAGGAGAAAAATATGTTCAAAAAAGTATTGGTCAATATCTTGAAACTGATGTAATACTTTATTATATAAATATAATTAAATTAATTAATTAATTTATGGTGATGAGTAAGCCAATAGAATATGTGGAAAAGAGAAAATATCAAACATCATTTGACAAAATTCATCTTACAATAAGAAATTATTGTTAGTCATAATTATCAATATAATAAAGGATAATTACCTAAAAATGTGTCTGATTTGTTATTTTTTGATTGTGTATAGCTTTTTTTTCGTTTTGCTATTATATATTTTAAACTTTTGATTTCGATTGTTATGTGTATTTTTTTCATGTAAAATGATTATTTTACTCTTCACTGTCAATATAGTAGTTACAAGATATAAGGGTAAAACGATAATCTTAGATAAGCAAATACATACAAACATCGAAATTTAAAGGTTTGAAACATATAATACCAAAAAGAAATATAATTAAAAAACAACAGTTCGATACATTTCTAGATAATTATCGCAAAAAACAACATTATCAGCATAGTTCTTCTGAATAAATAGCAATTTTGCTTAACTTTCTCCATGTACGAGAATGCTATTACTTGTTTCTTAACTTTTAAGGTTTTGCTTACAACCATATAAGCTAATAAAAATGCTTGAATGTCAATTTCGATAAAAGTCATGAAAACGATGTTAAAAAATATCGGATAAATAACTGACATTCGATTTTGATTGGATAAATTGTTTTACATAATAAAGTATACGAAGTAATACGTACTTTAACTACATTTTTGAGGCTGTTGTTAGAAAATAAAAAAATAAAAATTATTCAGTTCATTTCTTATGTAATTTTGCTAAAATTTTTTTGTTCATGTACAAATTCTTTTTTTTAACATATTGTAAAAACACATATTTAAACTATGCAACACAACTGCAATTAAAAAAATTAACACATATTTAATGTAATTTTCAGGCTTCATTGTATATACAAATATAAATTCGAAAACAAAAAAAGTATTTGTCGGTTCAATGTATTTTAAAGAATCGATCACGTGAGTATGAAGTTGCCCAAGAAACCACGCCAACGACAAATCAAGTCGTACCTGGTCGGTGCCTTTATGGATAAATAATGGGTTTTAAACTTTTAATAACAAAAAAAGTATTTGTGGTTCAATGGGGTTAATGATAAAGAAACTTATAAATTAGATAAAAGATCATTAGAGGACAAAATATTACTTACAGGGATCAATTTTCACATTTCATTTTTATTTGATCAATGGATGAGATTTCCAACAATTTAAAACACTTACTACATCATTTTTTCAAATATTAATATCTTTCAAACCGTTAATCGTTGGCGAAAAAAAATATATATATCATTGCGACGAGCATTTAATTATCTTTCTATAGATAGACACTTTGATATATTTTCGACAAAAAATTTTTTAAGCATTTTTCACTATTTTTCTAGTTTTTAGTTTTTTTTTAAGTTATTGAAATTTGCATAAGAAAAAATGTATATGATTTAACATAATTTGAATACCACATGTGATAGAGTTTTTTACATCAAAACTTTTATATGATATTACATATCATATGTGATTTAACATTAATATCATATGTGATCTTCAAATTAGTGTTAAATCTATATGATAAACTATAGTAAATTTCATTCGAAAAAAAGAAAAAAAGGCAACGTGAAAAACGATTTTTCTTTAAAGTATATCAAAGTGTCAATCTATAGAAAGATAATTAAATCTTTAAATTGCGATGGTGTATTTATTTTTTTGCTTAACGATTAACGGTTTAGAAGATATTTAAATTATAAAAAATAGATGATATAATAAAATCTTTTAATTCGTTGATTTATTTTTTATATGGTGTGGAGATGAGTCTCTTGGTATGTAAGAAAAATTTAGTATGTAAAATAACTCTCCTCAACTTTTATAAAGGTATTTGTAGATGCTTTACATAGTTTCTGTTTGGAATAATTTTTGCACACTTTTATTTTCACATATATGTGAGCATTTTAATCCTCACGTGTACACTTGTTGAACGTTTTTCTGAAAGTAGTCTTATTTTTACGCACTTTCATTTTCACATATATCTGATCTCTCACTCTCACGTACATTTGTGAAGATCTTTCTAGAAGCAATCTACCACCTTGATTTTCTTGATGTAGGCATGATCTATCTACATTCTACCTTCTCATACCTCGCTACAACAAGATTGTGTACAATTGTTATTGTAACGAACATTGTTTGGATTTTGTTCAAAACAGTACATCTTACTATCTTATGATAAAAGTCGATTCAAATCAAACCAATTGAATACAAAAATAAAAGCATAAACAATAAGTGGAAGCATGACAATCAAATAAACATGTCAATACAAAAGATTTCCATAGGATCATCTTATACACTTTGTTGATCCATCACACTATAATGAAAAACGTAGATTATCTCATAATCATAACAAGAGTATAAAATATATAAAAGACATACCCTTGAAGCGTGCTAGAAATTGGTTGTATCGACCACTATCCTAAAAATGATTATCACCACCACAATGAACACAATAACAACCAACTTAGGAATCAAATAGAAACCTCATTCGAGTGATACACACCAACACTTTTGGAGAAACCTAGCGATAGCTAATCGTACCACAACCTTTGATTGATCAAACCTCAACTAGAAATGACTAGTACTTAATCAAAGAACCTGAAAACAAATGTGTTTTGTGCTTGGAGTGTTTACCGATAAAGAAATCAGGATAAGGAGAGTGAAAAAATGACCTAGATGAAATGAAGGGTGATATATGTAGTCTAATTAAAGGTTAATGGCATTTGAACCATTTAATGCCTTCCTTATTCACCAAAAAGAATTCAAACTAATTTGAATGTCTATTCCTTTCCTTTGGGGCTGACGCATGCCTTGGTCTTGGTTTTTAGTTTAGTCCCGTATATAAACAGCTCGAAGTTAGTCTATCAAGTCCGATCTCGCAAACACTAGTTGTGTTATATACATATACTATACTTGTATACAAGTATGGTTTCAATTTCGTGTTAATTATGTGTCCGTAGGACCATAAAATGACTAGCGATACAAGTAATGTGTTGCATTGTGCACACAAGTTCCTTGACTCCCACTTTTTCATTGTAGAAGCACTTATATAGTCAATTAGAACAACACAACTCTGGTTATTGCCCTTGTTATTTCATGGATGTTTTGGCTCTTTGAAACTCTTCATAGTGTAATTATGATAAAGGTTGATTGTCATTCAATCCCTTTACTTCTGATATGATATTAGATATGAGACATTGATGAAGTTGTGAAAACGTAGAGGGGGGTGAATACGTTACCGTTTAAAATCGTTAGATCTTTTGTATCAAATCACATATGAAGCTTGTTATTATATGAAAGTATCAATTATGGTTTATGACTAATATAAAGCATAGTAAACCAAGTTGTCACACAAGCATCATCATCAAACCACATCATAAGCAATTATAAAAGTAAAGAGATAAAGAAAGGAAAGTGCAAACCGAACACGAGGATTTATAGTGGTTCGGTCACGGATCTCCTCTCCGCCATACTCCACTCCCGAGTACCCAACTCGAGAGTTACTTTACTAAATCAACAAGCTCCCTTCTCGGCGGAGAAAAACCTTACAATCGTAACACACTTTTTCGGTACAAAGCTAAATACCGGGTTCTAGTTCGAGGTAGAACCAACCTAACGTCGCCTATACAATATTTCCGACACTAAGCTAGATGTCGAGTTCTTTTCAAGGGTACAACCACTCCCAATATGTTTTATGGCCCAACATAACAAACCTTGTGTTTTATGGTTCAAACACATAAACCATCTAATCTAGTTTGGTGAAAGGGTTGTGATGATGCAATAATGTTTACAATGATGATCCATGACATAAATGTCTAATGGATATGAATGACTAATCTAATGTTCTTCTTAAATAAGAAGTCTTCAATCAATGAGGATATCAAGAGATCTTGAATCTTCATATGTTGATATGCTTTGGTGAATGAGGATGGCTAGATCTCCAAGCTTTCCTTGGTTGATCAAAATGTAAAGTATGCTTACAACAAAGATGAATGTTAGAAGCATTATGATCATGTGATGATGAGGGTGATTAATGTATATTACTACATGGTTATCTATAGATCTAAAAGATGAAAGAAAGATAGAAAGAATGTGTGTTGGAAGGGATGATTGAAATGAGAAGACAATGGGCTCTATTTATAGCCAAAAATGTAATCTAAAAATAATACTTTATTAGATTTGATATCTTAGAATATCTTTCAAGATCTTGCAAATTTAACCAAATATTGACCAAATATTCTAAAGATATGATGATGAATGAAGTGATGTAAAATTGTATTTTCATTTAGATTAAAATGTTCATGAAAATAAACTTGTAAAATGTATTATGTAACTAGTTTATAAAAAGTCTAGTTGCCTTTTATAAAATAAAATATCTAGTTAGATGCTTGTCAAAATAATATATATATTGTCAAGTGTAAGTAAACTTTAGTACTTGTATGAATATTATAGTTAGTTTACTTGTACAAATAAAAGTATATATTTGTTAGACATTTTACAAAAAATTTATTTGTATAAAATACTTGTGAATGCAAAATGTAAAAAGGTTGAAATAGAATGGTTAACCTATTAAAATACTTAGTGACTCTAAACATATTTTAAACATTCTAAATGATTTGTTAATGGGTTTGATCATAATGCCACATAACATACATGTACGAACCTGTTGTTGTACATATGAGGACTTGAGACATCGAGAGGTGTTGAATGTATGTTGAGACAAAGTGTGATTACAAGTAACTTGTACATTTTCGTTATGTATTACAAGTTACATGTTTGTCATCAATCAAAACAAACGAGATTGTAGATTAAATATCGTAATATTTGCACTAACAATCTCCCCTTTGATGACAAAGATATGTAATCGTAATAGAAAGTAAAATGTTAAAAGTTACTTGTATCCTTACTACCTTTACATTACCTTCTCCGTTTACACTCTTCTCCCCTTTTTTGTCGAAACAAAAGGCGTGTCCTTGAGTTTAACTTAATTTCTCCCCAAAAAGGCGAGCTTGCATCATCCCTAGTGAAGTTAAATCGTCCACTTCAATCCGTCCCTTGTTTGGTAACGGATCCATGGATCAAATAAAGAGGCTTAACCTACATCAAGGTTAGTTTTATGCAACAAAAATTATGAGAAATATATGAAAAAGAAAAATGCATAGCAATGTTAGCCTATTTTCTCCACTTTTATCGAAGCACAAATGCTTGTTGAAAAGTGAGAATGATGCTAAATCGTGCATGCTCCTTGACGGTTGCTCCCCTTGTTTGAGCGTCGGGTATGATTAAAATCTACAAAACAAATATTAGTGCAAAACTATATTCGTCATTGGACGAGTAAGTGATATACAACAAATTATGTATAAGATGCATTGATAAATTCTTGAGAAGCTCCCTTGCTCTAGGGCGTCAAGATGAACCTTCAAAATAAATATTAGTATAATAGAAGCTTTGTCTTTAGACAAATATGTCATATACAACCAAGTGTATAGACGATGATATATGAGTGCTTAAAGGATATTCCTCCTTTTCTAGGTGTCAAGAAGCACCTAAAATAAGAAAAATAATTGATGCAAACTTCACCCTTAGATGAGTAACTTATATACAATCTAGTGTATATAATGATGAACCTACAATGAAGAACATTAGTGCAATATATTTCATCTTTTTAACAAAGAAAAATAAGATGTATATATGTGATATATATATATATATATAAATGATATAATCAAATATCTCATGAAGTGTAGTCTTCTAATTACAATCATAAGAAAAGTGAGAATATAATATGATAAAGTCTACAAAATAGTTCCTAGAAAGAAGATATGAAGTTAAGTTATAATATAAGAGTTAAAGCTAGTGGTACTAGTGTTGGTGTCGGTTTACTAGTAGGATTCATGTGGTGATAAATCGGTAGATGACTCATGATTTATAATGACAAGATTTCGCTAATCCATGGTGGTGATGATTAGTGAAAGATGTGATGGAAGGTGGTGGTGATTAGGTAGGAAGCTATAAGGAGTTAGAAACTTCGTGTATAGCAAATATAAAAATATGGACTCATGCAATCCTTTAAATGTGTCAAGTGACCAAGACAAAGAGGAAAAATATGAATAGACATGAAGATAACCGTTCATTGATTGATCTGAAAAATGATCTATTCTAAGTGACAATGGGAGAGATAGTATTAACATGGTTTTGACCGACATGGATGAGTATGACATTGAAAAAAAAAAAGTGAAGACAATATGTAAAATAACTAATAATAATGAGTACCTATATGAGGATGAGAATGACATCATATAAGTGAGAGTTGGATAGACCAACGTGTTGAGAAGGTGTTGGGAATGACGGTTTTGATTAATATATCATTTGCACTGACAATGACATGCATGACATGTGTCAAGCGAGAAAAGGATAAGACCTATGGGTGTTCTAGATAGTGAAGTTGTAAGGTGCTAGTTTAAGGAAAATCCTAGATTTGTTGATTGTGGAGATGAAGAAGTTTGTAAAACACATGATGCGTTTTCACTTGATGAGGTATTGGTGCAAACTTGTGATAAAAGTTAAAAAGGTTGAACTAGTTGTGGTTTCGTGAACGGTTTTAGCTAAGTGGTGTTTACCTATGTGTTGGTATTTTAGAGTCTAAGAGACATAAATTTTGACAAAAGACAATTATGTGAATGGATTTCTCTCCCCTTAATTGGTGGACATCCAACATAATGTGTAATGTATCAAATAAGGAATGACAACAAAGTGTTTAGGAGGTTATTCGGGTTAACGAAAGAGATGAGCTTAGTGATGTTTTTCCGGATGATGGTTAGCATACAATGAACTTCATCCTTAAAGTCACGTACCTCTTCTCGATTAATTCGAGATGATCGTATGATGAGGCATGTGGTTTCCTAATAGGAAGTGAAGAGGATTAGAGTATTGTTATAACTAAATAATGATGGAGATGATTTTTGGAAAGCGGAAGCAAAATGAGATTTGGAAAGAGGTCGGTTGAAAGACAAAAATGCAAAGCCAAACCTCTAGAACTTAATTCTATATGCTTTTAAACTATATGCAAGTGTAGGGGTCCCATAAAGCATAGTACTAATCTACGTAGCAATAAAGGGGATTATGCAAAATGAGCATATAAAAGTTAGAACCAAGTGAGATAACAAATAATTTGTTATCAACCTACAAAACAAATTTGTTAGTGACAAAAGATGTTAACATGATAGAAATCAAATGATAACATATTATATAAGCAAAAACAACACATTGCACTTAGTAGACAAGAAATCACCACACAAGATAGCATCAAAACAATCATATTATGCAAGAATACGACTTTATTCAAGACATTTCATTTATGAGATTGTTTTGTCGTTAGACTTAGATACTAAGCATACTTGGATATACAATAATCTATGTGATTAATTTGTAAGATAAAAAGACTTCTAAAAGTTTGTCATGCCAAAAGCACTGACGATTATATGTGCACCGTAGCAAACAAATAGTGTGACAAGCAGATGAAAGATTCATGCAAGCCATGTTTAAGACATAACAATTTGGAGCATGTATCATTTGGATCGTACTATACATAGATGTAATGAAAGCCAACTAATAACTTTCAAACACAAATATATCATATCAAAATTATCACATATCAAAATGGCATATTAACATGTTAATCATGCTAAAATTAATTCAAAAGTAAGTATCATGCAAATAAAGTTTAGGTTTAAGCGTTTAGTAGCATGAAACAAGAATACAAGCATTATAAAGATAAAACATTACTAAGGTTTACACATTTGACTAGTTATCAAACACTAAGATAATGTCAAATCAACTTATCTATCAAACAAGAACATGTAATCAACACATGTAAGTGCAATGCAAGTGGTTTTAAAAGAAAAGTCATATATACTACTTGTTTGATTAGTATTCCTAAGGCAAGGCAAACTATCAATGTTTTAACACTTACTTTAGGCAAGTATAGGAAAACAAAATTTTCAAGTTGGAGAATGAATATGAGATTATTACTAGCGGTGCTCAATTAAGGCTAAACACGACCATTTTTACGGGTGATTCCTGTTGGGATTTTAGAAGCAGTTAACCAGTAACTCTACGAGTACGCAGCGGATATTGGATCTAGTTAATACAATTATGTTAACTCGTAATTAATAAACACATAATTAATACAATATTAATTAATTAAAAGGGATATAGAAAAACAAACCTTGCTTGGCAATTGATCTCTAGTAACGGAATAAGAAACCCTACAAAACCTTTAAGTATAAAAATAGTACAAGAGTATCACACAAACCGATTCATTATCGTTAGATTGTTGCTAGTAGAGACGTAACTATAAAACCAATCAACACCTTTGACCAATAACAACCCAATAAGAAACACCAATGAAACAGGTTTTATCCGAGATCTAAAGCAGAAAACTTCTTTAGCTTTACCGATATGGACATGTAGATATCAACACTACAGATAAAAGATCACGTTATAATACCTTCTTCTTTGATGTTATGTGTCAACTAGGAAACAAATAAACAAGAGCAACCAATAAACTAAACACTTGTCTTGATACAAGTTTAGTTTTCAATCTAACCTTGAAACCCTTAGTCAATATGTGAAACACACGACCAAAAATAATAGCAGGAATATGAGAATTGGTTTCTAAGGATAGGAGAGTATATTATGCGTATTTTTGTGAGGAGCTAGGGGTGTGTTTATATAGGCTACATGTCAAACCCAAACTAGGATACCTAGCTTGGTCAACAAGTTAAAAAAACCCATGCAAACCTATTCCCACTTACTTTGTTGTATAGGGATTTACAAGGCAATTTCCCAATTTCGACCAGTATGGAGAATCGGTCAATATCATGCATAACGGTAAGTTTATTCAAGTATTGGTTCGTTCAACACGTATACTAGTGTTTAAATCATCGGCTCATACCGTTTAGTTGTTTTACGTAGTGTTTAACTCCCACAAACCAACAATTCCACATACCCAACTTCTCGAGGCAATTCAATTAGGTCAAATTGAGTTTCTAGTGCAATAGGTTCTCCAGTAGTCATTCTCATGTTAGAAAGATAGGAACTCCTACTTTTGCCTATTAAAGTGCATAAAAGATGATAGTTTACCAATACTTGGCTTAATGTGACACAACTAATACGCAATATAACTAAGGTGATGAAGATGTCATGTTATACACATGAATTTTAACAATGGTGTGTTGATAAACAATATGTTTTAATCTTGTGTTTAGAATCTAAGGTTGTTCAAATTACATAGCTAATTGTATGATCTAATGGATGACATCTTTTACGTTGAAGTGTATACTTTAAAAGTGATTTGATTATCTAAGACTAGGGAATGGAATATGTGAAATTAAGAATGTTCTCGAAAGCTCTTTGAACTTTATTTGACAAGAATCTAAATAAGGTTACTAACTTCGATAGATCATGTGTATGTTCTAGAGATGTGTAGTTTTAACCTTGGATGTGCACAAGGTTTGAGCAAGGTTAGGTTATGATGTACGCTTGAAAGAAAATGAATACAAATAGTATCTTTCAACAAATGAGATTATCGCATGGGATAAAGTTATCATGCTTATGAAAATAAGTATGACAAGATGAATTGGATACGCTAGTTCATAGAACTTGTAGATGTTCGTTTCAAGATCATTTAGCCAATGAGGTGTAATAAAATCTCTTGTAACACAACCATTTATGTCGCAAGGAGAGAATAATGCATAGGATATACAATATCCTTTTAACAAGATAAATACATAATGTTTTCCTAAATGAAGATATGAAGCCAAAGTGTTTGAATCGGATAGTCCCATCTAAATAAACTTGGTCTCAAGATTATATTCACTAGATGATGACAAGAGGAATTCACTCAAGTTAAGAGTCATTGTTGCTTGGGGTGTATGATGTTGGCTTTGAGATTGCATTTTAACATATGTTGTTAAAATGTTGATTTGAGGTTTAACAAAATTTATGCAGAAGTTTAACGATAAAGTATTACTAATACTTTGATAATTTGTGAAGGTAGTACTACTTATACCTAGTGGAAATTGACAACAATTATCAAGAGCACCATGCTTATTTGATAGTTGAGGTTCTAGCCATAATGAATTATCTAAGTCCTATATGTGGAAAGGATGGTTGAGTTTGTTCAAACGTGCATTTGATTCAGTACAAGTGTTGGACACAAGGGCTTGTTGAGCAATACACTCAACAATTCAAATGATGGTAAGGATGGTGGATTGGTTGATCTAGGTGGTAGGTCTTTTAGTGTGTCTAAATAAGGATGTGGTGATGTAGGGGTTTGTTGTGCTATGGGAGTACTTAGGTTGATTATTTGTCCATAGATGTTGAACACAAAAAGTACGGATACTAATTCTTATGGTTCATTGGTTGCTACAACTAGTGGGTGAAGTGCTTGAATTTTGGTCATGTCTATGAAGCTTAGGGGCTGAGGTATAGGTTCACCTTGAAAGGGGACGTTTGATTTAAAGGATGCTCTTGGAAGTTCATGAGCAATACGCTTAATGGTGCCAAAAGATGGAAGAGGAATAGTAGGTGTCAAAGAGGGATAAGTGGCATGAGGTTGTTTGTTTTGGATAAGTGTTTGATTCATTTTAGGATTAGTGTTTCAACATGTGTTGTTAAAATACTTGGGTGTTGATTTTTCGGATATGACTTTTAATGACTACAATCGTAAGTCGCATATACTTGAATATTTCGGATGAAATACTTAAGTTGTCAATCCTAATTTGTTGAGATTATAAAGCTTAGATTGAACTCATGGATAACAAGACTTGATAATATGTCTTTAACATACGTGTGAGTTATGACTCGATGTAAATACTTATCGTCTTGAAGGATGACACATTATTTTCATGTTAACCAAGTGAGGCAATACATGTAGATACAAAACAATATCTATAGTCATATGATAGACTTGTGTATGATATCTTTGCAAATAATGATTCCAGATTTGTTAGTCGGTAAAGTCATCTAAGTCATCATAAACGGGTGAGGAGATGTTGGTGGTGTTGCACAAAGTACAAGTTTTGGAGACTTTGGTTGTGAAGGTGTTTTGGATGGTTGTGAAGTAGTCATAATGATGGGTGATATTGGTGGTGGAGTTGAACTTAAGTTTACATCTTGAATGGGTGATGAGATGTTGAGAGGTAACAAGTCGAGGATGAAGAGTTCAAGTTTAATGAAGCAACAAGATCGAATGCTAATCCTAGTGGTTTATTTGAGGTTGAGGATTTAGTCATTTTGACTTTGCTTTAAAAAATGCTAAGCTTAAGGAAAAGTAACAGTGTAGGTGTGAAAATGACCATCTTGAATGTGTCGATTTATGGAGCTAAGGATTCACGGGGAGATGTGTTTTATTTGATGTTAATCCATACAAAGATGGTAGTTTCTAATGAGATGGAAGTGTCTAAGATCATGTCAAACATCCTAAGTTAATCCATTGAGGATGTGTTGAGTGAGATATGAAAGATATGCATTAACAAGTATCCTAGAAACGAGATTTGGTAAATTAGATTGCGGGATTTAGTAAAATTCAACAACTTACATGTAGGATCCACGGCACCATTTCTTTACATAGGCGGAACCCTTAAATTGGTGTGCGCTGGTCGCTATTATGTATGGCGGTACCAAAATTTTGGTGCCGTCTGATCCGTGGACACGAAAAAGTTCCTGAGACCCATTTTTTAGGTGTCGGGGAGTTTTTCGAAACCTGAAATTTTGCTTAAAACATGTGACATTAATTACTTCTAGTTGGGAAAAGTCGATAACACATATACAAACATAGTGGAGCATAGACTTTGACCAAGGGCTAACGATTTTCACATAAAAGTGAAAATGGGTAAAATTTGATAACACACTTGTGCTATCCACTGCATAAACGGTTAGCATACAACATTGTTTTAAGTCATATTATCATCCTACAAAGTTAAAACAAATAAATTACATCATACAACATTGTTTTTGTCCTTGTACCAAACACTCTCTTAAAACCTCCATTTTTCAAAGTACTTGACTAATTTACTTAGTACTCATTGCTAAGCGAGTTATGACATTTCATAAGTTATGCGAGATGTTAGTATAACCTATGCTAAGGAAGTGATCTAAGTCTATAAGTGATGGTAAAACAATTTTCCAACTAAGTGCACAAAATCTAGCAAATGTCCTATTGTGCATAAACAAGAAATCGCCAAACAAGCGAATAAATAACATGGCAAGATTGACACTTATATTATGCAAACAAACAAGTGTAAACAACAATTTGAAAATAAGCAAGCAACATATATGTAAACAACATAAAAAAGTGGTCATTTAGCATAGCATAACAAGAAAAACACTTTTCGTCATTTTGCGTTTAAAAATGACGATGTATACCAAGTTTGATTAGTTTCCTTTAAACATATTACCAAATTATTTAGTTTCAAAAGAAATTGTATTCAAAGTTCTAAGAATACCAACTTAAATTTAAAATTTGGAGTTTGAAGTTTTTTAATATCTTAGATATTGATTTGTTTATTTCACCTATTTAAAATTAGACTCAGGCCATGAGAGTATTTTTAAATGAAAGTAGACTCAATTCCCTTTAAAATGATAGGTGGTTCGACTCCTACGGACTTACGGTTAATAAGTTATGAATTTTTTAATTTGGCCAAAACAACGCGTCTTGTGTGACCAAGGAACCAAAAGTTTACAAGGAAGGAGCCCTTTTTGGTTCCTTGGTCGTGGTCTTCCAGAAAAGTTGAAAAAATGTACTTACTACTCATGGCGAAAAATTGTAGGACTTACTAGATTTGATAGAAAAAATATAATACACATATTTTGTTTATTATTTTTACTAATGTGACTTATCTAAACATTTAACAACAAAATTTCTAAGTATAATTAGCAAAACATTTTTCATATTATATTTCGCTTCAATGGTAATTTGATACATGGATCGTGCTCTATTTTAAAAACCATTTGTTTTGAAAATAAGAGCTACGAATCTGTACCAATTGTAAGCGTAGAGGGGGTGAATACGTTACCGTTTAAAATCGTTAGATCTTTTGTATCAAATCACTTATGAAGCTTGTTATTATATGAAAGTATCAATTATTGTTTATGACTAATATAAAGCATAGTAAACCAAGTTGTCACACAAGCATCATCATCAAACCACATCATAAGCAATTATAAAAGTAAAGAGATAAAGAAAGGAAAGTGCAAACCGAACACGAGGATTTATAGTGGTTCGGTCACGGATCTCCTCTCCGCCCTACTCCACTCCCGAGTACCCAACTCGAGAGTTACTTCACTAAATCAACAAGCTCCCTTCTTGATGGAGAAAACCTTACATTAAACACACTTTTTCCGGTACAAAGCTAAATACCGGGTTCTAGTTCGAGGTAGAACCAACCTAACGTCGCCTATACAATATTTCCGACACTAAGCTAGATGTCGAGTTCTTTTCAAGGGTACAACCACTCCCACTATGTTTTATGGCCCAACATAACAAACCTTGTGTTTTATGGTTCAAACACATAAACCATCTAATCTAGTTTGGTGAAAGTGTTGTGATGATGCAATAATGTTTACAATGATGATCCATGACATAAATGTCTAATGGATATGAATGACTAATCTAATGTTCTTCTTAAATAAGAAGTCTTCAATCAATGAGGATATCAAGAGATCTTGAATCTTCATATGTTGATATGCTTTGGTGAATGAGGATGGCTAGATCTCCAAGCTTTTCTTGGTTGATCAAAATGTAAAGTATGCTTACAACAAAGATGAATGTTAGAAGCATTATGATCATGTGATGATGAGGGTGATTAATGTATATTACTACATGGTTATCTATAGATCTAAAAGATGAAAGAAAGATAGAAAGAATGTGTGTTGGAAGGGATGATTGAAATGAGAAGACAATGGGCTCTATTTATAGCCAAAAATGTAATCTAAAAATAATACTTTATTAGATTTGATATCTTAGAATATCTTTCAAGATCTTGCAAATCTAACAAATATTGACAAATCTTCTAAAGATATGATGATGCATGAAGTGATGTAAAATTGTATTTTCATTTAGATTAAAATGTTCATGAAAATAAACTTGTAAAATGTATTATGTAACTAGTTTATAAAAAGTCTAGTTGCCTTTTATAAAATAAAATATCTAGTTAGTTGCTTGTCAAAATAAAATATATATTTGTCAAGTGTAAGTAAACTTTAGTACTTGTATGAATATTATAGTTAGTTTACTTGTACAAATAAAAGTATATATTTGTTAGACATTTTACAAAAAATGTATTTGTATAAAATACTTGTGAATGCAAAATGTAAAATGAGGTTCGAAATAGAATGGTTAACCTATTAAAATACTTAGTGACTCTAAACGTATTTTAAACATTCTAAATGATTTGTTAATGGGTTTGATCATAATGCCACATAACAAACATGTACGAACTTGTGTTGTAACATACGAGGACTTGAGACAACGAGAGGTGTTGAATGTATGTTGAGACAAAGTGTGATTACAAGTAACTTGTACATTTTACGTTATGTATTACAAGTTACATGTTTGTCATCAATCAAAACAAACGAGACTGTATAAATTAAATATCGTAATATTTGCACTAACAGAAGTTATTATGGAATACTAACATTCTGTTTCTCGATTCTGAATCAGAATAAGATCTCCAATCTCTCATTGATTTACATTCAATGATGTTTGGAGTGCGACACTTTTACATATCTATTCTATTCATCGAGGGACCCAACAATATTATACTCTAACTATTTAGAGGAACAAATTCCATTTTAATTATATGTCATTTTCATGCAATTCTATTATACTAAGCGTACCCGTTATAACCACTTTCACAAATGGAGTTTGAGCAAATTAAAGCAGTAGTATGTTTCACGCTTCAGTACCCACACATATCCCAGGTCTAAGGACTCAAGGCTAACCGTTTGTAAGACACATTATTGACGTCAATCCATGCAGTGTTAGTCTTATGGTTGGGTCATTTCAATATTTACACTTATGAAACATATGAATTTGTTCTCCACGAGTACTCATCCACTATGAGTACATATTTACTCTCAGCAAATATAACCAATCTAGCTTTCATACTAGTTTTTATTGGATTTTATTCTCATAAGTCGTCGGTATGAAAATTTAGCATACCTTCAAAAGTATTTAGGATTTAAACATGTAAATATGAAACATAATAAATATATAGATAAGGAACATATCAACTATTTCAATTTATTCATAAAAACCGATTATATCGTTCCTTTATCCCAACACTAAAAGTTACATATGAAAAATTGATTTATAAAAAATTAAGCCATATATATTTAGCATGCTCATAATGCTTGCCAGGCGTCATCATCTTTGTAAAAGGATCAACTACAATTCGATTTGTATGAATTTTGAGAACATTTATTTCGTTTTTTCCAACGACTTCCGATACATAATGAAACTTGTGAAGAATATGTCGCGCTCTTTTGAACCCTAGGTTCATTAGCAATCGAGTTGCACTTGAATTGTCACAATGCATTTTCATAGGATTTACATTGCTAGGATCAACTCCTAGATCGGAAATTTCCTAATCCGCACAACTTCTTTTGTTACAAATGCATTTTTAAATAAGAGAAATATTTTGGAGGACTAAAGATATGCTTAATTTCATGCCTAAACATGTGTGTTAATGGTTTATTGGTTTGTGAAATAGTGAGTCCCTTAGTTACAACCAATAGAATGGTGTCATACAAGTTTAGGCATGAAACTAGGCACAATGTTTAGGTCTCTCTATCATTTATCTTTAAATAAAAAAGATGGGTGCGATTACATCTTTAATTAAAATAATAATGAATCTCCCTTTTTTTAATAGAGAAATGAGTCATTGGGATTTGTACCTTTTAAAGCGTGTGAAGTGTATAATGCTATAAGAGCGAGTGCAGTGGTGCCAAAGGGCTCGTGCCATAGCCAAAAAGTTCTGCCACGTCAGTAAAACCCTCTATGACACCAGAAATCCTATGGCACCACATTCTTGCCGTTACCGTTGGTAAGAAAATGTGATGTCGTAGGACACTTTTAAAATAAAACATACCCAATATATATAAGTAAATTTAATTTCATTATTAAAAAAACATTACATAAAAATGCTAGTAAAATTGCAGCCCATTTTTTGTATACTTCGGCTATGTAAAATTGTAGCCCAACCCAAATTCTCATAACTCTACTTTTCTTCGTTCTTACTTCTGCTTGTTGCCCTTAAAATTATATATATATATATTATATATATATATAAAACTATGGCGTGGCATGGCGTGGCGGGCATAACCTTGAGCCCTTATGTCGCGAGATACGGTGTTAGTGCTTGTCCGGTCTTTTGGGTTGGTAGGTTGGTAGCTAACCTATGACACCTTTAATACGATCGCTCTAATGCATCTGTGTTGTCGTTGTGCATATGTATGTGTTTTATTTTGATGTATTTGCAAACAAAAAAAGAAAAAAAAAAGTTGAAAAGAGTAATGTAATGATACATGGTATAGTGTTAGAAAATTGGAAGTAGAGGTATCTAAAAACATGTGAGCGAGGTCTAATATTATGTGTGAACCAGGGGTACTATGTAGTGTTAATTTTTGAAAAAAGTTAAATTTTTTTAAATGCACCGGAAACAACGAAATATGTTTTTTGTGTTATTTAGTTATTATATTAATTACAATATTTATTGTGCATCTGGTTATATTGGTTATGGTTCCATCTCTAAGAACGTGGACATGATTGTAAAGAAGATGATGAAATGCAACTTTGATAGTAAATAGACTCGGAGTCATTGGTTCGACCTCAGGTGTCGTCCTTAACCCGATAAGGACCAACTTTGGACTCATCTTAGTGGGCGACCTCAATTAACTCCTAACGGTGCCATGTCGAGTTGTGGCGTACTTACACCTTTATGATGGCAAAAAAGGGGCTAGAGGTTAGGAGAAACATCAAATAAAAGCTCATTTTATTCTAGTAGTTGTTAATAAACATTTATTTCAATTGGCTAAATGCCAAAGAACACTTTGTTTTTCGTCTCATGGTTAAAAAATGATGTTTTGTTGGAACGTTTAATCTTATGACTTAGGTATTTTGAGTTTATCTCAAAACAAAAAACCATTCGTAACTAAATATAAAATGAGCATTGATTATCTTGATTTGATTTCGGCTTTCTTGAGAGATAAACCCGATCCTTACTATACTATATTACATACGACTGGTTCACTTGTCATTTGTATGTAGTCTTTAGTTTCCAAAGTTTATTTAAAAAGTATTAAAAACCACAACATGAGCGAAGGGCCAGAAGCAGAGAAAATTTTGCTTTCGAGAGATGGCCCAATTTAATTTTTTAGAAACTACACTATAAATTGGATCGGAGGGCAAATTTAAAAAAAGTCAAATACTTTTGAAAATTTACTGCTTTACAATTTTTTTTCATTTGGCAGCGTGACTCTTTGTGTTACCCCTTATCTCCGTCCTAACATGAGTCCGTACTACACCTTTACCTTCAAAATTTGGCTCATTATTGACAAGGCAGATTGAATAAAAAGAGTATTTTTGACAAAAAGGAAGAAGAAGAGGGATTAGTTATGGAAAATTGGCAAATTAAAGGAAGCACATGCACTACTTAAAAATTTATCATATCCGAAACCCTAACCTAACAAAAAAATGAAACGGAAATTGGAAGAGATGGAATCTGGAAATCATGACAAGTTTCCGGCGGTGATGAAGATAGTGAAAGGTTACTGTGAAGAAGAAGAAAAGGAGGAGGAGAAAGAGGAACGACCACCACGGATGCCTCGTTGGTGATTACGGATGGCATTACATGTCTGGAGAGGTGTTTGTAGGAGGAAGAAGGTGAAGTTCCACGACTATGCTATTTTAAGGCCATACTAACAGACCAGAAAGAAGTCAGGCTGGACATGAAATGGAGAAAGGTTTATGCAGCAAGAAGCAGAAGCAGCAGCGGGCAGCATCAACAACAACTACTACTACTACTTAGTATCTTGTCTTCTTTACCTAATTTCATGTCAACTAGCTTGAACCTTAACTACTACGCTTTGGTCTTTTAATCCTTTAGCCTATCTAAATGTGTATGGCTGAATGAATTATCATATTACTACTTATTTTAGGCTTCTAATTTATTTTGCACCCTTGCCTTGTGTCATCATCATTATTATATGCTGCTGATTCTATATGTGCTGGTTTGTTTGATATAGATATATATACTGGTATGGATCTTTAATTAATTTGACAGTTTCCTATTGATTGTGGCCTATGGATATATCACATTTGATCTCATATGCTGCTGCCAGTATACTCGTTTGGTTTTAGTATGTTGTGTCTAGTATGGAAGTATGTATTGTCATGTTATGTGGCCATGGGAATTTGGAAATGTCCATGGTATGCCATAATTATGGGGAAAAAAAACAAGTGTAAAACTGTAAATAACATAGCAGAAAGTAGAAACAGAGCTATGACTAGTACTACTACTTAGTATCTTGTCGTCTTTACTTAATTTCATGTCAACTAGCTTGAACCTTAACTACTACTACTACTACTTTGGTCTTTTAATCCTAGCTTTTCGCCTATCTATATGTATGTGTATGGCTGAATGAATGAATGAATTATTGTATTACTATTATTTTAGGCTTGTTTTCAATTCTTGTTGTTTATTTTGCGCCCTGCCTTGTGTCATCGTTATTATGTGCTGGTTTGTTTGACATATGAATGTTGCTGTTGTTTGGAATCCTATCATTACAAAATCAGTTTTAATTTGTTGTGCCAGATGTATACATTGGTCTATGTGAAACTTGTTTTTGGTTCTGGGGTTTATCCTAACAGTAGCGACTCTATAAGATTATTTAGATTACATATTTTTATAAGAACAAGTGCATCCTATGTCAAGTACATTGTTTTTTAAGTTAAGTTCACGCACGGGTTTGGAGTTTAGACAAAGTCCAAACCGTAATCTACACTTCGTAAACTGATATGTCTCCCCAGCATTTTATTTTCATTGTAAATTAGCGCTCTGTCAATGTGCATATGACCCGGCACTTACTATATGCTGCTGATTCTATATGTGCTGGTTTGTTTGATATATATGATTAGAAGAAGAAGAATTTTGACATTCAAATTACTACTAGTATCTTTTATTCACGCCTCAACTTTCATAATTATAAAACTCCCTGGTATTTCTCATATCTTTATCATCATACCTACATGGACACCCTTAATGCTGTCCTGCTGATGCTTATTGGATACCATACTGGTTTATCTCCAGATATATTGTCACATTTTATTGTCTTCCTATTCAAGTGTATACTTGCTTGTCGTCTTCTGCACTACGTTCCCTACCTCAACACACACACAAACACACAAACATTCACTTTCAATACTCATTTAAGCCACAGGGCTTGGATTCCCATTTTGAGTTCTATTCTTGACAGCATTCTGCTGGTCTTGATTTCAAATGTTATCCAACAAAACCCAAACTACCCGCTTACACGCTTTAGAAATGCTCCAGGTTCATAAGTATCCGATTGGGAGGAATAGCTAATTGATACCATCAAATCCATTTCCTTGCAGACATTTCTATGCCCGGAATTTATGAGTTTATGACGCTTCCACGGGCCTCATAACATCTCATATTTGTATTTACACGCCACTAGACGCATCACATTTGATTATTCTCAAAAGCATTTTGTGGCCACATGTCATGCTAATAATTTAGATAAATCTAAAGGTTATGTTGCCATTTGTGACATGAAAAATGCTCATTTGCAGGTAAGCTTTCTTCGTATGGATGATCTTGACTTTTGTCCACTTGATCAAACTAGGCTCATTTGACCTTATGATTTTAACTTCTTCACACTTTTAACCCGTCTTTATGATCCGGATCTTTTCTGCAACACCTGTATACAAGCATCGACTTCAAATGTAAACAATACTTTTGAAATCCAGCTATTAAGTTAATACTTGTGCAAATATTAACGTGTTTGCATCTCTGTATATATTCAACTCACTATTATCTTTGTGTAGGTGTTGCCGTGAGTGCATTCCGTTTTGTTATTCTTTTAACAACTGATCATACTTACACATACATCTATTTGACGTTAGTTAACAACTCGAACTCTGCTTGGTTTTGTCAATTTTAAAGTCTATGCATCGATTAAATTGAAATATCCACCTATACTTGATCCTTGATTGAAAGCTTTAGGAGCAGGTTTGAACTTAATTGCTATCCCATGATACATCACTATATATACTTGAGTGTGTTGTTTTTAGAGATGTGATACATTTGAAATGTGCAGATTTATATGCTTTGACAAGGTATGTTGATGCTAAAGACCGGACAAATGGAACAAATGACGAACAGTACCTACTTCCAAGGAATGAACCAGGTGCAGTGACGAACCTTGTTTGAATGTGTGTTTACGAACTAATTCCTGTGACTTGGAGAATCAAACTTACATATTCAGCTCTTTCGTGTTATGGGTTGTTAGGTAAACAATTTCCTTCTTACTCGTCATCTGCATCTCCAAATCTGACATTTTCAGGAATTCACAAAATATAAAATTTTCACAATTATTTTTTGTAATACAGTTAAAACTGGTTCTGGATGCTTTATGTTGCAGTACTCACATTAGACGCACAACCAAATTTCCTAGTGATTTCCTAAGCTGATCAGTCGATGCATACTAGACACGCCATCCAACCATCCCTTATAAGACGATGAAATACACAAAGGAGTGTAAGAGGACGAACCGCCTAAGGTAAAATTCTTTTGCATATTCTAGTGATGCAAATCTATCATAACTACTTCCCACTAAAGTTAATCATGGTTGATCGTTACCTTTCTTAGGCGTCTTAGTACAAATTTCCTCTTCTAAAGTGCATTCAAAGGATGGCGATGAATAAATGGGTGGGTTGGCAGGTTGATTACGGGACTTGGGTAAAAAAATGATACTTTTTGGTACAGGTCGGGTTATGGCGTGGGCATAAATCTTGGTGGTGTACAAATCATCACCTATTTATAAATATTGACCCGCTTCCTTTTAACTTTTTAGATATTTATTTTTTACCTGTTTGACCCGTAAGAGATTGAATATAAATGGGTCAAATTACCACCTCTAGAGATAACCTGTCTACCTCAAACAGCATTCATTAACTTCAAATTCAAATGTTAGATGGGCTAAACCTCCACCCTCTTGGATGGGAGGATTTTTGTGCAGTCTATGTAGAGGCGGCGCTTTGCATAGAACTCTGTGCTGTAGGGGTACTTAAAGTGTCAATACCATGGGTTTAAAGCACACACGGGGTCTTCCAACCAAGTTAGCCAAAGTGTTTGTCGTTTCAGGAAATCATAAAGCCTTTCCTTCTCATTCCTACCAAAAAGACGTTATAAAATATCCCCCCTCTCATTCCCTTTCCCTCAAAACAGACTCGAGAACACAACCTTTAACCTCACTTTCCTTCGAAATTCAAACTCGAGAACATATACTCTGGAATCTTTGAAACAACGCTTTGACCAAACCAATCTCAATCATGCAAGTGTTTTTCTATGTGATAAATGTACACTATGAACACTGACCAA
>OU343225.1:75665097-75728725 GCA_910596185.1 Chrysanthemum makinoi | reverse complement strand
TTATGAGTACAGGTTCGAAAACCATGACCGAACCAAATCCGCCAAGTACCATCATATATCAAAACGATTTAGCTCAAAACACCAAACCGTAGGACCGACAAACATCTAAGGACCAGACCAAGATGTTTGGTTCAAGTCGAGGTAAGTCCAGCTCGGTCCGGCTTAACAAAAACATAATGGTCGGTTTTGCGTAAGAAAAAGGTGGATCAAAGAATGAACCCAAACAAACTAAGTTCAGTACGGTCAGTCTAATTCAATCTGGTTTCTCGATTTGATTCAGTCAGCATGCTCGGCCCTACACTAAGGCAAGTATGGTATCAAATTGTTGCTTCCACCATTTTAGGAGTTTCAAAGTTGATAAAAAATTAAAAACTGTATGTCTAGGACTCCAGTTAAGTTGAGATGCTTTGATCAAATGTTACAAGCTTGCTACCAGGATTCAGTGGGTTTGAAGTTTGACTCGAGAGTATTAGGTTTACACATTCTAGTTGCCGAGACATACCTGTGTTAAATTACTGATCTCAGAGTAATAAAATTTAATGTCTGGGCAAAAATGGTAACTTATAATAACTCAAATGTACGATAGCTAATATACAATTGTTTCAGGTAACGTTCTACCAGTAAAACCTAAATTCAACAATATAACAACCAAATAAATGAAAAAGCTAGCCTAACACAGAAAACTAAGAAGTATAGATATTAAACCAATTTATAACAAGATTTAACTGACAATCTTTAGGAAACAAGTGCATCTAACAAAAGTTTACCATAAACCAACAGTCAAAAAGTCTAGTTTTACCATAACAGTACCACATAAAACTCAAAATTATACCAGAACGAAATCATGAAAGCAAGCTACCATAACACACGATCTAGGCAGTAGCCTTAGCTTCAGCAGCAGCACGCCTCTTCCTGGCCTCCTCGATGATAGACAACTTAATACCCTTACCCTTGGGAAGTGACAACCACGGCTTTGAACCCTTTCCAATGGTGAACACATTGCCCAAACGGGTAGCAAACTCATGGCCAGCAGCATCTTGGATGTGGACAGTCTCAAAGCTTCCCTTATGCTTTTCTCTGTTCTTGAGGATACCAACACGGCCAGTGTTTCTTCCTCCAGTCACCATGACAACATTGCCTACGTCAAACTTGATGAAGTCGACAATCTTGTTGTTTTCCAGGTCTAGCTTGATGGTGTCGTTAGCCTTGATGAGTGGGTCTGGGTAGCGGATGGTACGGCCATCATAGGTGTTGATGTAGGGAATGCCCTTTGAGCCAAACTGAACTGAACGAACCTTGCACAGCTTGAACTGCAAAAAAAAGTTTCATTAGCTGACACGTTAATACATTCTACCAAATAATTAACCAAACTTCATTAATTGACTGAACATTAGTACAAACAAGTTACAAACCTTTGCCTCCTCGTCCCTGAGTGAGTGCAACCTGAATCTACCTTTGGTGTCATAGAGAAGACGGAAGCTCTCATTGGTCTTGGGGATAGAAACAACATCTAGAAAAAACAAAAATGTTAGCGATTTCATGGCAAGTCAAAAGATAACACTATAACAGTTATATAAAAGTGGCAAAGATACTAACCCATGAACCCAGTTGGGTAAGTCTTGTCGGTCCTGACCTTGTTGTCAACAAGAACATGACGTTGCATCAAGATAGATTGAACCTCACGGTAGGTCAAAGCATACTTCAACCTGTTACGGAGGATAAGAACCAAAGGCAAGCATTCCCTGGATTTGTGTGGTCCTGATGATGGTTTAGGAGCCTGTTTAAGCAAAAAAAATAAAAACATTAGACATCTTACAGCCAGTTTAACAACTAACTAAAAAGTAAGAACAAAATCAAATGCAAACTTACAAAAGCACCACCGAGCTTGTCAAGATTCCAGGCACTTGGGGCATTGAGCCTCTTCATATGCTTCTTCAAACCTCGAGCCTAGCAGAAAATAACAAAATCATGTTAGATTAGCTAAAGCAATTATAAGAAAGCTAACGAGCATATGTTATTTGATTTACAGGTTGCAATAGTAAACAGGTAACCGGCTTCACATACCAAAATACAATCAAACAGAAAGTACTATTTATCTTCGTCAAACTTTACTTATTTCAATATTTAAAACTAGCAACATATTTAACAAACATAAAAGTAGGAAACAAGTCTTTTAAGCTACACAATACTTCTATTGGTAAAACTTTCATTTACTTGGTTATCCTTAGTAATTACTAGTTTAAACATAAACATGATAAGCCAAAAACCAGTAACTAGCTTAAACATCCACAAAGAACCTAGCAAACAAAAGCTTAACAAAAGATGCTTTACCAAAATCTACATGATATACCTGACACTGGGCTGTTTGTGGTTTTTGAGAAATACCGTTTTCAGAGCATAACAACTTATCGTTTATAAAGTAGCTAAAAAAGATAAGCAACTAAACCCCAAAAGAACCTTTTTCAAACAACCACACAGCTCATCATCAGATCATTGTTAATAACACTTTCACTTAACTAACATCTAACATACAAAGAGTATCACAAATTACAATGATCACAGACAACTCTATACTAACTTAACTAACATCCATAAACAATATAACATAGCAAAATCAGTTACATGAAATACACCATCAAGAAAACAAAATACAATCAACAGGCTCATATTTAAAATCATCATCAACTAATAAGCATACAACATGATAAACAAAATCAAAAAACGAAAGGTGTAACACATTAAAAAAAATGAATGTCATCTATGCCCATGTTTTTTTTTTCAATAAGCTTGTTAATAACAGCTTTTTTATAACCCAATAAGCAACAAAACACATAATATAATTTTACCCAAACACCTCATAGACTATAACATATTCCACTTGTTTGTAACACAATAACCAAATTATCATACACATTTCTACACTCCATAACACTAAAAAACCAAACAATCAACAACCTCGTACCATTTAATGTATCAACATAAAAAAACAACCTCGTATTTAAATTTATTAAGCACTAAAACTAAGTAAAAACATAACACAAAACAATCAATAACATATATAAACTAATAACCTTAACAAACAACCTCGTATTAATGTTTTACAACGAACTAATATTTACGTTTATTTTTACAAATCACAGTTAGCTTTATAACATTTACACTAAGATAAAGGTAAAAATAACAAATCAAACAGACCATATAAACAGATCAAAGTACGAAATGAAGAATAAGAGTTAAAGAAGGAGAATGGTTACCATGATTGCAAGTGAATTTTTTTACGGCGAATTTGGTTGGTCTGAACTCACAGCCGCACTCTCTCAAATGATCTTCTGATGCTTATGAGAAAACCCTAGTGTATGTGAGAGTTTATATTATTGTGCGTGCTTAACCTATTTTTTGTCCCATGGGCTTTTAGGTTACTGGGCCTGCTACTACCACTTGGGCTAGGCTTCACTTATAAGTTATGTATTTTGGTTTGATAAAATGAACCTCTTTTTCCATCTTTTTAAATTGGGTTTTTGAGTTTCGAAATCCAGTAGGTCGGGTTCGAGGCTAACCCGTCGGTCAACTCGGCTCTAGGACCGCCTGGTTTTGGTTTTTTTTTTTATATTTTTTTTACAAATAACACAAGTTAATTATATATATTTGCGATATATAGTTGCGACGTAAATTTATTTTTCCATGTTATCCTTTTTGGTAAATGTTTTTCTAAGCTTAATATATGGATTAGTCGTGATTTATATACATAATTTCTTATATCGTTGGAAATAGAAGTTTCTTTTGGTAGAAAACCAGGTTGACCCGGTGACTCGACCGGGTGATGAAAGACCTGGTTTTTGAAACATCGCTTGCGATAGTAAAACATGGAACACACTTATAAGTATATAACGTATCATCGGCCCGTCAACTATGACCAACAACTTAAAAAATAATTAACTTTTCAATGTAACTATAAAATTGTTTGAAAAAAGTGTAACAACACGTGATATTTTTATCATTCAGTTATCAATAGTGATTAATATGTTTATTTTAATGTTGTGAGTATACTAATCTTAATTTTGAAAAGAAAAAAACAAACGAGATTAAACGGCCAATTTTAAAAATAATAGAGCAATGTCATAGAATAACTTCCTAAACCCACCTCCCCCACCTAGATTTAAGTGATACTATGTAGGGGCGAGCAAATGGACCGAGAATCGAACCGGAACCGATCCAACCCGAGCCGCATTTTAGAACCGCAGTCTGGTTCTCGGTTCTTAAATATTGCAAATTGCAGTTCTCGGTTCGGTTCGGTCCGAAACCTCAGGTATCGGTTCCGAAACCGAAAAACCGCACTTTTCATATATATAGAATTTTTATAAGACGTTTAGTTTTTCTAAGTTCACGATTATATATTTTGGATGGTTAGGACCTGTGGCTTATACTTCATTGCAACTTGCAAGTATCCTATGTGTCGGACTTGGAACTACTATTTATGCATGGAGTAAACTTTTTAGACTAGTAGCCCAATTTCATTTGTCCAATTAACAAAACTTTTTAATGACTTGTCGTATATATCTTTGTTAAAAAAAGTTGGTATACTTCTTATGGTGGAACTAGGCAATGTAAACCAATTTGAATTTACTGTTAGGTGATACTTATATAACTTAAGGGCGAGGGAGTGGAACCTAAATACCAACACTACCCAAATTGTCACATCACTTCTATCCAATAAAAACTCTCCAACTCAATTCTACCAAAAAACTACCTAAATTGGAGTGAGTGGTACCCAAACTACCCAATTTATTTATTTTTTCTATATATTTTTAATACATAAAATCACAAACAATATTAAAATAAAAACATAACATTTCATTTATAAAAAAAACATTACATCAACAAATTTATAAAAACATAACATTTTTTTTTAGCTAACATCAACAAATTTATAAAAGAAGAAGCAATATAATGATTCAAAAATGAACCACACAATTATCTCATACAATTACACACGGTCAAAAACAAGACTTTAACATCATCAAACAAGCCTCAAACACTCTTTCAGTTTCTCCAATTTCCTTCCGGAGCACCTCCTCCCCTCGAATATCCACCACCACCATCAAACATGCCCCGTTCATTGATTCTATAGTTATGTTTCATTCACATATCACTTTTGATTAAAATGTGATACAAAATAGCCGTTGGAAATTTGTCTCCTTGCTCCCTCCTCACTTCAACGGTCACAAGGACCATGTATTCACAAGCCAATTTGCTACTCGATTTCCCTTAACCGATTGAGACGGGGCGTAACCCGATCGGTGTCGAGCCCAAGACCGAAGCCACTCCCTCCTCTCTAACTGTATAAATAGAGTTGATCATGTTATTGCCTCTTTGTCTACTTATTTGGGAGCAATGAATTTTATTTAACAAAAAAACGTCATATAAGGCAATAGACCAAGAGGGGAAAGCAAAACACCAAAAGCCAAAGAGCTACCAAATATTAGTCCGTACATTATATACTTTAATCGTTCAATATTCTTTATTGTTTAGACTTATTTTAAGGAAAACACATATAGAATATTGAATTTTGGATAGTTTTAAAAAATTTGCGGTTCCAATTGGGTGGAATCGAAATACCCGAACCGGACCCGAGAACCGAACCGGAACCGAACATGTTTTTCGGTCCAGTTCTCAGTTCCTAAATTATGAGTATTTCGGTTCTCGGTTCTTTAGGTTCCGGATCGGTTCCGGCATTTGTTTCGAAACCGCGCTCACCATGTACAAGGGGTTGATTTCAGATTCTTATATCTATTATACTCATTAGCCAAACAATAGTACTTATACCATATCCATTCTCTAGTGTGTAAACCGACCAACAAAACATTACAAGTTCCCTTTTCCTTATGTTATATGATGTTGTGAGTATATGTTTATCTATATCGTGCTAAGAACTAACTAGGATCAGGTATATTGGCTCAATCCAAAACCCACTCACTTTTTGAAAATCTCATCATTTCTTAAACCCATTCATTTCATTGCAAACAAGTCATTATTAACTTATCATTAACATTTACTCCCTAACACATCTTCAATAACTTATTATTTCCTAAACTTTTCATTAAGTAATCCCTTTTCTACCTTTCAAAGCATCAGGTGCAGTGGCTTGAACTAAAACCCAAAAATGATGTCACGTCATGCCATCTTAGCATTTTCCCCTTTCACTTCCAATATCACTCAAAGCATTAGATATGGTGGCTCAAACCAAAACCACATCATGTCACCTCAACATTTTTCCCTTTCACCTCCCTTATCACTCACACACCAAAAAGCCGACTCCCTCATGACTTGAGCCAAAAAAATCCTTTTTTGTGACCCTCCATACCTAATTAAAACACAAACTTAACACAATAACCAATTAAAAAAATTGTTTTGGCTCAATCCACGACACTCGTTCACTCAATGACGCGCACGGGAAGGGGGGTTGGTTTTGGCTCAAGCCAGATCCTTGCCACATAGGATTGGCGCCGCTCATATGTCATCATAACTAATGCTCTCACACACCCAAAAACCCTTTCCTCATGGCTCAAGCAAAAACATCCTATTTGGGAACAACCATTTTATTTTATTTTCCATTTTTTCAAACCAACAAACTTTTCATTCATTAAAATAAACATTCAAATTACCTAAAAAACATACAAAAAAATTACGATTTAAAAAAAAAAAAAAAAAAAGTTATGAAATAAAAAAATACATAAAATTCAGAATATTTATTTGAAGAGTTTTGTGTGTTTGTTTATCACGTAATTTTTTTGCTTTCCTTCGTTGTATATTGCATCTCTTGATCCAAGCACGTTGTATATTTTGTTGCAGACTAATATACAATTTGTTGAAGTCACTTATCGCAAAAATTTGATATTTCAAAATCATGTTATGCAATATGATGCAAGTTTACATGATTCTTCGTAACTTGTTGATAGTCCAAACATGAGCCGGTTGTTGTATAATTTTCAACGTCCTTGGAGTATACCAAAAACTCGTTCTTCTACAAAATAGTCAGTCAACAAACGTTCTTATGCAACATCATGTTCACTGTATTACGGATTACACGAGCATGAACTTTAAGCTTTTTGTTGTTGCAACAATTGTTGATACTCTTAAGCTTTCATCAAAAGCATATACTCAAATTCATCATCATCATAAGATTCGTATACACCAACCATATTCTTAGTTTACAATATTTGAAGTTTTTTAAGTATTATAGTAGAGAGGATGTAAAAAGTTGTGTGAAAAAAATAGTTAAATGGGGTATGATATATATAATGATTGAATTAAAATAATACTTTAATAATTAAACATTTAACCGTTGGTGGGCCCAACAACTACTTTTTCCGACTTCTCTCCTCTTTGGCTCAAGCCATGGGACTCACTCGCACGATGGCGCAGGGGGAGGGGGTTTGTGGCGTCGTGCCACGTATGAATGGCGCGGACATTTATTGACCATACCTAGTGCTATTATGCAAAGCAACAACCTATTTCTTAGTCCTTTTCAACCCTTTTCAACTTTTTATTGGAGATGCTCTAAGGTTACTCATCGTGGGGAACTATTCTCACCGGTGAGGACCACTATGGGACCAAGGGTGACACGTGAGCCAAGGAGAAAAATGGATCGAAAGGTCCCCCTGCCTCACCATTCGGACATTGTGTGTTTGTTGGGCCCCACGGGGTGTTTTTATTACTAATTATTTGATTTGTGAGTATTTGTGAGGTATGTTTGTATATGTTAGTTGTATGTTTTGTATGGGCTAAGGCCCGACTGATAGTTGACATGGTTTCACTATATATGTATTGTGAATGTAATTGACAAAAGTGTTAGGCCATTAACACCAAAGGTGTTAGACTTGATTAAGAAAGATGCTTATAAATACACTGTTAGAGATTGAAGGAGATGAGTATCACGTTAGTGGATGAGAGATAAGTGTGTTATGAATGTTGTAGCTAGGGATTGTACTTGTAAAAGATGGGAGGTTACAGGTATGTCATGTTTCGATATCAATAATATTCATAAAACACTTCACAAACCTACAACATAAAGTTGGTATTTTTAAGAAAGGTAAGAGAGTGATGACCATTGTGAGTGAAATGTAACAAGAGTGGTGATAGGTTGAAGGATGATGTGATGTTGATGTGAAAGATAAGGAAGTGGTGACCACTGCCTCAAGTCTAAGTTCTCATTTGAAAAACTTGTGTTTTTCTCTTTTTCTTAGTATCTTTTACACATTCACACACAAACATTCTCCAACATTTTAAACGCCGGAGTATGTATTATGGATTGCTAGCCTAAAAATCACTAAATCTCTTACGTTAAACCACTTCTAATGTGTGTATACATGGGTATGAGAACACGTAAACAAGATTTTCACGTATTCTACAACATGAGATGTTACTTGGCATAATTGAAACAGATATGAAGTACAAAAACATTATGTCTTTCAGTTCTAAAATTACTCTAATTTATAAACTTAAAACAAGACCACATAGTTGGGGCTTCGAACATTTTCAAGACCATAGTAGTGTATCTTTCGCTAAAGGTTTCTTCCAATAGTGGAACTTTTTCTTCTTCGGTCTTAGTTTGCTTTTTCTACTGTATCTCACTTTTATTCCGAAAAAAGAAATAAATCGTTCAAATCTTTATTAAAGCCTCCATTATGATTATTTTGCCTTTCTATTTTGTGAGTCACAAGTTCATGTATTTCCATTTTTGTATACACTATACAGTACCTCATCTTGATCTCTTTTTTGAGGGTCTCGTGCTACACTACTTCCATATCGATAAGGCTAGTTGTAATAAGGCATAAACACTCGGTCACTAGTCCCACTCGGTCGGCATTATTACACTAGGTCGGTTCCATTTAGGCCGGTTTCACCATAAATGGAGAAGAGGGTCGGTCCCGACTTGTGTTTGTTTGTGTATAACAGCAATCAGGGAAGTCTACTATATCGTTCTGATCAGGATTATGTCCATTAACAAACACTTAAAACGTTCTGGACTTCATGCTAAAAGCACATAACAATTTGTTACGATTAAAAAAATTGTTAATCTAACTTTTAAGTATATACAACTTGTTACCAAGGCCTAAGTAAGCCTTATTCACTAGGTAGCTTATATCCTTTAAGATTGTAAGCTTACAAATTACTATCATCCCCAAAAACTGAATATAGATCTTTCATTTTAGTAGTTAATATTAGAAGTCAAATTAGGATAACCAATATAACTCAAATAGAGTTGCATCTCATGCTTCGAGAGTTCGACCATTTGTTGTGCACACCTCCTGCATTTTCTGGGCGAAAATCGGATGTGTTCATGAAGTAGAAAAATGCCCAAAATGCCAAAATGAGCAACTTTTTGTGAATAGACAATAAAAATTAAATGACAATGAACATAGAAGAAGTTGAAGGAACCCAATTACTATTGTACATAAATGTATTGTGTTGAGTACAAATTACACAATATAATGAACCATGTTTTTCCTAAAAAACCGATATCTTAGCATGGTCGAAAGAACGTTAAATAAAGATATCAACAGTCGGATCGACATCATTGATGTACTAAAGTACTACTAAACTATTAGCTATGTTGGCCGGGCTACTTTGATGCTTGCCAATTTGAACATGGTCTTGTGTTCTAAGCATCTTCAGTTGTTGTTTAGGAAGAACACTCTTTCTGAATAATCATCCGGTTTCAATTTTCTGTTATTCGGCTTATTCCCTGTTACATGAATTTAGCGCATACACAAATAAGCATTCAAATAGTACAAAAACATCGTTAAATCGAGTAATGGTAGAGAAAAGGATTAAGCTATACCTTCAAGAGGCTTACTAGGCAACTCAGGTGATGTATCATTCTTCTCTTCTAGCTTTTCGCCATTGAGATCCTTATTTCCTTCGATTTTTTCTTCTACTTCATTTGGTAAATCACTTTTCACTTGATCACATTCGCCATTTGAGCTTTCGTTATTGTGAAATATATTCGAAAAGAACGAGTTAATGATCCCACCACCTTCTCCTCCTTCGCTATTGCCTCCATTCACCTCGACGCCTAGTTCTTCTTTCGTGTCTTCAATATTAGCATCATTTACGTCGTTTTTCACTTGATCATCACCATCTTGAGCACTTTCGTTCTTGTGAAAGACATTTGAAATGAAAGTGTCAATGATCCCTCCACCATGTTTTTCGCCTTCATCACCACGTTCTTTGGTATAGTCTTGAAACTCATTGAGACCAATTATTCCACTTGGCCTTTTTTCAAGTCTCCCGATAGGCTCCTCCTCACCATCTCTAACTCTTTTGTTACCAATTTTGTCATCAAATGACATATTTGGCATGTCTATTATACTATCTTCCATATTTTTTTCTCTTGGAAACTTAAGAATAAAATGCAGTCTTTGTAAGAATTTTGATAGTCTTGTTCACAAGCAATATTATGGTTCATGCATCCACTTGGATACATTATATAAGGAGAAAAATATGTTCAAAAAAGTATTGGTCAATATCTTGAAACTGATGTACAGTAATACAGTACTTTATTATATATAAATATAATTAAATTAATTAATAAATTTATGGTGATGAGTAAGCCAATAGAATATGTGGAAAAGAGAAAATATCAAACATCATTGGACAAAATCCATCTTACAATAAGAAATTATTGTTAGTCATTATCAATACAATAAAGGATAATTACTTAAAAATGTATCTAGACTTGTTATTTTTTAATTGTGCTTTTTTTTCGTTTTGCTATTATATATCTTAAACTTTTGATTTCGATTGTTATGTGTATTTTTTTCGTGTAAAATGATTATTTTACTCTTCATTGTCAATATAGTAGTTACAAGATATAAGGGTAAAACGATAATCTTAGATAAGCAAATACATACAAACATCGAAATTTAAAGGTTTGAAACATATAATACCAAAAAGAAATATAATTAAAAAAACAACAAGTTCGATACATTTCTAGATAATTATCGCAAAAAACAACATTATCAGCATAGTTCTTCTGAATAAATAGCAATTTTGCTTAACTTTCTCCATGTACGAGAATGCTATTACTTGTTTCTTAACTTTTAAGGTTTTGCTTACAACCATATAAGCTAATAAAAATGCTTGAATGTCAATTTCGATAAAAGTCATGAAAACGATGTTAAAAAATATCGGATAAATAACTGACATTCGATTTTGATTGGATAAATTGTTTTACATAATAAAGTATACGAAGTAATACGTACTTTAACTACATTTTTGAGGCTGTTGTTAGAAAAATAAAAAATAAAAAATTATTCAGTTCATTTCTTATGTAATTTTGCTAAAAATTTGTTCATGTACAAATTCTTTTTTTTAACATATTGTAAAAACACATATTTAAACTATGCAACACAACTGTAATTAAAAAAATTAACACATATTTAATGTAATTTTCAGGCTTCATTGTATATACAAACTAGTTATAATGCCCGCGCACGCGCGGGGTTTTTTCTAATTTTTTGAATAATGTATTTTTTTCTATTATAAATCTATTTTTTTGTTTGGTGTTAATTATTGTTTGTAATTTTTTAAGTATTGTGTATTGTTGGTAGAACATCCCCTCTTTGTTTCATATTCATCAAATGAATGTTAGTATCATGGAGGCATGGGTAATAGCCATGGCCAGATCGTTGTATATGTCGATTAAGATCCATGTTGATAAAAAGGTTTAAAAGAGGCCATAATATGCGTGTTTTCATGTTTTGTGAGTGGCTTTTGGTTAAATCATGTTTTTTGCATCGGTAATTTAGTAATAATGAATAGTTTACTCTTATGTATTCTACCTTTTATATGAATTATATTTTTGTTGTGATAATATATATAAATAAAACATAAGCAACAAACGGTAAACAACCATTTATCTTTTACAACTTCACATAACAAAAGCTCTTCCAAATACCACTATATAATCACTTACAATAGGTTCATCCAAATACTCCTTTAGATTAACTAATAGTCAAATTTCCTTGTATTCCAAAGAAAAGTATTTCATATCACTTAGCACGCTTAAGAAGCAATGTGGGAGTACCTTTGCGCGGATTATATTTGACCAATTGGATAAATGGTGAGAATTCTACTTTTGGGGCATATTTAACAGCCTCAATGGCAAACTTCAAAGGCAAAATCCCCTTTAGCTACATGAAGGCATCTTGGCTTTCCGCGAAGTGGTCATATCTTTAGCTAATACCCTTGTTTATCGAAGTCGTCGGCTATTTCATCGTATAGAAGTTTCAAACTTTCAAAACTTGAGCCGCCGCAACATTGATGGAAGTCAAATGAGACGAACCTGAATCAATAATATAGTCACCTTTAAAGTGCAATCAGAATAATATGGGAATATTCATATGTGAATAATCATCACAATTCAATTCAAGCGCAAACATCAAGTGTTTTGTAGAACATGTTAGAAAAAAGAGGCCTAATTGTCTAATTATAAACCAGTCTTCCATTGAAATAGACATAAACTCTTGCACTCGGAACATGTGTCATGGGTCTATAACTATTGTGAGTGAAAACTTAATTTGATTTTTATGATATTTAGGGTAAAAAGGAAACATATTTGGTAAAGCCTTAAAGAAGTTGTTGTAAGATAGCAGATTACAACATAAATGTAAAAATATATTTTCAGTAAATTAACGTAAATGTAAAACTATCTAACTATCCACCTAACTTAAACCACATGATTACCTAATTAACTTATTATCTGATACTGATACTTAAAGTCACAAAAACCATTTTGAAAACGCACATCTAAACTATCATGCATCGTTGACGGACTATATTTGCAGAGACATTTGATTGTAGGCTTACCCAAGTAATAGCATTGGACTGAGCTTTAAAGGCTCGCAGGACTGAACTATAAGCTTCTCTTGTTCAATACGGATGATCTCCTCTTCCATATTGTTCTGAGCTCTTGGGAACGGAGCAGTTCCAACAACCAATGTTCTTCCGTTCACAGTACCCGGGCCCCCACTTCGGAATTGGTTCTGGTGTGAAGGTGGATTATCATCTTCTCGCTCCTGCAATTTTCATACAAAGATTATAAAAATTATATATAGGTTTCGCAGCAAACACTTCTACCAGGTGTAAAATTTACAATAGCGAGCATATACTATGACCTTGTAACCTTAAATGTAGATGTGAAACATGCAATCAAAATTGTCATCGTGAAGTTAAATGAGGTACAAAAGGACCTTAACATCCATTACTCAAGGTTGTGTTCATAAAAATAATAAAAACGGCCACGCTTTTTATATACGCTTAAATATAGGTGCAATGACTACGCGACAAAGGTTGCAATCTATATATATGTATCCAGGAGGTAGATACCCTAACGGACAAAACATAGATGTTGCATATTGACTAAACTCAAACACATACCAAATATGAGGCATACACATACTAATGCTCTTTCAATCATGTGTCTTTTTCCTTTACTCACTTATAGGTAACTTCCTTTATCGTTAGATATAATGTTCAGACATTCGTTATCATGAGTATGTGTTTACCATTGTTAATGTTTCTTTAAAATTCCTCTCTTTTGTGCCTTCACTTAATATCTTTATGAAGTAGCTTCCTTTATAGTTATATATGGTTATTAGTTTTAATGAACATATGTTCGACATATATATAATTCTACATATTTATAATAACTATCAGCATACTTATTTTATATGAACATACACCTTATGTGCCAGTATTATATTTTCTTAGGTAACAATCATTATATTCACTTCATCGCTAAATTACAGATTGACAAACTATAATTATCTACCATACAAAATGCAATAACCTTTGTATTGCTTACTTAATAGTGTTTATCTATTTTAAAAACTAACTATTAATTTCTATTCATGCGTTTAAAATGAAGATGCTAATCTATATGTCACGAGAGTGAAGTAATATGGATATGCGACTTTTGACCCGTTTCCTTTTAAACTCTTTATTTTAGATTACCTGTTAGAAATAATAAATAACCCAAATCAACCCATTCTAGCAAGGACATAATGTCATTACCTGAATATTATGGGTGCAAAGAATGCGTGTTTTCTGATTCATAAGAGGGCTAACGATCGCATTTGATAAAATCCAAGAAGCCACGTGTGCATCAACTGCACTAAGGACATCATCCAGCATGACTAAGTCAGACCCATGGTAAAACGCCTGCTCATGTCCTTTTCTTGATACGACACCAACTCAATTTCAACTTTAGCTTTCCTGAATAAACAAACACCATTACAACTTGTAAAAGGTGATCAAAGGACAGATAACGACCGCTATAAGTGGCATGATGAGTGAATCATTTAAGCATAAACAAACAATCAAAAACGGCCAGAAACCTCAATAATCCAAGGTACTTGAGAACATGACCACTGAAAACTAAATTTGAGACCATATAGACAAAAATCAGGTGGACGTGTTGTTGGAGAGCATACTCCAGTTATTCCAATGCTGTCCACTGGTTTGTCTGATGAAATGGAGGTTATTATTATCGTTTAAATTACAAAAAAATTAGCATGTCTTATATTATTTTACTTGTTGGATTAACAATAGGAACTCCTGTGTATACATGGTTTTGTTTATTGCAACTCTTTAGTAACTTAGGGGTTTTGTATACGAACTAACCTCAAATTCATACAACTATTCATATGAAATTTTACTGACAAAAAAAATAGTATAATTTGAACAAAACACGAACCTAATACACTTGTCAAAATAGTGATAGTAAAATCAATAAGTTACAATCTCGTGTCAACACAAGTCACACATGTAAGTTATTTTTTATTCCTAACATCAAGTTATTCTCATGAATGAAAATAATTGAGTACCTTAAGAATTTGTCGTGTCAAGAATTTACCTAAGAACTTAAAAAAGAATCCACTTTCTTGATCGACCACGCACAAGTCGCAACAGATATAATCAGAGCCTATAAGGAAAGTTTCCTTCGTAACACCATTACTAATACTACAAACATGCCCACCTGTTAAAATGTTAAGGATTCATTGTAATGAAAATTAGTTCATAACTAAATTTCGTAGGTATATTGCAATGTGACTATTAAGACTTATGCATCATAGAAAAGATGAATGTGTAATATGAAATTCTTATTTAACATACCTAGAATATTGAGGGAATGTACGAAGAAGAATGTTTAACTATATTTACCAATGCATGGAACATCAAATTATAATACAAAAAAAAAAATAATAATAATAATAATAATAATAATAATAATAATAATAATAATAATAATAAATAAAAAATAAATAAATAAATAAATAAATAAATAAACTAAACTATAATACACAATTAAATTTGAAATTATAAAAATTTAGGGAAAAAGCTATTCTTGGGCAAAAGGGGACATTTTAACACATTGGTAATTGGATTTGGATTTCTATTTGTATGTGTAAGATAAAATTTCTACATCAGTTGGTCGTCACAATGTCTTTTTGAAACACAACAACTCTTCTTTTTCCTTATTGTAACTCAAACGGGCATTCCAATGCATATATTTGACCATGTTTTGATCTCACCAAGAATCTCAATGTTATAGCGCTCAATCAGTTTTACCTTCTGACTGTAAGACCCCGTCCACTTGACCCATCCTAAACCATTACCTACTACCCAACCATCCCATGTTTCATACACTTTGAGCAAGTGTCAACCGAGTCAAGGAAGCCTTACCATATGGCATATGGATCATCATTTTTTCCACATAGAAGCGGATCATTTTCTTGTATATTTTATATCATTTATTTGGAAGTTAGCTTTTTGTATATTGTTGCACCGACTTGGTTCAATAATTATTTATAAATCACCATCCGCTCCCAGCACATGGCCTTCGTCAATTTATAAAAAGCTGCAAGAAAATTTCATATATGACTTAGATAAAGGAAGGGAGGGAGAGGACAACACCGCTAAACCATTTGATAGATTCTAACTTGTCTAACACTCAAACACGGGCAAGTGTTTTGGTAAGCTTATATACACAACTTATAAGCTTGAGATGTTTCAAAAAACAATAACCCCATAGGCCCAGAATAGTAATGGGATGTCACAACAAAATTTAAGCTTATTAGTCTATCTAAGAATAAGCTCTTTTTCCTAATCCTTTCCTCTACCAGTTTAGTTACAACTTCGGAAGCTCAAAATCTCCTTTATTTACATGAAAAGCTCAACATATCTATGTAAGCTTACCCAAACACCCCTTATCTATAAAGACATCACATCAAACAAAAGAGATTAAACCTACTCGCTTATTTAAGCTCTTCTCCTAAGCCCTCTCCCAGATACTTATCACATCATCAACTTCTACTACATGTTATTAAAATTGTTGTCCTTTCAGAAATTCTACCATGAGTACATTTCAATACCACATAAGCTCATCCAATCACTATTTCAAGAGATGTCTATTAATAATGCAGAAGCTCATAAACTCTTTTTATTCAACATCACATCAAGCAAAAGAGCTAATCTTAATTAACCTCAAATTGCTCTCTTTTCTAACCCATCTTCCACACGCTTATTTGACTTAGTCTTCTACTAAATGTTTATATAGGTGTTGTCCTTTTTAATAAGTTTACCATCAAGATCTTTTAAAACTACATAAACTAATCCATGTATGGGGGTGTTTGGTTTAACATATGTCTCCAGCTTATTGGCAGATGTGGAAGAGTTTAGGAGCCTATTAAGTCTTAACTATTGAGATTATACTCATTTAAGTCCATTAGCTTTAAAAATGAACTTTTCAAAATTTTAATTTATCGTAAGCCAGCCAAGTACGCTAATCCAAAAAACTTAAGCTTTTTAAGTAACCTGTCTAAAACACCCTCTGATCATCACATCATCAAACAACATAACCATATCTAAACACTACCTCTAAACAAAACAACAATCAAACACAATTAATCAACAAACACCATAACCATCTTCCGTAGACATCGGGGGTGGATTAGCTTATTTTCGGGGTTTATGGGTTTATTTGTAAAGCTCATAAGCCCATTGTTTTTCCTACTTATGAGTTTATTAAGTTGAGCTTATGGACTTAAATAAGCCATAAGTTGAAGTTGTAGTAAAAAAACAAAGGCTTATAAGCTTTTGCAAACTCAAATAAGCTAATCAGCCTGATAGTAAGCTAATGCCAAACACCCCCTAATTATCACATTATTACAACATCAAACATAATTAAGTCAACAAACAAACAACATACCAACAAAGAATCCCAAAAGACGCGCCTTCAACTGCGAAACAGACTGATGAAAAATCTTATTAAGCTCAATATAGGCACCAAGTCACCAATATGTACTTTTCATGAGAGATTCTACATTTATGGTGCCTATCATGCTCTGTAGTCTGTAGTGTGGTTGAGCAATGTTGTATGGTCTATGGCTGACAGGTATCATTTCTAATGGGTACAATTTTTTAATAGGACGACGATTGAGTTATCTGTTAGTGGAGAATTCTTCAATTGCGTGGGCAACATGTCACAATGAAAAGATATGCAGCAATAATGCCATGGTTGGCAGTGACCGAGAAAAATTTACCTCAGTTTACAGAAGGGGAGAAAATACAGATTTTAAGGATTGAAATATATGAGGTACTATTTAGAGTAAAAGATTTTGATATTGTTTTCTAGTTCTTTGCTCATGCCTTTGCAAACTTTTATGCCATTCCTTACTTGTGAATATAGTTAGCGTTGTGGTCCCTATTACCTTGGGATTATTGTCTTTGCCTTCAGCATGGCAATAGCGAATTGAGATCCTTACCATGTAGCGCATGTGCAGCTAACCTGAAGTGTTCAATTAGAAGTCTAAATTTTATCTCATTTACTTACATATAGTTTGGTTGGGTCATATCATGTCTTACTGGTCAAACATGTATAAAATTTGGCTATTTGCTAAAACTGAAAATGTCAAGTAGTTTGAAAGTGATCCAAAATGTGTCACTTTCTTATAAGAATTAAGATTTACATGTTCCAAATGTCGTTTATGTAATCATATATAATGGATTAATAATCTATAAAGTCTAAAGAAAAAGGAAGAAAGAAAGAAAGAAAGGATGAAGAGTCAACCCAACTCGTTACTCAACCCTAATAAAGTTTATTGCCAACTATTACGTTTTGTAACCGTCTCTACCAGGGTAAAACTGCTCCTCTAATAATATGTGTATCTAACTTTCTTTCTTATGTTTTTCATTCATTGGCGATAGGAACTGAACTAACATTTGATAAAAACTATAGAGTGAAATCACTTAAATCTATATAGCATTTCCATAAAACATATGGTGTGCCGTGTGCGTATATAAACATAGCCTAATCTCAATATGAAGACATTCCAGATAAAAACAAAAGGCCTCACCATATTACCTCGTTTCTCAATGAGAAGCATAAGCAACGAAGACATGAGCTAATCTCACCAATTTGACGCAAATCCGCTCTTAAAGGATATCTTAATTTTGGAGAATCAGCAACTAACGAAGAAATCCTATCTTATTGCAAAATTGAAAGACATGGTTGAAGATGGCCTAATAAGCATATAAACAATTTCAGTAAGCACTAAAAAACTGCTTACATGTAATACGAATATACGAAAATCAGAAAAACAGTTTTTATAAACATCCCCAAGCACCTTCTAATACAATACTTAATAAATATTACCAATTTTATTAAACAGAAAACAAACTAAAACACCAATTGATATAGTTCCAAGTTCTAATATTCAATGGAAACGCTAAACAAAAGTGAAAGAATGATACTTGGATGAGATGATTCATGAACATCTCCGGTTCAACAACTTTTTATAACCAAAAAAACCATATACCCTTTCGAATTATAACATTGCTATTTGAAAGAAAGAAAATTAATCTTGAGAGCAAATCTAACATGAGTATTAAAGGTGTGCTTAGGAGCAATCTATTGACCTATTATAGTCCACCTATAGGAAATTAAACATAGCGAAATATGACGTGCACAAAGTCTTTGTTTTGTATCCACATGCACATAACCATGTGGTTGTTTAACACATATGCAAACCTTTTCCAATCCCCATAACAGGCTTTGTTTTACCAATTATGACCCATTTTTTAACCTGTCTATGACACTTGTATAAATGGTTAGAATTCAAACAATACACAAATTGTTTTGCATACTCAAAACCTCACCCAATATGTTATTGATTATCACCCAAACATTGTTCCAGAAAAACGTAACGGTTCTTATAACCTAACACTGTCAATCCGGAATTTTTATGAAATAGCATTGCTCCTAAAAAAGTCGATGAAAAGCAAAATGTGATGGACTTTGGAGCGGTAATAGAAACTTGCCAGTTATCTAACTTGTATAATTTACTTATATTATACATAAATCAACAATTATGAGGGATTAAAAAAATAATTAGAGCACCAATTAAACTAAAAAAACATGAAATCAAAGAACCCATATGGAGATTTACTAACTAATTGAGAACCACACATCCTCTTACTCTATGATCTTCTTCTTTTCAACATTTATTAATCAAATTATAGCCTCAATCAAACCCTAATTTTTATCCAAATTAAAACAAAGTCAACAGAAAATCCACAACCCTTTAAAATCAAACTTAAAACAAAATCATACCTTTAGACCATTGGAAGAGTTTTTGTTCTTCTATACATATTATTAAATTATATTCTCAGAACAATAATTAAATTAAAACAGATTCACCTAATTTTTGATTTAGGGTTCGATGTGAGTTTGAAAGAAAAATAATGTTTGTGTGGCTCGACTATGAATTGCTGGGGTTTTTGTTTGTCTAAAGTTTAGATTTAACCCCTCAAATATTTGTATATTACTCCGCTTTTTCGAAGTTCTAATTTTTTATATTTGTGACACATATACTTTTTAACTCGATTTTTTCATAAAAACGAATTTTTATAAATTTTTGTCAAATATAGAAATATTTAAGGTTTTTTTAATAATTAAAAAGTATTTTAAAAAATCAAATTAAAAAATTATTACTAAAAAAGGTATGGTTTGATTTTTTTGAAATGAAAAATTCCCACTAGGGGTTTTGTTTTATTATATAAAAGATATAAATTCGAAAACAAAAAAAGTATTTGTCGGTTCAATGTATTTTAAAGAATCGATCACGTGAGTATGAAGTTGCCCAAGAAACCACGCCAACGACAAATCAAGTCGTACCTGGTCGGTGCCTTTATGGATAAATAATGGGTTTTAAACTTTTAATAACAAAAAAGAGTATTTGTGGTTCAATGGGGTTAATGATAAAGAATAAAACTTATAAATTAGATAAAAGATCTAGAGGACAAAATATTATTTACAGGGATCAATTTTCACCCTTCATTTTTATTTGATCTAATGGATTAGATTAATCCAACAATTTAAAAAACCCACTTTCTATCATTTTTTTTCAAATATTAATATCTTTCAAATCGTTAATCGTTGAGCGAAAAAATATATATCATTGCGACGAGCATTTAATTATCTTTCTATAGATAGACACTTTGATATACTTTCGACAAAAAATTTTTTTTTCGCATTTTTCACCTTATTTTCTAGTTTTTTCGTTTTTTTTACGTTATTGAAATTTGCATGAAAAAATCATATATGATTTAACACTAATTTGAATACCACATGTGATAGAGTTTTTTTACATACCAAACTTTTCCATATGATATTACATATCATATGTGATTTAACACTAATATCACATGTGATCTTCAAATTAGTGTTAAATCATATATGATATTTCATGTAAATTTCAGTTTCGAAGAAAAACGAAAAAAAGACGAAAAACGTGAAAAAAACGATTTTTTTTCTTTTTTGAAAGTATATCAAAGTGTCCGTCTATAGAAAGATAATTAAATGCTCGTCGCGATGGTGTATTTATTTTTGCTTAACGATTAACGGTTTAAGAGATATTTAAATTATAAAAAATAGGTGATATAATAAAATGCTTTTAATCTCAGTCATTGATTTATTTTTATATGAATTGTGGAGATGAGTCCCTTGGTATGTAAGAAAAATTTGGTATGTAAAATAACTCTCCTCAACTTTTATAAAGGTATTTGTAGATGCTTTACATAGTTTCTGTTTGGAATAATTTTTGCACACTTTTATTTTCACATATATGTGAGCATTTTAATCCTCACGTGTACACTTGTTGAACGTTTTTCTGAAAGTAGTCTTATTTTTACGCACTTTCATTTTAACATATATCTGAGTACTCTCACTCTCACACGTACATTTGACGAAGATTTTTCTAGAAGCAATCTCCCACCTTCGAGATTTTCTTGATGTAGAGGCATGATCTATCTACATTCTACCTTCTCATACCTCGCTACAACAAGATTGGGTACAATTGTTATTGTAACGAACATTGTTTGGATTTTGTTCAAAACAGTACATCTTACTATCTTATGATAAAAGTCGATTCAAATCAAACCAATTGAATACAAAAATAAAAGCATAAACAATAAGTGGAAGCATGACAATCAAATAAACATATCAATACAAAAGATTTCCATAGGATCATCTTATACACTTTGTTGATCCATCACACTATAATGAAAAACGTAGATTATCTCATAATCATAACAAGAGTATAAAATATATAAAAGACATACCCTTGAAGCGTGCTAGAAATTGGTTGTATCGACCACTATCCTAAAAATGATTATCACCACCACAATGAACACAATAACAACCAACTTAGGAATCAAATAGAAACCTCATTCGAGTGATACACACCAACACTTTTGGAGAAACCTAGCGATAGCTAATCGTACCACAACCTTTGATTGATCAAACCTCAACTAGAAATTACTAGTACTTAATCAAGAAGACACAAAACAAATGTGTTTTGTGCTTGGGTGTTTTCGGCGTAAAGAAATCAAGGATAAGGAGAGAGTGAAAAATGACCTAGATGAAATGAAGGGTGATATATGTAGTCTAATTAAAGGTTAATGGCATTTGAACCATTTAATGCCTTCCTTATTCACCAAAAAGAATTCAAACTAATTTGAATGTCTATTCCTTTCCACTTGGGGCCAGGCACATGCACGTCCGGGTCTTGGTTTTCGTTTAGTCCTCGTATATAAACTAGCTCGAAGTTAGTCTATCAAGTACTGATCTCGCAAACACTAGTTGTGTTATATACATATACTATACTTGTATACAAGTATGGTTTCAATTTCATGTTAATGTGTGTCCCGTAGGTCCATAAAATGACTAGCAGTACAAGTAATGTGTTGCATTGTGCACACAAGTTCCTGCAACTCCCACTTTTTCATTGTAGAAGCACTTATATAGTCAATTAGAACCTTTAGCTACGGGTTATTGCCCTTGTTATTTCATGGATGTTTTGGCTCTTTGAAACTCTTCATAGTGTAATTATGATAAACGGTTGATTGTCATTCAATCCCTTTACTTATGATATGATATTAGATATGAGACATTGATGAAATTGTGAAAACGTAGAGGGGGGTGAAATACGTACCGTTTAAAATCGTTAGATCTTTTGTATCAAATCACATATGAAGCTTGTTATTATATGAAAGTATCAATTATTGTTTATGACTAATATAAAGCATAGTAAACCAAGTTGTCACACAAGCATCATCATCAAACCACATCATAAGCAATTATAAAAGTAAAGAGATAAAGAAAGGAAAGTGCAAACCGAACACGAGGATTTATAGTGGTTCGGTCACGGATCTCCTCGCCGCCCTACTCCACTCCCCGAGTACCCAACTCGAGAGTTACTTCACTAAATCAACAAGCTCCCTTCTACGGGGAGAAAACCTTACAATCGCTACACTTTTTCCGGTACAAAGCTAAATATCAGGTTCTAGTTCGAGGTAGAACCAACCTAACGTCGCCTATACAATATTTCCACACTAAGCTAGATGTCGAGTTCTTTTCAAGGGTACAACCACTCCCACTATGTTTTATGGCCCAACATAACAAACCTTGTGTTTTATGGTTCAAACACATAAACCATCTAATCTAGTTTGGTGAAAGGGTTGTGATGATGCAATAATGTTTACAATGATGATCCATGACATAAATGTCTAATGGATATGAATGACTAATCTAATGTTCTTCTTAAATAAGAAGTCTTCAATCAATGAGGATATCAAGAGATCTTGAATCTTCATATGTTGATATGCTTTGGTGAATGAGGATGGCTAGATCTCCAAGCTTTCCTTGGTTGATCAAAATGTAAAGTATGCTTACAACAAAGATGAATGTTAGAAGCATTATGATCATGTGATGATGAGGGTGATTAATGTATATTACTACATGGTTATCTATAGATCTAAAAGATGAAAGAAAGATAGAAAGAATGTGTGTTGGAAGGGATGATTGAAATGAGAAGACAATGGGCTCTATTTATAGCCAAAAATGTAATCTAAAAAATAATACTTTATTAGATTTGATATTTTAGAATATCTTTCAAGATCTTGCAAATCTAACCAAATATTGACCAAATCTTCTAAAGATATGATGATGCATGAAGTGATGTAAAATTGTATTTTCATTTAGATTAAAATGTTCATGAAAATAAACTTGTAAAATGTATTATATAACTAGTTTATAAAAAGTCTAGTTGCCTTTTATAAAATAAAATATCTAGTTAGATGCTTGTCAAAATAATATATATATATTGTTAAGTGTAAGTAAACTTTAGTACTTGTATGAATATTATAGTTAGTTTACTTGTACAAATAAAAGTATATATTTGTTAGACATTTTACAAAAAATGTATTTGTATAAAATACTTGTGAATGCAAAATGTAAAAAGAGGTTCGAAATAGAATGGTTAACATATTAAAATACTTAGTGACTCTAAACGTATTTTAAACATTCTAAATGATTTGTTAATGGGTTTGATCATAATGCCACATAACAAACATGTACGAACCTGTGTTGTAACATATGAGGACTTGAGACATTGAGAGGTGTGGAATGTATGTTGAGACAAAGTGTGATTACAAGTAACTTGTACATTTTACGTTATGTATTACAAGTTACATGTTTGTCATCAATCAAAACAAACGAGACTGTATAGATTAAATATCGTAATATTTGCACTAACAATCTCCCCCTTTTTGATGATGACAAAGATATGTAAACGTAATAGAAAGTAAAATGTAAAAAGTTACTTGTATCCTTACTACCTTTACATTACCTTCTCCGTTTACACTCTTCTCCCCTTTTGTCGAAACAAAAAGGGCGTGTCCTTGGAGTTTAACTTAATTTCTCCCCAAAAAGGCGAGCTTGCATCATCCCTAGTGAAGTTAAATCGTCCACTTCAATCCGCCCCTTGTTTGGTAGCGGATCCATGGATCAAATAAAGAGGCTTAACCTACATCAAGGTTAGTTTTTATGCAACAAAAATTATGAGAAATATATGATAAAGAAAAATGCATAGCAATGTTAGCCTATTTTCTCCACTTTTATCGAAGCACAAATGCTTGTTGAAAAGTGAGAATGATGCTAAATGCGCATGCTCCCTTTGACGGTTGCTCCCCTTGTTTGAGGCGCCGGGTATGATTAAAAATCTACAAAACAAGTGTTAGTGCAAAACTATATTCGTCATTGGACGAGTAAGTGATATACAACAAAGTGTGTATAAGATGCATTCAATGAATTCTTGACGGAAGCTCCCCTTGCTCTAGGGCGTCAAGATGAACCTTCAAAATAAATATTAGTATAATAGAAGCTTTGTCTTTAGACAAAAATGTCATATACAACCAAGTGTATAGACGATGATATATGAGTGCTTAAAGTATATTCCTCCTTGCTCGAGGGTGTAAAGAAGCACCTAAAATAAGAAAAATAAGTGATGCAAACTTCATCCTTAGATGAGTAAGTTATATACAATCTAGTGTATATAATGATGAACCTACAATGAAGAACATTAGTGCAATATATTTCATCTTTTTAACAAAGAAAAATAAGATGTATATATGTGATATATATATATAAATGATATAATCAAATATCTCATGAAGTGTAGTCTTCTAATTACAATCATAAAAAAAGTGAGAATATAATATGATAAAAGTATACAAAATGGTTCCTAGAAAGAAGTTATGAAGTTAAGTTATAATATAAATAGTTAAAGCTAGTGGTACTAGTGTTGGTGTCAGTTTACTAGTAGGATTCATGTGGTGATAAATCGGTAGATGACTCATGATTTATAATGACAAGATTTCGCTAATCCATGGTGGTGATGATTAGTGAAAGATGTGATGAAAGGTGGTGGTGATTAGGTAGGAAGCTATTAAGGAGTTAGAAACTCGTATGTATAGCAAATATAAAAATATGGACTCATGCAATCCTTTCGTAATGTCAAGTAACCAAGACGAAGAGGAAAGAAAATATGAATAGACATGAAGATAACTTCGTTCATTGATTGATACGAAAAAATGATCTATTCTAGGTGACAATGGGAGAGATAGTATTAACATGGTTTTGATCGACATGGATGATTATGAAATTGAAAAAAAAAAGTGAAGACAATATGTAAAATAACTAATAATAATGAGTACCTATATGAGGATGAGAATGACATCATATGAGTGAGAGTTGGATAGACCAACGTGTTGAGAAGGTGTTGGGAATGGCGGTTTTGATTAATATATCATTTGCACTGACAATGACATGTGTCAAGCGAGAAAAAGGATAAGACCCTATGACGGTGTTCTAGATAGTGAAGTTGTAAGGTGCTAGTTTAACGAAAATCCTAGATTTGTTGATTGTGGAGATAAAGAAGTTTGTAAAAACACATGATGCGTTTTTCACTTGATGAGGTATTGGTGCAAACTTATGATAAAGAGTTAAAAAGGTTGAACTAGTTGTGGTTTCGTGAACCGGTTTTTAGCTAAGTGGTGTTTACCTATGTGTTGGTATTTTAGAGTCTAAGAGACATAAATTTTGACAAAAGACAATTATGTGAATGGATTTCTCTCCCCCTTAATTGGTGGACATCCAACATAATGTGTAACGTATCAAATAAGGAATGACAACAAAGTGTTTAGGAGGTTATTCGGGTTAACGAAAGAGATGAGCTTAGTGATGTTTTTCTGGATGATGGTTAGCATACATTGAACTTCATCCTTAAAGTCACGTACCTCTTCTAGATTAATACGAGATGATCGTATGATGAGGCATGTGGTTTCCTAATAGGAAGTGAAGAGGATTATAGTATTGTTATAACTAAATAATGATGGAGATGATTTTTGGAAAGCGGAAGCAAAAATGAGATTTGGAAAGAGGTCGGTTTGTTAATACAAATAAGCCGTAAAAACGTTTATTTATATTTTACGATCTTCTAATGTTTTGTCGATAACAAAAGTAAAATCATTTTAACGAAACAAATAGAGTACCTAAATAGTTTGAGTTAATAGTTTTCTAACACACTTACGCTTTCACATAAAACACTAAAACAAGTATAAGTGATTTTATGATTTAGATACATATGTACAACAACTAGTGTTTACATATTGGGTTAAACATATACTTAAACTAAGTATACTAAAATGGTTAAAAAACTAAGTGTATGCTAAAATGGGTAAATACAAGTATATACTAAATGGGTAAAATACTAGCAAATGGTTTTGACCCATAACCCATGGTTTTATATATACCACTTAACCAAGTGCATTGTATCTAGAAAGAAAACCATGGATCAACCCATAACCCATGACCCATGACCCATAACCAAAAATACCCATGGGCAAAGAGAGCAGCCACGGATCCCTAGCTTTGTGCTAGCCGGATCCTTGTGGTAGGGATCCGTGGGATCCGGAACAGTAGGGATTTTTCCTCTATAAATAGTGAGCCATTTCTTCATTGTTTCTCACCCCTTTCAATATACTTTCTCCCCTGAGTTAAATCTCACTAACCTTAGATCCAAGTGATCTATGTTTGTAGTTTTGTTTTTGTGTGATCTTAAGAGTCAAGACCATGAGTTGCCATGCTTCCTCATCATCAAGGCTACTGAAGTCTTCTTGTTGATGATTCCCTTCTTTCTTCAAAGAAGTGTAGTGTTGAAGACATTAGTGAAAGATGTCTTAAGAGTCAAGACGAAGATATTAGTGAAGGGTATCTATCGTCTATAGGATAAAGCACTTGTGGTAGGTGCTTGGAAGTCAAGACTAAGAAGCATTAGTGAAAGGTGCTTAGAAGTCAAGACAAAGAAGCATTAGTGAAAGGTGCTTAGAAGTGAAGACACAAGACATTAGTGAAAGGTGTCTTGTAGATCTAGTCAAAGGCATTAGTGAAAGGTGCCTTAGATGTACATTCGATATGGTGTGTTTCAATGTACAAGATAGACTAGTTTTAGATCCAAGGATATTGATATCCTTGATGATGTTGTAAAGGAGTAGATCTCCTTTGGGATTAGTCGTTGGTGTAGTGTGGTAGTAGTTCCTCCATTGCAATGGAACTAGGTGCTTAACCTAGTACCTAATAAAGGGTAGGCGACGTTGTGAAGGTGTAGTTCACCTAAGGTGTGAAAGAACTAGGTACTTAGCCTAGTACCTTATAAAGGGTAGGCGACGTTGTGTAGGTGTGGTTCACCTTGGAGTGAAAGAACCCGTGGTTAGCCTAGTACCGGAAAAAGAGTAGGCGACGTTGTGAAGGCTTCTCCGCCATAAGGATATTGGTGTAGTGATTACAAACTCTCGAGTAGGTGACTCGGGGAGTGGAGTAGGTCAAGGAAGGTGACCTTGTAGCCAAACCACTATAAATACTTGCGTTGTGGTTTTGTGTTTCTTACTCTTATCTTTTCATTACTTACCTTTACATGCTTGTTTATCAACATCCAACACACACATCCAAATAGATTGACATAAGTCGATCTAAATAGATTAAAAGGAAGTTTTAATTGGTAAAACTATTCAACCCCCCCTTCTAGTTTTCTACACGGTTGAAAGACAAAAATGCAAAGCCAACCCTCTAGAACTTAATTCTATATGCTTTTAAACTATATGCAAGTGTAGGGGTCCCATAAAGCATAGTACTAATCTACGTAGCAATAAAGGAGATTATGCAAAATGAGCATATAAAAGTTAGAACCAAGTGAGATAACAAATAATTTGTTATCAACCTACAAAACAAATTTGTTAGTGACAAGAGATGTTAACATGATAGAAATCAAATGATAACATATTATATAAGCAAAAACAACACATTGCACTTAGTAGACAAGAAATCACCACACAAGATAGCATCAAAACAATCATATTATGCAAGAATACGACTTTATTCAAGACATTTCATTTATGAGATTGTTTTGTCGTTAGACTTAGACACTTAAGCATACTTGGATATACAATAATCTATGTGATTAATTTGTAAGATAAGAAGGCTTCTAAAAGTTTGTCATGCCAAAAGCACTTTGACAGATTATATGTGCACACGTAGCAAACAAATAGTGTGACAAGAAGCAAAAGAAGCAAGATGAAAGATTCATGCAAGCCATGTTTAAGACATAACAATTTGGAGCATGTATCATTTGGATCGTACTATACATAGATGTAATGAAAGCCAACTAATAACTTTCAAACACAAATATATCATATCAAAATTATCACATATCAAAATGGCATATTAACATGTTAATCATGCTAAAATTAATTCAAAAGTAAGTATCATGCAAATAAAGTTTAGGTTTAAACGTTTAGTAGCATGAAACAAGAATACAAGCATTATAAAGATAAAACCGTACTAAGGTTTACACATTTGACTAGTTATCAAACACTAAGATAATGTCAAATCAACTTATCTATCAAACAAGAACATGTAATCAACACATGTAAGTGCAATGGAATTGGTTTTAAAAGAAAAGTCATATATACTACTTGTTTGATTAGTATTCCTAAGGCGAGGCAAACTATCAATGTTTTAACACTTACTTTAGGCAAGTATAGGAAAACAGAATTTTCAAGTTGGAGAATGAATATGAGATTATTACTAGCGGTGCTCAATTAAGGCTAAACACGACCATTTTTACGGGTGATTCCACATACCCAACTTCTCTCCAGGAAGCAATTCAACCGTTAGGTCAAATTGAGTTTCTAGTGCAATAGGTTCTCCAATAGTCATTCTCATGTTAGAAAGATGGGAACTCCTACTTTTGCCTATTAAAGTGCATAAAAGATGATAGTTTACCAATACTTGGCTTAATGTGACGCAACTAATATGCAATATAACTAAGGTGATGAAGATGTCATGTTATACACACGAATTTTAACAATGGTGCGTTGATAAACAATATGTTTTAATCTTGTGTTTAGAATCTAAGGTTGTTCAAATTACATAGCTAATTGTATGATCTAATGGATGCCATCTTTTACGTTGAAGTGTATCCTTTAAAAGTGATTTGATTATCTAAAACTAGGGAATGGAATATGTTAAATTAAGAATGTTCTCAAGAAAGCTCTTTCGAACTTTATTTGACAAGAATCTAAATAAGGTTACTAACTTCGATAGATCATGTGTATGTTCTAGAGATGTGTAGTTTTAACCTTGGATGTGCACAAGGTTTGAGCAAAGTTAGGTTATGATGTACGCTTGAAAGAAAATGAATACAAATAGTATCTTTCAACAAATGAGATTATCGCATGGGATAAAGTTATCATGCTTATGAAAATAAGTATGACAAGATGAATTGGATACGCTAGTTCATAGAACTTGTAGATGTTCGTTTCAAGATCATTTAGCCAATGAGGTGTAATGAAATCTCTTGTAACACAACCATTTATGTCGCAAGGAGAGAATAATGCATAGGATATACAATATCCTTTTAACAAGATAAATACTTAACGCATGATTTCATAGGCATAATGTTTTTCAAAACATAATGTTTTCCTAAATGAAGATATGAAGCCAAAGTGTTTGAATCGGATAGTCCCATCTAAATAAACTTGGTCTCAAGATTATATTCACTAGATGATGACAAGAGGAATTCACTCAAGTTAAGAGTCATTGTTGCTTGGGGTGTATGATGTTGGCTTTGAGATTGCATTTTAACATATGTTGTTAAAATGTTGATTTGAGGTTTAACAAAATTTATGCAGAAGTTTAACGATAAAGTATTACTAATACTTTGATCATTTGTGAAGGTAGTACTACTTATACCTAGTGGAAATTGACAACAATTACCAAGAGCACCATGCTTATTTGATAGCTGAGGTTCTAGCCGTTATGAATTATCTAAGTCCTTATATGTAGGAAAGGATGGTTGAGTTTGTTCAAACGTGCATTTGATTCAGTACAAGTGTTGGACATAAGGGCTTTTTGAGCAATACACTCAACGAATTCAAATGATGGTAAGGATTGTGGATTGGTTGATCTAGGTGGTAGGTCTTCCAGTGTATCTAAATAAGGATGTGGTGATGTAGGGGTTTGTTGTGCTATGGGAGTACTTAGGTTGATTATTTGTTCATAGATGTTGAACACAAAAAGTACGGATACTAATTCTTATGGTTCATTGGTTGCTACAACTAGTGGGTGAAGTGCTTGAATTTTTGGTCATGTCTATGAAGCTTAGGGGCTGAGGTATAGGTTCACCTTGAAAGGGCACGTCTGATTTAAAGGATGCTCTTGGAAGTCCATGAGCAATACGCTTAATGGTGCCAAAAGATAGAAGAGGAATAGTAGGTGTCAAAGAGGGATAAGTGGCACAGTGGGTTGTTTATTTTGGATAAGTGTTTGATTCATTTTAGGATTAGTGTTTCAACATGTGTTGTTAAAATACTTGGGTGTTGATTTTTCGGATATGACTTTTAATGACTACAATCGTAAGTCGCATATACTTGAATATTTCAGATGAAATACTTAAGTTGTCAATCCTAATTTGTTGAGATTATAAAGCTTAGATTGAACTCATGGATAACAAGACTTGATAATATGTCTTTAACATACGTGTGAGTTATGACTCGATGTAAATACTTATCTTCTTGAAGGATGACACATTATTTTCATGTTAGCCAAGTGAGGCAATACATGTAGATACAAAACAATATCTATAGTCATATGATAGACTTGTGTATGATATCTTTTCAAATAATGAGTCCAGATTTGTTAGTCTCGGTAAGTCATCTAAGTCATCCTCAAACGGGTGAGGAGATGTTGGTGGTGTTGCACAAAGTACAAGTTTTGGAGACTTTGGTTGTGAAGGTGTTTTGGATGGTTGTGAAGTAGTCATAATGATGGGTGATTTTGGTGGTGGAGTTGGAGTACTTAAGTTTACATCTTGAATGGGTGATGAGATGTTGAGAGGTAACAAGTCCGAGGATGAAGAGTTCAAGTTTAATGAAGCAACAAGATCGAATGCTAATCCTAGTGGTTTATTTGAGGTTGAGGATTTAGTCATTTTGACTTTGCTTTAAGAAATGCTAAGCTTAAGGAAAAGTAACAGTGTAGGTGTGAAAATGACCATCCTGAATGTGTCGATTTATGGAGCTAAGGATTCACGGAGAGATGTGTTTTATTTGAAGTTAATCCATACAAAGATGGTAGTTTCTAATGAGATGGAAGTGTCTAATATCATGTAAAACATCCTAAGTTAATCCATTTAAGATGTGTTGAGTGAGATATGAAAGATATGCATTAACAAGTATCCTAGAAACGAGATTTGGTAAATTAGATTGCGGGATTTAGTAAAATTCAACAACTTACCTGTAGGATCCACGGCACCATTTCTTTACACAGGCGGAACCCTTAAATTGGTGCCGCTTGGTCCGCTCATGGTATGGCGGTACCAAAATTTTGGTGCCGTCTGATCCGTGGACACCAGAAAAGTTCACAAACCCATTTTTTAGGTGTCGGAGAGTTTTCCGAAACCTAAAATTTTGCTTAAAACATGTGACATTAATTACTTCTAGTTAGGAAAAGTCGATAACACATATACAAACATAGTGGAGCATAGACTTTGACCAAGGGCTAACGATTTTCACATAAAAGTGAAAATAGGTAAAATTTGAAAACACACTTGTGCTATCCACCTGCATAAACCGGTTAGCATACAACATTGTTTTAAGTCATATTATCATCCTACAAAGTAAAAACAAATAAATTACATCATACAACATTGTTTTTGTCCTTGTACCAAACACTCTCTTAAAACCTCCATTTTTCAAAGTACTTGACTAATTTACTTAGTACTCATTGCTAAGCGAGTCATGACATTTCATAAGTTATGCGAGATGTTAGTATAACCTATGCAAAGGAAGTGATCTAAGTATATAAGTGATGGTAAAACAATTTACCAACTAAGTGCACAAAATCTAGCAAATGTCCTATTGTGCATAAACAAGAAATCGCCAAGCAAGCGAATAAATAACATGGCAAGATTGACACTTATATTATGCAAACAAACAAGTGTAAACAACAATTTGAAAATAAGCAAGCAACATATATGCAAACAACATAAACAAGTGGTCATTTAACATAGCATAACAAGAAAAACATTTTTCGTCATTTTATGCTTTAAGAATGACGATGTATACCAAGCTTGATTAGTTTTCTTTAAACATATTACTAAATTATTTAGTTTCAAAAGAAATTGTATCCAAGTTTCAAGAATACCAACTTAAATTACTTGATTCAAAAAATTTGAGTTTTTATGTTAAAGTGAAACTTAATATCTTAGATATACGGTAGTATTTGGTCTATTTCACCTATTTAAAATTAGACTCAGGCAATGAGAATATTTTTAAATGAAAGTAGACTCAATTCCCTTTAAAATGATAGGTGGTTCGACTCCTACGGACTTACGGTTAATAAGTTATGAATTTTTTAATTTGGCCAAAAAATGCATCTGCGTACCAAGGAACCAAAAGTTTACAAGGAAGGAGTCTTTTTTGGTTCCGCCCAGTCCGTGGTCTTCACAGAAAGTTGAAAAAATGTACTTACTCATGGCGAAAAAGTGTAGGACTTACTAGATTTGATAGAAAAAAATATAATACACATATTTTGTTTATTATTTTTACTAATGTGACTTATCTAAACATTTAACAACAAAATTTCTAAGTATAATTAGCAAAACATTTTTCATATTATATTTCCCTTCAATGGTAATTTGATACATTGATCGTGCTCTATTTTAAAAACCATTTGTTTTGAAAATAAGAGCTACGAGGCTCTGGTACCAATTGTAAAAACGTAGAGGGGGGTGAATACGTTACCGTTTAAAATCGTTAGATCTTTTGTATCAAATCACTTATGAAGCTTGTTATTATATGAAAGTATCAATTATTGTTTATGACTAATATAAAGCATAGTAAACCAAGTTGTCACACAAGCATCATCATCAAACCACATCATAAGCAATTATAAAAGTAAAGAGATAAAGAAAGGAAAGTGCAAACCGAACACGAGGATTTATAGTGGTTCGGTCACGGATCTCCTCTCCGCCTCTACTCCATTCCCGAGTACCCAACTCGTGAGTTACTTCACTAAATCAACAAGCTCCCTTCTCGGCGGAGAAAACCTTACAATCGCCGCTTACACTTTTTCCGGTACAAAGCTAAATACCGGGTTCTAGTTCGAGGTAGAACCAACCTAACGTCGCCTATACAATATTTCCGACACTAAGCTAGATGTCGAGTTCTTTTAAAAGGTACAACCACTCCCACTATGTTTTATGGCCCAACATAACAAACCTTGTGTTTTATGGTTCAAACACATAAACCATCTAATCTAGTTTGGTGAAAGTGTTGTGATGATGCAATAATGTTTACAATGATGATCCATGACATAAATGTCTAATGGATATGAATGACTAATCTAATGTTCTTCTTAAATAAGAAGTCTTCAATCAATGAGGATATCAAGAGATCTTGAATCTTCATATGTTGATATGCTTTGGTGAATGAGGATGGCTAGATCTCTAAGCTTTCCTTGGTTGATCAAAATGTAAAGTATGCTTACAACAAAGATGAATGTTGGAAGCATTATGATCATGTGATGATGAGGGTGATTAATGTATATTACTACATGGTTATCTATAGATCTAAAAGATGAAAGAAAGATAGAAAGAATGTGTGTTGGAAGGGATGATTGAAATGAGAAGACAATGGGCTCTATTTATAGCCAAAAATGTAATCTAAAAAATAATACTTTATTAGATTTGATATTTTAGAATATATTTCAAGATCTTGCAAATCTAATCAAATATTGACCAAATCTTCTAAAGATATGATGATGCATGAAGTGATGTAAAATTGTATTTTCATTTAGATTAAAATGTTCATGAAAATAAACTTGTAAAATGTATTATGTAACTAGTTTATAAAAAGTCTAGTTGCCTTTTATAAAATAAAATATCTAGTTAGATGCTTGTCAAAATAATATATATATTGTCAAGTGTAAGTAAACTTTAGTACTTGTATGAATATTATAGTTAGTTTACTTGTACAAATAAAAGTATATATTTGTTAGACATTTTACAAAAAATTTATTTGTATAAAATACTTGTGAATGCAAAATGTAAAAAGAGGTTCGAAATAGAATGGTTAACATATTAAAATACTTAGTGACTCTAAACATATTTTAAACATTCTAAATGATTTGTTAATGGGTTTGATCATAATGCCACATAACAAACATGTACGAACCTGTGTTGTAACATATGAGGACTTGAGACATCGAGAGGTGTTGAATGTATGTTGAGACAAAGTGTGATTACAAGTAACTTGTACATTTTACGTTATGTATTACAAGTTACATGTTTGTCATCAATCAAAACAAACGAGACTGTATAAATTAAATATCGTAATATTTGCACTAACAGAAGTTATTATGGAATACTAACATTCTGTTTCTCGATTCTGAATCAGAATAAGATCTCCAATCTCTCATTGATTTACATTCAATGATGTTTGGGTGCGACCGCACACATATCTATTCTATTCATCGAGGGACCCAACAATATTATACTCTAACTATTTAGAGGAACAAATTCCATTTTAATTATATGTCATTTTCATGCAATTCTATTATACTAAGCGTACCCGTTATAACCACTTTCACAAATGGAGTTTGAGCAAATTAAAGCAGTAGTATGTTTCACGCTTCAGTACCCACACATATCCCAGGTCTAAGGACTCAAGGCTAACCGTTTGTAAGACACATTATTGACGTCAATCCATGCAGTGTTAGTCTTATGGTTGGGTCATTTCAATATTTACACTTATGAAACATATGAATTTGTTCTCCACGAGTACTCATCCACTATGAGTACATATTTACTCTCAGCAAATATAACCAATCTAGCTTTCATACTAGTTTTTATTGGATTTTATTCTCATAAGTCGATCGAGTATGAAAATTTAGCATACCTTCCAAAAGTATTTAAGGATTTAAACATGTAAATATGAAACATAATAAATATAGATAAAGACGAACATATCAACTATTTCAATTTATTCATAAAAACCGATTATATCGTTCCTTTATCCCAACACTAAAAGTTACATATGAAAAATTGATTTATAAAAAATTAAGCCATATATATTTAGCATGCTCATAATGCTTGCCAGGCGTCATCATCTTTGTAAAAGGATCAACTACAATTTGATTTGTATGAATTTTGAGAACATTTATTTCGTTTTTTCCAACGACTTCTCGTACATAATGAAACTTGTGAAGAATATGTCGCTTGCTCTTTTGAACCCTAGGTTCATTAGCAATCAGGATTGCACTTGAATTGTCACAATGCATTTTCATAGGATTTACATTGCTAGGATCAACTCCTAGATCGGAAATTTCCTAATCCGCACAACTTCTTTTGTTGCAAATGCATTTTTAAATAAGAGAAATATTTTGGAGGACTAAAGATATGCTTAATTTCATGACTAAACATGTGTGTTAATGGTTTATTGGTTTGTGAAATAGTGGGTCCCTTAGTTACAACCAATAGAATGGTGTCATACAAGTTTAAGCATGAAACTAGGCACAATGTTTAGGTCTCTCTATCATTTATCTTTAAATAAAAAAGATGGGTGCAATTACATCTTTAATTAAAACGAGCGGGGTAGCCCGCGCGTTGCTGCGGGGTTGTTGTGTTAAGATTTCTGTTGTTGCGTTTTTTGTTTTTCGATACGGTTAATTTAGCATGTATTTTGGTTTGTCGATGAGTAACACATACCATGTCCATCACTGAAAGAAAACTTTATTTGCCATATCGAAATGTTGAATCAGTCGGGTTGGATTTTTTTGCCCCCAAAAAAATATAGAAATGAGCTTCAAGGCTCTGTCTAAATATACAATTATTACAAAACATTGAAAATCCAAACGTTTAAATCCATACATACACATTTTCTTTTATAGCAGCCTACTAAAATCATTAACTAATATTTCACCTTTCAGGTATGATGGTAACTTACCTTCCTCACTATCCAGAACCCATTATACAACCTAATATGCTTGTACCTAACCGTCAGCGTACTTGTTGCTCATTGCTTCTTTCACAGGGGCCTAAACCCTCGCTTGCTTTCAGATTCGCTGCTGCCTATTCTTTTTTTTTGCCCTTCTCTTTATCCCACTCCATTGCCCCTTAACTTCCTGCTATCGCTTTCACATTTTGAGCCCTCTTGAATACCACATCATTGTAGTTATTTCTAAAAAAGAAGTAAAAACATTTAACGTAATTGTGTTCCTTGATTACTAAGCTTAACTTAAGAAAACATTTTTATAAAGGAAAGGCATACACATAAACAACAGAAAAAACATCAATAATACTGAACGGGTCAGTATGGGTAGCTTTAGGTATTGGGTCAGTTGAAGTTAAACTTTTGGTCCATACATGATTAGTTCTCTATAGATAGTACGTCTAATATAATAAAGCTTACTATATTTTTTCAATGCTGATCTAGCATCACTAATTTTTGAAGTAATTGGTCGATTTGGCTGTTATTACTTATAACGGGTCAACTAAAGAAAAATATATTTCCATTTTCTAGCCCTTCAATATGTCCAAGTCAGCATGGGTCAAACATAACTTACGATAGATTTTTAAAACTCATGAGACTCCCCCCAGTTACTCATTCTGGTAATGAGTGGAATTGGCGAAAGTGATTATTTATAGTGGTTGGTAGCCCAGCTTCAGAATCATTTAGGCCTGCTATAATTGGAGCAGAAAGTGATTAGCAAGTGGTCGACGGGGAGCCACAACGTATTTCAGAACGTTGGTGCATAATATTAGAGGATACCTATGCACATTTCTGCAAGACTCCTTTTTCCGATAGCATATCTCAATGATGTTGGATGCCTCTCCGCGTGCCTGAGTTGCTACAATCATAGTCACATAGAAGGATTGGTAAAAGTATTAGATAGCGTACCAGCAACGCACACTGTCCTTGCAAGTCACATTAATCGAAAACAATTTTTTTTAAAAGTGTAATTAAAATGTGCGAAACATGCTACTAACAAATAGCGGTGAAAAACTTTGGAAAAGGGCAACGTAAGAACGTTATGAGTTACGGAAGCTTTTTAACGCATATAAATGACACATAAACATAAGGCTACTAATAAATGGCATGGCAATCTGACTCGAATGACTAAGTCGGTGGTTGTAGTCCTATTTAAACCACGATGAAGAGTACGCTATCCAATTAACAAAGAAACCAAATAGAAGGAAATCATGGTACTGTAATATACATGTGAGTGTGAAAAAAGGAAAAAAACCTTGCAAGTAAACTGAGCAGACACAACATCGATGAACAATTAGTCCTCAACATATTTTGCAGAACCGAATTCCGCTACTTCTGATCTCTGCAAACCAGGAAAAATCAATATCAAACTCAATGTTCAAAAGTCGATAACATATCCGACATAACTACATGAAGCGGGAGATAAGCTGTAAGACCAAAATGGGCAGCTAAATAAAATTAGAGTGACCGTCAACCATTGGAACTTTATCGAAGTTCTATTATTTCAAGTAGCTAATCACTCCTATAGGACACACGTACTTACCTTGTTATTGAAATATTTGTACAAAAATTGGTTGTTTAAACGAAGAGTGTATTAAAAGTAAGAAAAATTATAATGCTGGAAAAGGTAAATTGATAATTTACCTGAATCATGGTAGGATGATCGTGCGGGTTATTTCCTTGCCATGGTGTCCAAAAAAAAATACAAAACAGTCCTTAATAACATATGCTGGCCACCAAATGATTGTTAAAGTAGATTATCCAAACAGCCATTATTAAGATGTAAAGACACTTTAAGGGTCTGTAAATAAGCTATCCAAACAAACGAATAACATGTTTCGGATGCTAAATAGTCTGTTGAGATGGGGTATTCAAACAAATGTTAATCTGCCGAATCTTGCTTTGACTTCAGAATACGCTATCCAAACAGCCCTTAATAGTATGTTATTCAGAGGTGCTGAAATACGCTATCGAAACCGGCTTATTAAAACTAAATTGCAGTAGTGGTTTCTTCATAAAATCTGTATTTTCTCAATAACCATCTTCAAAGAACAAAAGAAAGCAAAGCCAAAAAGGAAAAGAGATGTCAAACCAAACTTTATATCAGCAAACCTAAATGAAGCTTCGAATTGAAATTGACCAATCCCGAATCTGAAAAAACATTTGAAACTGATGAGGTGTTATACCCAAAACCACTGTTGTTAACCTTGTTCAAGAGAAATAAGCAGGGATATATCGAACCTGCAACTCTTTTATGAGAAAAAACAAATGATGTCTCCATATCATTCAGTAATAATTATTGAAGCTGTAATAATTTTGATAATAAATCCTGCTAATTCTTCAAGAATGGTCGTAACATACTCAATCTAGAAACTTTTCATTTTTTTAAGTTACACCCGATTGTAGCTATAAATTCTAAAACTCAATAGTAAGAGTTGTACATCTTTTTGTCAGAACTATAAATTCATTAGGTAGTTGTTGTCAACCTTGTCAATTATCTTTTATTTCTACCCATCCATCTTTGTGACTTTTATGTTTTGACCCTTTTTCGCATAAAACTTTTACCATGTGCAATTCATAAGCATGTAACAAATACGATATCACGTATGCATTGTGAATATCACAAAGATAACAATATAAAAAAGGAGTATAGTACCTTATAGTTGTAGGCCACAACGACAATACCACCATCCCAATAACAACTACTGCAACATAAGAACGATATTAATTAAATACTTTAATCATAACATGTCAGCTATTTACAAAACAAAAAGTTAATGCACCAACCTGAGTGGGTCGATTTTGATCTACCACTAATGTGTCAACAAACACCTGAATTAACATTAGCACTGACGACCTTGGTTTCCCACTTCTCTACAAAAACTAATATGTTTAAGAAAAAACGGTATATGGAAATCAAGTTATAGTGAAATTGAGAATACCTCACATTGTTACCTTCCTCGATAGTCTTAAGTTTTGCTTAAAGAAATTCTATATGCTCCTCGACCCGTCCTGATATCTGTAAATGCACACAAAAACACTTGGTTATTCGTTACAAACAAACTACGGATTCCTACATTTCTTTTTTGAATTTCAAATTAATAATTTTTTTAAATTTTCCAGAACGATTAGTTTATCTCAGAAATACACATTACTTTTATAATACATGCCACTTAATCCACCCACAAACAACATATTATGTTGATTCTTGAGAAATAAGTAGGGGAAGTGGAGTATGCATACGCATCTTTTATTAGAAGACAACCAATAAGTGATACATTTTTTTAAAATCATCTTCGAAGACAACCTGTAAGTAATATATTGTAGGTGACTTTAGACGCGTTCTTCAATCTTGCGATGATATACACACGCATATTGGAACATCCTAATCAGCAGTTGGACCGCTATTTTATTTAATATTGAATCAATTCAATGCATGATTTCAATCACTACCAGCAGTTGGACCGCTATTTTATTTAATATGGAATCAATTGAATGCATGATTTGAATCACTACCTAAACAAATTGATCGTGTAGAGTCACTGGTTGAGAAGTTCATAGCTCCTGGTACTGATAATGTATTGATAATCTGAGTCATGGTACAGACCAAACCAAAACTCTAATTGCAAATTTTACTTAAGACATTTCTTCGAACATTTGGTATGCAAGCAAACAACACCCAAGTTTTTTATAAACAAAGTTTTTTTTTTTTTTTTTTTTGTCAATATTAGTTCATTAATTGTAAATGAAGAGAAAGCTGGAAAAGAGGAAGTGTATACCATGGATCATAAGGAAGAAGACGACCAATACACTATCGTTGCAATAGAGACCCCAAATCCATGAATCCGGTACCCGCTGCAAAAAAACCATATCGCTACTAAAGTATGAGAACAAAAGTATGAGAACGAAAACCCCAATTCAATAGTTCAAATTAAAAAAAGATAAAAGAAAAAAAATTCATAATTAAAACCTAGTTACTTTATCAACTCTTTCTTTGGAACTTCAATACCCGTTTGCTTTGTATCCTCCCATTATCCAATACCCGTTTCGATTGGCGTCATGTGTGTGCTGTGTTTCTGTCGCTGGTTGGATAGATTCGACAATTTAGGGTCCGTTTGGTTGATGTGGTTGGGGTCGACCACGATAAATAGATGAAAAGAAGTTTGAAAGGAAGAAGTTAAGTCTTCATTTAAATGATGTTGGTGATCTGCTGTTAGGGTAGTCAGAAGAGAAAGGGGAGGATACGTGTGAAGAAGAACCTAGAAGTGGGAAGAAGTATCTTTTAGTAAAATAAAAGGGAACTATAATATAAGGCAAAATGGAGCACTGTTAAAAACTTAAAACTACAGTTGGATGAACAGTGCTACAAACAAATATGGACCGTTTAAATCATAGATCGTGTGCATCTCTACCGTCCAAAACGTCACCGACAAACTGTTCATTCCAAAAGCGCATTCCCGTCTTTTAAATATATAGTATAATAATAATGAATCTCCCTTTTTTTAATAGAGAAATGAGTCATTGGGATTTGTACCTTTTAAAGCGTGTGAAGTGTATAATGCTATAAGAGCACTGAGTACAGTGGTGCCAAAGGGCTCGTGCCATAGCCAAAAAGTTCTGCCACGTCAGTAAAACCCTCTATGACACCAGAAATCCTATGGCACCACATTCTTGCCGTTACCGTTGGTAAGAAAATGTGATGTCGTAGGACACTTTTTTTTTTTTTTTTTTTTTCATAAAATAAAACATACCCAATATATATAAGTAAAATTTAATTTCATTATTAAAAAAAAACATTACATAAAAATGCTAGTAAAATTGCAGCCCATTTTTTGTACATTTGCAGCCCATTTTTTGTATACTTCGGCTATGTAAAATTGTAGCCCAACCCAAATTCTCATAACTCTACTTTTCTTCGTTCTTACTTCCTGCGCTGCCCACCTTAAAATTATATATATATATATATATATAATATATATATATAAAGCTATGGCGTGGCATGGCGTGGCGGGCATGACGCGAGCCCTTATGTCGCGAGGTACGGTGTCGTGCGCCGTCGGTCTTTTTGGGTTGGTAGGTTGGCGCTAACCTATGACACCACTGTACCGATCGCTCTAATGCATCTGTGTTGTCGTTGTGCATATGTATGTGTTTTATTTTGATGTATTTGCAAACAAAAAAAGAAAAAAAAAAGTTGAAAGAGTAATGTAATGATACATGGTATAGTGTTAGAAAATTGGAAGTAGAGGTATCTAAAAACATGTGAGCGAGGTCTAATATTATTGTGTGAACCAGGGGGTACTATGTAGTGTTAATTTTTGAAAAAAGTTAAATTTTTTTAAATGCACCGGAAACAACGAAATATGTTTTTTGTGTTATTTAGTTATTATATTAATTACAATATTTATTGTGCATCTGGTTATATTGGTTATGGTTCCATCTCTAAGAACGTGGACATGATTGTAAAGAAGATGATGAAATGCAACTTTGATAGTAAATAGACTCGGAGTCATTGGTTCGACCTCAGGTGTCGTCCTTAACCCGATAAGGACCAACTTTGGACTCATCTTAGTGGAGCGGCCTCAATTAACTCCTAACAGCGTGGTGCCATGTCGAGTTGTGGCACGTACTACACCTTTATGATGGCAAAAAAGGGGCTAGAGGTTAGGAGAAACATCAAATAAAAGCTCATTTTATTCTAGTAGTTGTTAATAAACATTTATTTCAATTGGCTAAATGCCAAAGAACACTTTGTTTTTCGTCTCATGGTTAAAAAATGATGTTTTGTTGGAACGTTTAATCTTATGACTTAGGTATTTTGAGTTTATCTCAAAACAAAAACCCATTTCGTAACTAAATATAAAATGAGCATTGATTATCTTGATTTGATTTCGGCTTTCTTGAGAGATAAACCCGATCCTTACTATACTATATTACATACGACTGGTTCACTTGTCATTTGTATGTAGTCTTTAGTTTCCAAAGTTTATTTAAAAAGTATTAAAAACCACAACATGAGCAGGGACGGAGCCAGAAAATTTTGCTCGAGATGGCCCAATTTAATTTTTTTTAGAAACTACACTATAAATTGGATCGGAGGGGGGCAAATTTAAAAAATATATATATATATATATATATATATATATATATATATATATATATATATATATTTTAGAAAATTTACACTGCAATTTTTTTTTCGCTAGGGGGCACGTGACTCTTGTGACGTACCCCCCTTATCTCCGTCCCTGAACATGAGTCACGTACTACACCTTTACCTTCAAAATTTGGCTCGTGACAAGACGGGTAGATAAAAAAAGAGTATTTTTGACAAAAAGGAAGAAGAAGAGGGATTAGTTATGGAAAATTGGCAAATTAAAGGAAGCACATGCACTACTTAAAAATTTATCATATCCGAAACCCTAACCCTAACAAAAAAAATGAAACGGAAATTGGAAGAGATGGAATCTGGAAATCATGAAAACTTTCCGGCGGTCATGAAGATAGTGAAAGGTTACTGTGAAGAGAAGAAGAAAAAGGAGGAGGAGAAAGAGGAACGACCACCACGGATGCCTCGTTGGAGTGATTACGAGATGGCATTACATGTCTGGAGAGGTGTTTGTAGGAGGAAGAAGGTGAAGTTCCACGACTATGTACTAGCTACAGACCATACTAACATGACCAGAGCAGAAGTCAGGCTGGACATGAAATGGAGAAAGGTTTATAAGCAGAAAGCAGAAGCAGCAGCGGCGGCGGCAGCATCAACAACAACTACTACTACTACTTAGTATCTTGTCTTCTTTACCTAATTTCATGTCAACTAGCTTGAACCTTAACTACTACGCTTTGGTCTTTTAATCCTTTTCGCCTATCTATATGTATGGCTGAATGAATGAATGAATTATCATATTACTACTTATTTTAGGCTTCTTTTCTTGTTAATTTATTTTGCACCCTTGCCTTGTGTCATCATTATGCGGATTCTATATGTGCATCCTAACAGTAGCGACTCTACGATTATTTAGATTACATAGAACAAGTGCATCCTATGTCAAGTACATAATTTTTTAAGTTAAGTTCATGCGCAGGTTTGGAAGTAATCTACCTCGTAAATTGGTATGTCTCCAGAACATTTCATTTTCATTGTAAATTACTGCTCTGTCAATGTGCATATGACCCGGTACTTAATATATGCTGCTGATTCTATATGTGCTGGTTTGTTTGATATATATGATTAGAAGTAGAAGAATTTCGACATTCGAATTACTACTAGTATCTTTTATTCACGCCTCAACTTTCATAATTATAAAACTCCCTGGTATTGTCTTCCTATTCAAGTATATACTTGCTTGTCGTCTTCTGCACTACGTTCCCAACCTCAACACACACACACACACACATTCTCGCCAAACTTTTCACCAACCAACTTTTTTCACTTTCAATACTCATTTAAGCAACGGGGCTTGGATTCCCATTTTGAGTTCTATTCTTGACAGAATTCAGCTGGTCTTGATTTCAAATGTTATCCAACAAAGCCCAAACTACACGTTTACACACTTTAGAAATGCTCCAGGTTCATAAGTCTCCGACAGGGAGGAATAATTAATTGATACCATCAAATCCATTTCCTTGCAGAATTTTCTATGCCTGGAATTTATGACGCTTCCATGGGCCTCATAACATCTCATGTTTGTATTTACACGCCTTGTGCTGCACCACTAGATGCATCACATTTGATTATTATCTTAAATCTCAAAAGCGCGTGATCACCAGTAAAATATTAACTTAATACTTGTGCAAATATTAATGTGTGATCAGAGGTGTGAATTTCATTATCAGTTAGTTGCATCTCTGTATTCAACTCACTATTATCTTTGTGTAGGTGTTGCCGTGAGTGCATTCCGTTTTGTTATTCTTTTAACAACTCGTACTGACACATACATCTATTTGATGTTAGTTAACAATTCGGACTCAGCTTGGTTTTGTCAATTTCAAAGTCTATAGTCGATTAAATTGAAATATCCACCGATACTTGATCCTTGATTGAAAGCGTTAGGACCAGGTTTGAATTTGTTATCTCATGATACATCACTATATTTGAGTGTGTTGTTTTTAGAGATGTGATATATTTGAAATGTGCAAATTTATATGCTTTGACAAGGTATGTTGATGCTAAAGACCGGACAAATGGAACAAATGACGAACAGTACCTACTTCCAAGGAATGAACCAGGTGCAGTGACGAACCTTGTTTGAATGTGTGTTTACGAACTAATTCCTGTGACTTGGAGAATCAAACTTAGATATTCTGCTCTTTCGTGTTATGGGTTGTTAGGTAAACAATTTCCTTCTTACTCGTCATCTGCATCTCCAAATCCGACATTTTCAGGCCAAATAATCAGAATTCATAAAATATAAAATTTTCACAATTATTTCTTTGTAATACAGTTAAAAGTGGTTCTTGATGCTTTATGTTGCAATACTCAAATTAGACGCACAACCAATCATTTCCTAGTAATTTCCTCAGATGATCAGTCGATGCGTACTAGACACACATCCAACCATCCCTTATAAGACGATGAAATACACAAAGGAGTGTAAGAGGACGAACCGCCTAAGGTAAAATTCTTTTGCATATTCTAGTGATGCAAATCTATCATAACTACTTCCCACTAAAGTTAATCATGGCTGATCCGTTACCTTGCTTAGGCGTCTTAGTACAAATTTCCTCTTCTAAAGTGCATTCAAACTTTCAAAGGATGGTGATGAATAAATGGGTGGGTCGGCAGGTTGATTTACGGGCTTGGGTAAAAAATGATACTTTTTGGTACAGGTCGGGTTATGGCTTGGGCATAAATCTTGGTGGTGACAAATCACCACCTATTTATAAATATTTGACCCGCTTCCTTTAAACTTTTAAGATACTTACTTTTTGACCTGTTTGATCCGTAAGAGATGGAATATAACCTGAATCCACCCATTCATGAATAAATGGGTCAAATATCCACCTCTAGACATAACCAGTATATCTCAAAAGACATTCATCAACTTCGAACACTTAGAAGGCTTAATCCTCCAACCTCTTGGAAGGGAGGATTTTAGTGCAGTCTATGTGGAGGCGGCGCTTTGCATGGAACTCCGTGCTGTAGGGGTATATTCAAGGAAAACAAAGGAAGGAAAAATGAGTTCATTTGTTTGTCGTGAAAGGAAATCATAAAGCCTTTCCTTCTCATTCCTCCCGAAAAGACGTTATAAAATATCCCCCCTCTCATTCCCTTTCCCTCAAAACAAACTCGAAAACACAACCTTTTACCTTACTTTCCTTCGAAATTCAAACTCGAGAACATAAACTCCGGAATCTGTAAAACTAGGCTTTGACCAAACCAGTCTCAATCATGCAAGTGTTTTTCTATGTGATAAATGTACACTATGAACACTGACCAATCGTATGCTAGTGCTTTCCGATGGCATCATAACTTATTTGGCCATAACCCTTAAGAAGTTAGATCGAAGCCAGTATCGATTAATAACTTGAGATAACAGGAATAGGTATCAAACACAAACATTTACTGATATGAAACAAAATAGATGAGCACGTGAGTTGCGCGTGTCAACTCCTAACCACTTCTCCGGCCTTCCAACCCATACTATTACCCTTTAAATACCCACTTAGTTACCCATTATAACTTAGTCTGTTTTGTAAACTCTCTCTCTTTCAATTCAATCCAATAACTTGTAACTGATTCCGATCAATTGATCAATCAACAATGGAGTTATAAGGTTCAAATCATATTCTAGACATTGTGATTTCATCTTATTCTCAAGTTCTTATATCATTTCTTAATTGAAGTCTATAAGTTCATATCAATTGGTATCAAGAGCCTCTTTCTTGGCAAATTCTGTTATCTTTGCTGGTCAAATTCTGTTATTTTTCGGCAAGAATCAGTTAATTTCTGGTGAACTGGTTTTCTTTGAATTTGGGCGAGAAAATGATTCAAGTTTTCATTTCTTTCATTGTTCTTGATTGTTACAACCGTGTTTAGTTGTTCAAATCAATTTTACTTCAAATATGGAGCCTGATCTAAGGGAAATGGTTAAGAATTTGCAAGACACAGTTAATCAATTGGCTAAAAGTGTTCAGACAATGTCCAATGTTAATGTGACTCAAGGGTATTTGACTAATGAGGAACACAAGCTGAAAGAAGGCAAAGGTAAATTTCTGAGTTCTGATCTTAAGAATTCGCGTTGTAGTTCAGATTTTGTGGATGCTTTGGAACCTTTGATGATAAAAGATAGTTATCATGTAATAAACTTTGGAAAAGGAAGTGGAACAAAAGGAAGTATTTGTGATGATTTAAATGATGCACACAAGGTGTTTGATGGAATGCCAAGTATCAATTGTATCAAACAAAAAGGATCGGTTAGTGAATATTATGATGCTTTCATTTCTTATCACGATGCACATATTTCTTGGACTAGAAAAATGGGTTTAAACGAATGGTGTTTAGTTAGTCTCTTTATGTCGGGGTTGCAATCGGAGATTGAAAAGAGGGTTATTTTTCAACCTAAAACACTTCATGATGCTTATCATTTGGCTAAGTTTCAAGAAACAACTAACAATATCATGAAAAAGAACTCTAATACACCGTTACCCTGCTTTTCAACGATTGGTAATCAAAAAGAAGTAGAGAAAGAATGCATTGAGTTAGTGGGTTATGAAGAGTGTGATAAGGAAAAAGTTAGTGTCGAAGGGAAAAAGCTTGTTGAAAATGGTGTTGAGCATAACGAAGTTGAAGATAATAAGTTGGAGGAAATGTTTAGTGGAGATTTAGGAGTGGAAATTGATTGTGTTGGATCTATTTTTGTAAAAGAAACAACAATAGTTGAGAATACTAAGGCTAGTGTTAGGGATATAAAAGAAGGTGCCACATGTGATATCATGCAGAGTCGAGATGAAGAGGGTATAGAGAACAAGGAAGTAATAAGTTTGGTGAATTTGGGTTGTGGTAAATCAGGTGTGAAGATGGATTCAGGTGAAAGTGGGAATTCAAACTTCGAGGCTAAGCATGTCAAACAGATTTTGGTAAATTCCAATAACAGGAGTGATAGGAACTTTAACTTTGACCAAGTAGAGATAAACCGAAATGAGTATGAAGATAGTGATATTATTTTAAGAGATCTGTTGTTGGGTAAATTTGTTACTGATGGCCAAGAAGTTGAGAAAAGAAGTGATGATGCTACATTTGAGCCTGATGTTCAAAAGGTTTTAGAGAGTATTCATAATAATGAGGATTTGCTGAATCAACAAAAGAAGCTGAAGGAAGTTGCTGAACATTTTGGTATGTGGGAATGGCCTAAGAGGAAAAAGGCAAGTTACATTAAATTCAAATTTAGGGGCAAATTCTGGGAGTTTGACAGGTGGAAATGGCGTAAGCGGAGGAAGATAGGTGGCGCAAAATGTAAATGTAAGTACAAAAAGGCGAACTTTGACATTTGGAAATGGCCCTTGAGGAAGAAAGATGGGATGGAATCTGTGGGGTTTGATGGAATCTGTGGCGCGTTGGCAACCTGTAATGTGTTCATTGATGAGTTAGATGTAGTTGGGAAGCGAAGAGGAGCGAGTTTAGGATGTGAAAATAGTGAAAGGGAACAAACACTTCAGCAGTTGTTGGCTGAAATGGATGGGTTTTCAGGCAATATGGGTGTTTTTGTGTTGGTTGCTGTTAATAGATATGATAGTGTTCTTAATACGGGTTTGTTGAGATCAGGAGGGTTTGATAAGGAGTTGTTCCTGGTGTCATTCAAAGCTTCTGTTGGTTTGAATACAGTTTCGTTTTGGCATGATTTGAAAAAGCTGGTTGATGTTGCTGAAAATGGGTTCACAGCTAACAAAGCTGTTGTAACCAAAAGGAGTGTGGATAAAGTTGAAAACTATTTGGTAAGTGTTAGCAATTTGGAGGAGCTATTTTTGGGATTGTTTGAGAGTTCTGATGCTTTGGATACAACATCAGTGAGGTGGCCAAAGAGGAAAAAGGATAGAGGGAAAGACTCATGTATAGAGCTCGTGTTCTGTTGGAACGAAGATAATTACATCATGTTCATTCAGTGGCTCAACTATTCAAGGCAGGTGATATACGAACAAACTGAAATAAACATATGTTCAGGAGATGCTCAAAAGGTGGAATGTGTAAGGTCATACATGTTATACAAAAAGTATGATGTGGGTGTTTGGGTCTACCCGGAGTTAAAACCATACAAGAAAATTAGTGTGAGACAAAGACATCAACACAAGTTTCCTGTCAAATTCCATGGTCAGTATCAAGTAACTGTTAAATGGGTAAAGTTGCTTATAAGTGGGAGCTGCTAGATAATACTGAGATTCTTTCCATGCCTTATGTGCGCCAAATGAGGAAATGTGTGCAGAGATAGGTACTTTTTCTGTATGTAATGATGCCGGTCTCAGTACAGTTGGTCCACAAGTTATTCTGGAGGGAAGAATGCTAAACAGGGGTAATAGCGTTGTGTATGTGCTTGTACTTGTTAAAGGGGCTACTGGTACTTCTATTGGTGCTACATGGGAACGGATGGAAGACTTGATGAAGAGGTTCACTCTGTTTTTTTAAGATGCTTGAGGGCAAGCATCATTTCAAGAAAGGTGGTTTGATATGAAACAAAATAGATGAGCACGTGAGTTGCGCGTGTCAACTCCTAACCACTTCTCCGGCCTTCCAACCCATACTATTACCCTTTAAATACCCACTTAGTTACCCATTATAACTTAGTCTGTTTTGTAAACTCTCTCTCTTTCAATTCAATCCAATAACTTGTAACTGATTCCGATCAATTGATCAATCAACAATGGAGTTATAAGGTTCAAATCATATTCTAGACATTGTGATTTCATCTTATTCTCAAGTTCTTATATCATTTCTTAATTGAAGTCTATAAGTTCATATCATTTACCAAAGGGAAAAACTGCTTCAGTTAAATTAAATGATAATAATATACATAATTCCAAATTGAACAAAGAAACTTTGACTAAGAGTGGAGCTGTTATACCTCAGTTATCACCAGTGTGAGGTGGAACCTGCGCCATAAATACATGTTACTGTTATACAGAAAAAACAAGCATTGCGGAATCTTGAATTAGAAACTAGCTTGTGCAGTACCAGGTTGTTCAGTAAACATTTGAGTGTTCCTTGTATTAGTATTGACCTTTGTTGAAGCATCAACATTCTGTTTTTCTTTTTGTACATATCTGAATTTGGGAGGTGCTATACTCTTATCCTTAGGCAAGAAATCCTTAGACTGTTGCACTTTTTTAACCCCATCATTCTTATAATTCTTCCTGTTATTCGCTTGTACAAAACCTTCATCATCAGCCTGCCTATCAACCATTGGTTCTTTTGTTCTGTCCCTCTTCAAACATTTCTCAAAAGAATGCCCAAAAACCTTGCAGTGTGTACACATAGGAGGCTTCCAGTCATAGACAACCTGCACTTTCTTCATAAACTGCTGACCATCCTCCTTACTTTGATAAAGCACATCAATGAATTCATTCAACCCTTTACTTGCATCAGCCTCTACCAACACCCTAGCATATCCAAGCCTTCCTACTCCTTGAGTACACATCTTTGTGGTCATGGCATCCATTATCAATGGTTTGCCAATTCTACTGGCTAGTGCACTCAATCCTTTTGTGCTCCATGCTTCTAAGGGTAGATTAAGCATTTTTATCCAAATAGGCAAAGTAGCAGGTTCAGTTTGGTCTAGATTGATACTAGTGCTCCATTTTTGAACAACCATTGGTTTATTGTTAACAATCCAAGGTCCACTTTCAATAACATACTGAAGACCTTGAGCATTGTTAAATTTGAACACAAAAGTGATCAAACTTACTCCACATCTTGTACAAATGAAAACTCAGTTCATGCATTGACATCATCTTATATCCCACAAAGAAACTACAAGCTGATAACTCCCACTGTTTACCTCCCTCTAAAACAATTTCTTCATCATAAATCACAAATTCTTGCCCATTCTCATTAAGTACAGTAGGAATTTGATAAAGCTGGTTATTAGTGGACTCCTTATTACTATTCAATTTATCAGCATAACTAACAGGTGTATGAAGGTTAACAGTTTCAACAAAGTCAACAGCATTAGGATTTGCATCCATATCACAATTCATCACACTCTTAGTCATCAAAGGAGACTTACTGTTATCACTGCACCGAGGATCAACACTAATACCATAACCTCATTCTCAGTGACCTTTACATCCTTGCTAGTTCCTTCATCACCATTATTCATACTGTCCCCCAACCAAACATCCCCATTATCATCAACATTCACTTTAGAAGCGTCTCCATTACACTTATGACAGAAAACTGTGATTTTAGTGAGAAAGAAAAAAGGAGGGAAAAACGGTTACGGGAGAGAGAAACTTTTAGACGTGACACATTTGTCCGGAAATGAATCATTGTGTACATGCATCATATAGTTACAAATACAGGTACAATACAGCTAGATAATAAGAAGACCCAATATGAAAAATCATAAGAGACCAACTTAATAACTAAAGATTTTTAACTCTCAAGAACAAAAATAATGTCATCCACATAGACATAGCTCCAACTGGCTTATTCTACAGTGTTAATACAAAATAAACAGTATATTCATTTTTTCTAGTGATGACTTGATCTTATTCCCTCCAACTCTATTGCAACTTCTTTCATCGTTGGCCTCATCTTCCCGTTCAAATTCAAGCATCTTTTTGCAAGCTTAGCAACTGCTACAAGCTGCTCTTCTGGTCCATCCAACACTCGCTTATCAACGTTTTCTAGAAGAAGCCTTTCGTCGGTTGATAGAGTCATTGTTGCCAAGCTTCTCGATTCCCCTGGTCCTATGGAATATATCGGCTTTTTCCCCGTTAAAAGCTCAAGGACAACAATCCCAAAGCTATAAACATCGTTTTTTTCAGTGAATTGGTTTGATTGAAAGTAGGAAAAAAGCTATAAATTCATAACGTACTTTACAAAAAAACTCATTATGCTCTCTCTACTTCACTTATTGTCATTATACATAACCGTTTTCATTTTATTAGTTTATTTTCTGTCCGTTTTTATCCGTTTTCGTAAATCGTCCATTTTTATCCGTTTTCATTTTAATATGTCCAGATAAAAACAGATAAAACGGATAAAACCGTTTTGACATGGATAATTAAAACGGTTTTAATCAGTTTTTATCTGTTTTTTTCCGGACAGATTAAAATAAAAACGGATAAAAATGGACGATTTACGAAAACGGATATAAATTGACAGAAAATAACCGAATAAAATGAAAACGGTTATGTATAATGATATCGACTGGAAACAACATTAAGTATAATGACAATAAAAAAAGTTGAGAAAGCACAATGAGTTATTTTGATAAAGTACATTAAGCATTTATAGTTTTTTTCCTTGAAAGTACTCAGGATCTAAGTAGCCAAAAGTCCCCTTGACTAATGTGCTCAAGTGAGTTTGATCACCCAAGACGGACTTGGATATTCCAAAATCTAATAATTTCGCTCGGAATTTTTCATCCAAAAGTATGTTGGAAGATTTAATGTCTCGATGATATATAGGAATGGAGGTTGCAGAATGCATATAGGCAAGAGCTCCTGCTACCTCTGTAGCAATTTGTAGTCGTATACTCCAAAAAGTAGGAAACTCATAATTCTCGTTGTGTATGAACTGGCTAAGATCTCCATTTGGGACAAATTCATAAACGAGAATTGGAACTTCTGTTTCTAGACAACATCCAAGCAACTTCACCACATTTCTGTGGATAATTTGGGAGAGTAAAAATACCTCGTTGATAAATGATTCGACTTGACTTTCATCTACCAACATGGATTTCTTTACTGCTACTATTTTTCCGTCTGGTAACATTCCTTTGTGCACTGTTCCTTGGCCTCCTCGACCTAATATTCTATTTCCATTGTATTGGTCGGTTGCTTTTTCTAGTTCTATTGCACTAAACATTCTTGTTGTCTGAGTTGCATGTTCACCATTTGATGTTTGTTGCTGTAACAACAAACCACCATTTCTTTTGAAGAATTTCTCTTTACGTCTCTTATCCTTCCTCTTTTGGATTAGTTTGTACACACAAATTGATAAAACTAGTATCCCTGTGCCCAATACAACACCTGCACAAACACATGATTTATATTTGCATCATAGATTATAGAACATAGGAGACTCAAATAATCTGTACGTGCTTTTGTTTCAAGTAAAAGGTAATCTTAAGTTTACTAATTAACTGTAATTAGCATAAAAAATCATCGTGGAAAAGATCATTTTGTGTCAAATTAATATTTGTGACCATATACATCATATGTGCATCAAAGAATTACCTAAATGAATATGATGGTTGTTAGCTTAAGCATGTTTACCAAAAGTTCTGCTAGATGTGAGCAAACTGTTGGTGCTAGTTTTACTACAATTTAAAGCCATGCATGAGTCGGGATGGCAAAAAAACCCGAACCCGACGGGAAAATCCGAAACCCGAACTAATTGGGGCGGGGCGGGGCATGCTAATCAGGTTATGGGGCAGGTTTAGTGCTTAAACGGGGGTTCTAATCGGGTTTGGGGCAGAGAGCGGGGAATCCTCTCCCCGCCGCACCCTGCCCGAATAATATATATATATATATATATATATATATATATATATATATATATATATATATATATATATATATATATATATATATATTATATAGTATATTGCTAGTATTTACGTAATAAAAAAAGATATTACTCTAATATTGTTAGTTTTTTTTTTTTTATCTTTATAAGATTGCAAATTACGATTAGAAACTCATTTAGTGTCATTTTTTAAGTTTTAATTTTTGCCGATGTAATTTGTTATTATTTGTTATAATATTATCCTTGAAAACTTAATAATGCTTATTTCTAATTGATTATCAATAGTCTAAAAATAATGATATATGTGAAATGGTGTGGCTTTTGTCGAGAATTGCACCCAAAGAGAACACTCCGATTAATATGGGCGGGTTTGGAGGAGTATTGCGCCTCAACGGAGCGTCTTGATTAAATCCCCGATAGAGATCGGGGTGGGTTTGGGAAGAACTTTGGTAATTGGGTTTGGGGATGGGAATGACCGCCCCGCCTCAAACCCGCCCTGTTGCCATCCCTATGCATAAAAGACCATCACCCATTATCACATGATTCCATGACACCCCACCTAACTAAACATGCAAAGTCTTTCACTGTATTTCTTGTTCATATAAGAGTAGAATGAAAGAGAGCAGCAAGTAACCTCAACAAAATACTTTGTAAACCAAAATAGTATTGACCTTGTATTAGTTTTTAAATGAACTTTGTTGGTATGTTCCCTGTAAGCCCTCACGAGACTACACTCGTCCACTTGGGACACCAAGTGGTTTAAAAGGCTTGTTGCATACGCTAAATGCAACCGTGATTCCTACGAAAGTGAGTTAGGTTTCTTTTCGTTTTTCGTTTTTCTTTTTCGTTTTTTTAGAATTATGCTTGTTGGTAGTGTGATTTCAGGGAATGAAGTTTGCTCGTGGATGATTAAGCGAAGACACGATTCTTTTCGTGGGCCTTCTTTCTTTTTCGGAGCGAATTTCAGGGAAGTTCTCGCTCTAATTCTACTTTCTCTTCACCTTTATTTAATGTTTAATACAAAAGGGACTTTGTACATTTCAAGTGGGGGGACAGGAGTATAATTATCTCTTGAACTTTATTTTGCCATCATTTTTCTAGTTTATTTTGAAAAATTATGCCATTTTTAAAATTTTGACATGTTTTTCTTAACCTAACTAGATTAGACCTTAGCCGAGCACATTATAACCCTTGATATTATATGGTGAGATTAGCCTTATCCGTTTCCAAATATTTACCCCAAATCCATCAAATTATGAGTGTGCCGGTAGCTTGTAAACTTTAGAACTTGGCATTTGCATCATTTCGAGACCATAAAAGAGGTATGTTGAGTTAGCTTAATGTATTTGGATTATTCAGTTTAAGAAGACAATATTATAGGATTATCACCCAAAAAGCCTATCCTTGTGTGTCTATCGATTAGTCACCTCGACTTTTCGACCCTCATGTTAAACCTTTTTGTTGCACTCACCTTTAGTGCAAGATACCCCTAGATACACCCGTCTGAGCCATTTCTTTCATTTTGTTCACCCAATATATTGTTTCGATACACCCATACACCTTAGCCTACCATGTAGTCTTTATTTGTGATCGGGAAGTCATTGTTTGCCTAAGTTCAAGGTTCAAGTGGAAAGGTTCGGAAATCATGCTTTCATCAAAGACATATTTTTGAAGATCATTGAAGACCCCCCAAATTCTCATATTGTTCATCTCAAGTGGGGGGATGCTATGTTTAGTTGTTATGTAAAAAAAAAAAAAAAAAAAAAAGTTATAGTTATTTGTTGATTGTTAAGTGCGAAGTTATAAGAACTATATTTATGAGCTCATTATAGATTTAGTATCGAGGAGGCCATCTCGATCACATTTGAAGAATGAAGTTGGTGATTATTGCGCCAACAGTTGAAGAAGAGGTAATGTGCCCATCATTACGTCCTCTAATGACACATCTACTTGATCATCATGATCCGGTTTCTTAGCTTTGAAACTTGAACTTTGGACGAACGGTAAGCGGTTATGACTTGGTTATAGGTTTAGACTATTTTCTTGTTATTTTTACTTTACACCAATTATATCCCATGTCTTATCCTACCCTTTAGTCGTGAAGCGTGTCTATGTGATGAAGCAAGCAATCTTTGGTGTCTTGGCCATGGATTTGGTCATGTATCATTGATTTTGTCCACTTCGCCGTGACATGTTAGTAATGACGATTCACCCTTAACCTTTGTCGTGTCTACCCATATTGCCTTCAAGAATTGTTTAGTCCTTAACTCTAGTGGTGGAGATTTGTGTAACCGCCAAGCTTATGATATAATACATGCTATGTCTGTGCGTTGAGTGATCACCCCGAAATTGACACTTAGAATAGTTGAGAGATTTGAGTGTTTTGTTCTCATTTCGTGAGGTGTTCGGCTTTGTTTTATTCTAGCATAAGGGATTTTTAAACTTATATTTTCCAGGTAATGGGAGATATCTTTTTAGAAATTTATCAAATAAGGTCTACTTGAGGGCAAGTAGAGTTCAAGTGGGGGATATTTGATAACATCAAATAGTCCTGAATATTAAGTGTCAATTTCTACCGATAATGCTCGTATTTTATATCATTTATATGGATTTACGCTTGTTTTCCTCTATATTTCACTTTCAGGTAATTTACGAGCATTGGAGCTAAAGAGACGCGGATTTGGAGAGTTTATTGAAGATATATGATAGTATGCCCACTGTGAAGTAATTACGGCGTAACTCCTCTCTCACATTACGCCGTAACAAGAGCGTGACTCAGAAGACCAACTCAACAGCATTACGGCATAACTCCATCTTAGGATTACGCCGTAACTAATTAGGTCAAATGATGTTCCACGCCGCTGCAAGCTACGCCGTAACTCCTTTCAACGATTACGGCGTAATCATGATTTTGTAACGTGTATTGAAGATACGACGTAACTCATTCTATGTGTTACGCCGTAACTAGCTTTATCTAGAGCATTATTACGGATTTATATAGGTTACGGCGTAACTCTCAACTTAAGTTACGCCATAACTAGATCTGGCCTATAAATACCAGCCCTAAATTCTGCATTTCACATCATTCACTCCACACACAAAGCAGAGAACATAAGTAGGGGACCGAAGGCAGATCTTGAGGAGCATACGGAGCCATCTCTAAGGGAGAAATCACTCCCTAACGATAAGCATTAGCGATTTATCATTTCTTTTACTTTCAATTCATGTATTTCATTATGTCAAGCGTTGAATTGATTGTTTCAGTTAATATGATCGGCTAAGCACCTCTGGTGCTAGCCTAGTTATGATTCCTTAATTGTTATGTTTATGTTTACATTGCTTCCGTATAATTGTTTCTAGTGTATGCATGCATAGTTTGTTGGTAGCTACCCTTGTTTCAGTAGTTTTGAATGGTGGTAGTGTCTAGTTGCTTAGGAGAATTAACCAACTGACCCTAAGTAGGTAGACTGAGTGGGAAGGGTAAGAATTGACCAACTGACGACCCTTCTTCGCTTGCGAACCGACCAAATGATCACCTACCATTTGGATGAACTTAAGAAGTTATGGATGAGTGTCTAAGATGCTAGCGCCCGGGCACTCATTGTTATGAATCTTGCATGTAGCGGAACTTAATGACTTGGCTTATGGGACTAAAAACAACTGGACTTTCAAGGGTAGTAGCTTGATCTCTGGTGGAAACCTTTGCTGATAGGTTAGGACGAACTGACCAAATGTTGTCCTAGCGACCTAAACCCCCACTTGAAGCAATTGGAAGTAATTAGACGTGAACATAACTTGATAGGATGAGTAACTAGGTTAACACACTTCTCCTCTATTGATCACAACCCTTGCCTTTATTTGCTTTCCTTTATTTTCTTGTTTTATTAGTTTATTAATCATTTCCATCTTAAAACTAATTAAAACCAGTGACATTAAACTTAATTAGAATCCGCTCACATAGCTCTTGGGACGACCTCGGTTTTACCGATTACTACACTACACACGATCGGGTACACTGCCCGTTAGTGCATAAGGTAGACCATAGGTAAACGAGACACTTATAAATATTAAAACCTGGTCAGTAAAGCCTGCATTACCTTCCATGCTAATGCATCAGCTGGATGCCTTATTTTTCCATCTTGTACGCGTTCTTCACGATGCCACTTCATAAGAGTTGCTGTCTTTGAAGACTCGAACAATCTCTGAAGACGCGGCTTCAATGGAAACCATCTCAAAATCTTTGATGCCTTCTTTTTAGTTTTACTTATTTCAGCTTGTGAGTTACCTTCAACCCAAATTAATGTATACTCAATGTAACTGGAGGGAAAGAAAATTAATAAAAAAAAGTCCGACAAATTAATTTATTTTTCAGTCCGCGTGTTTTTTTTATTAGTAATTAGTGACAGAAATAAAAAACAAATAAAGGAAAGTAATAACTTTTAATGTCATAATATCATGGTGTATCACAAATTACATGGACTTTTAATAACATTCCTATTTTTGTGCCACAAATATCGTGTACAGTTGTGACACAAATCATAAATTACCACTAAAGCTATAAGAAATATTTGTGGCACATAAAATATGTCACTAGAAACGCAAGATAGTGACACATGTATATCTCTCATTAAAAACGTGTGCCACTAAATGGCTCTTATTTTGTAGTTGGTATTAGATAAAAGGGGGAATTGCATATATATCCCTTCAAAGCTTAATAATTACATATATATCCAAGCTAAACTCATATTTACATATATATCATTTATTAACTTTAGGTATTACATATATATCTAATTAACTAATTTTTGTAAAATTGAAATCTTAAAATATGTGAAACTTATCATTTAGGTTTAAATGGACAATTATACCCTTCTTCTTCATCCTTTCAAAAAATTTCAGATCGTTAATTAAATTTGCTATAACAAGTTATACCCATTTCATAATACCTGTTGTGATTTTAGAACAAGTTAACCAGTAACCTCTACGAGTACGCATCGGATATTGGATCTAGTTAATGCAATTAGGTTAACACGTAATAATAAACAAATAATTAATACAATATTAATTAATTAAAAGGGATATAGAAAAGCTAACCTTGCTTGGCAATTGATCTCTAGTAACGGAACAAGAAACCAATACGAAACCTTAAGTATCTAAAATAGATACCTCGAAGAGTATCACACACAAACACTTAAACCAAGTACGTTCGAATAAACGCTAGTCGAGAACGTTTATCAATCAACACCTTTGAATTACTTGAATACCACGAACGAGAAAACCCCAAGAACTAAACAAATTAAAACCCCTTGCTTGGATGTCAGATTCGACTAGGAACACAACCAAGTTATACAAATAATAAACCTTTAAAACCCTTGAATCTAAGATGCAAGTTAAAAGGTATTATTTACTTGAAACTAAAAAAAAAACAATCGACAAAAAAAAATATATGTCATTTGTTTATGATTCAGTAGGAGTTTACTTTGCGTATGATTTCACACCATGCATGCCAAGTACCACCAAGATGTCAGAATGCATGATAAAAAACGATCATTGGGAATATTTTATTAGGGATAATATTCGTGATATTTGGATGCATATATGTGTTCGTTTATATACAAATCACTTATTACTTGGGCTCATAGCTTGAGCTCCAAGCATTCGATCCAAACAACCTTATACCCATTCGCAGTGTAACTCGGCCCAAGGCAAACATGAAACTAACCCAAGTTAAATATGAACAAGTCCATGGGTCGTTTAAAAGATCGGGTATGCATGCATGAAATAAACGGGTTCAATATATTCAAGTATTAAACGTTCGACACGTACTCTCGTGTTTAACGTGTGTGCCCCCATCGGCTCACACACTTCTAGTCGTTTACGTATGTTTTAACTCCCACAAACCAACAGCTCCCACTTGGGAGTTGGTGTGTCAAATGGCACACAAAACTAACGACGGAAATTTAGCAAACGCCTTCACTCGCTTTTTGACTAAAAGTGTCCGAGAGAATAGTTTCGTAAAAGTTTCTCAGTAGCATGGTCATTCAATGTCTTGCTCTAATCATCCTTTGTTATAGATACCGTTAAACCATGGATTATGGATCTCCAATCATTCCATATAGTTTAACCATTTAGAATCTCGTTATAGATTTTAATTCAGATATACCAAATGTAATCAAGAATCATCTTGTATTACCCTTGGGTCCGCCCATAGTTATCCGATTAAATCGGAGAGGCCATGGTATCTTTAAGCACATATCAAGTGGAGTAACAAATCCTTTATTGACTACAAGTGTTGTGGATGCTGCTTCACATCACTCCGAAATATAGCTTTTATAACTACCTTGTTCAAATAGCATTTGCGTGATACTTACAAAAAATGATATCCACACATAACTGAACTTGCTTGTATCTCAAGTCTAAGGATGAAGATAACAAACCATTTTCAATATTTTACTTATGACAAGGATCCAAAAGTAAATGTTTGAAAGTTGGGGAATCCAATATGCATCTCTAGTGAATACATATGAGTTTGGTGGGAACAATCCATTCTCGTAGAAATTATAACCAACACTTATATTTGCCTTATCATAACAATATTCCCATATTGTTAACCGACAATGGACATATTTAGAATAATAAAAATTATTCAAGGATTAAACATGCAAATATAGGATAACAATTATTATATGAATGAATAACAAATATCAAGTATCTTTATTCATCATAAAGTAAAAATTGTCTATCAATCCCAATTATCCAAATACTAAAACAGATATGCATGAAACTCATTTAGTAAGTTGAAGCCTAATGTTTCCAACATTACCAACCTTTCTTTTACAAGAAAAACTAAATAGTCATCTGAAAGTAAACTCGAATACTTGTTTCAATTTCACATATAGTGAGTGATTTGAAATATAAGATGAGTGTCTTATCTCATATGCTCATACTATTGCAAGAATTATAGTATGGAGATGTCGTCTTACCTTGCATGAGGTATTAGAAGTCAACGACATAATGACAGTCATCTTTACAGTTTCTAAAAGTGTAAAGTATTCTCATTCATTAATGTGTAATGCAACAATGCTCTATGTTGAGCATAGCTAGTTAGCAGATTTTTCATAAATGATAAAATCCTACTACAACTAGTATTAATAATCTTCTAGCATCATTTGTACTTATACAACACTATGCTTTATAATTCGTAAACATTTATAAAAACAATAATCTAAACACTCTCAATTAGATATTGTTGTTGTCAGCTCATTTTGTTCTTGTACAAAAGCAACAACTAGTCTTATACACAATATAATATATACATGATGAATCCTTAGTTAAAACAACATAAGGTTTCCATCCATGTAATAAATTTCTCCAAGTGAAATATATCATTGAAGACTTGCTTGAATAATATATTGCATTTGTGTTAGACTTTATTTTCCGCATTTGTTTATTCCATATAAACATCTATTCCAAGGTTGTTTGTTTTATTCCCTAAATTCCAAGTGAAGTTTCATTCCAAACTTAAGGATTAATATCTAGCTTAATTGGAATGATATCTTCAACATGTAAATTTTAAGGAAAAACACAATGCTCCCACTCAATGTCAGATGTACTCAAGAGTTATCTTAATTCAACCGTAATCATATTGTAATTAAATTCAAGATCTCGCTCTTAGATGTGATATGATACAAAATATGGATTGCTCAAATTTTGTATACTACATAAAGATAATATAGATTTATAACTTTTTTGATTACACACCGTCCTCGCAAAAGGTAATCATAAAGAAAGAGTTATAAAATCTAATTGTCATATTCAACATACAAGGAACATGTATGACAATTCAATATCTTTATATAATTAATGCATGTGTTATATAAGAAAATTTAATCACAGTCAATTGCTTAAGTATGATTAAAAACTTCTTATAAAATGCCATGCATTAATATGTATACAATTTTGTCCTTGTGAGTCTTTCTTCAAAAGAAACTCATTCCAACCTCATAGGTTAACAGTTAGGCGAAATAACAATCAATCACAAAACTTGATTTGCCTTTTAAGGACTGCATCTTGTCATTCATAGTTCTAAAATATTTATCAGGTTCAAGATGTGATAATGTATTTTAGTAGTTAGCTGATTTACAATAATCTCCTAACTTATATCCCTCAGTATTGATAATAAAATATATCACTTCAAGTGATGAGGCATCCTTGCGGATTTATGAATGAGAGTAATCATTATACTTCGGTCAACATTTTCATGTTTAACCTTAGTATGACATTAATAAATGCATTTTAGAAGGTTAAGTATTTTGTTCTCAAATAACTTTGAGATATGTATATACTCCCACTTACTTTTGTAAGTAGAGACAATTCTCTAAATACTAAATATTTAAGCAACAATAAATTGTTCCTTATGGAGAACCACAAAATACATTTTAAGTTCTCATCTCAAGATTTGTTAATAAAATGCTTCATAAAATTTAACAAATTCAGAACTTAAATCAAGACATAATGAAATTCCTTCCAACAACTCAAATTAGGGTTTATAGAAAAACTCTAATTTGGTATCACTCTTTAACCAAAAATTCTAGTAATAGTTTTGTGTTTCGTTAAGCTAGGAAGAACACCAAAACTACAATCTTCAAGCTAGGAAGTGTAGAAAAATCAAAAATCCAAAAGGGTTTATGATTCAATTGGTTTGAATAGTAAAACCTCAAATCCCTGATGAATTAGGGTTTTCAGTTATGGGTTGTCTTGAATACCTTCTAGGTTTGAACTATATTGAGTGTATCCATGACACACGCAATTTCTAACCTTGATATGTTTTTGGAGGTAGAGCAATTAAAGCTATCATGAACCAAACAATATGAATAAGGTTTGATCCAACACATTAGACATACCATAATGAAGTGGTATCCTATGAGTTATAAGAATTGTGAAACTATATCCGAATTCTATAGATAACTTAATTCTCTTGGGACCAAATACTTGTCAATTGGGTCAAGCCAAATTGCATATAAAGTATTTACGAACCAAGTGCATGCAATAATATATATTCATTGAACAATACAAGAACCTTATGTTCACGTGTTCACAAGAAGACATAACTGTTCAAGGATTATATGTTCATGTGTTAACAAGAAAACAGAACATTTCAATAATACATTGTAAGTCTTTGAATAATTCAAAGGCTTTATGTTTATGTGTTAACTAGAAGACATAACACTATTACTATATATACTTTATGTTATAAGTCATTGATTAATTCAAGAACTTTATAATTATGTCTTAACATGTAAGCATAATTATACTAACAAAAGTAATCATGAACGCAAAATATTGAGTTCTATAGTGATCTCAAGTTAATTTATACTTCAAAATTATGATCATTATCATATAACCATAATTATGTTGACTAAAACATGTAGTCAAATGTTGAAGTATCTTCACACTATATTATGACATTTGAATGTAGTAGGGCAACAAACATCTAGCGTGTTCAAGTCCTAGTAGAATCATTATTAGAATGTAGTAGGGCAATAAACATCTCATGTGTTTAAGTCCTAGTAGAATTCTTATTTTCATGTAGTAGGGCATTAAACATCTAACGTGTTTAAGTCCTAGTAGAATTATTAGTTTCTTTTACCTTGCAGTCAAGAGATACCAATAATATTGTTGTTCCTTGCTCACACTTTGAGATTTCTCCCACTTGTGAAAGGTACAACATCATATTATGAAAACAAACAACACGTGATTGATTGTTCAAATGATATGATTAATGTCATATATACCATAAGTAGTTTAGAACCATAACCTGTAATAAGGAATTGTGAATTATTATTCTTTAGATAACACTCTGAAGCGAAGCAGGAAGGCAACGTGTTATCTCATAAAATAAAATGCAATTTTCCTTTAAGCAATGGTTATTCATATTCGGAAAGTAATGGATTATTTCAAAGCAAGTTTGAAAATATATGACTAATGGGGAAATAAATCCCGTGAGTCTAATCTAAATTGACAACATTACATGAATGATATTTCAGTAATAAATGCAACTGCTCCCACTGGATTTGTCAACATTGTAAGTGTTACATTTCCAGTAGAAAGCATATAGCAGTTTTATATACTTTCCTATTCTCTTCAATTGCCTACGAGTAGCATGTACTTAGATATTGAGCAGAGTATATGAAGTTCTACTTGTGTAGACAATGGACTAGCCATTCTATTATTCAATTAACTTGAATCTTTAGCATGCATTCCTCCTTTATCGTTTACATAGCCCCAAGGGTAATTAGCACTTTAGGAATAATAAGAGTCCAAGAAGATTACCTAGCATATGCTAGTAATTTCTTTACTTTTGGCGCGTTTAAACTCATACATCGTGATGTCCAGATGTTATTTATTTTGGTAGCTCTAAACACAATGTTT
>OU343225.1:75652375-75664997 GCA_910596185.1 Chrysanthemum makinoi | reverse complement strand
GATCACCACCTCTTGAAGACGTGCAAGCTCAAGTCATGAGTTGCTAAGCTTCGTTGTTGGAATCACTCCTAAACAGTATTTCAAGTATTTATATTTCATATGTAATAGGTAGCTTTATTATGGCCTTTATGTTTGTTTAAGGTCAAGCTTATGTAGAAGGCCCATAAGCTTGACCCAAGCCCAATAAGTATAGGAAAGGAACTAGGAGTGTTGCCCTAGCTTCCCTCCTATAAATACCCCTTGTAAACCTTCATTTGAAGGTTGATTGTTCAAGTTTTTCTCTTTCACTCATACCTACGCATAACCGTTCATATTATTGTTTGTGTGTGTGTTAGATCTTGTTCAATCGCCTCATCTCCTTTCTTATAAGCTTGTGTTGTAAAACTAGTGACCTAACAGGGTATCAATCGCCAAATAGTTGGGTGTACTCGTTTGGTTTTTGAAGTTTTGTTTTTGTGACTTACGCGTAAAGATAACGCAACCTTTGGTTATCTTAAAACTCGTTTTTTACTCTTTTTAATCCAAGATTCTTGTACTTTCAATGTTTTGAGGTGTTAAAATACTTGTTTTTGGCAAAAGTTTCAAACTTTACGCGTGGATTTACGTTTTTAAGCTTGTTTTTGTTCGTGGGTGTCGTTCTACGCGTAACCCGTTTAGCAGTATTGGTACATCAAAATTCACACTTTTGTGTTCTTTTGGTACTATTGAAGCTATTCCATAACAAAAATCTGGTTTAGAAACACATTTGGGCAAAATCAAAGTTACGAGCAATCCTACGCGTATCAAAACCCTAAAATTACGCGTAAGATTTTCCTTGGTTTGATCTTCATTTTTCTGGTTTATTCCGTGTTTTCTTACTTGGATAAGTCTGAAAATACGTCGACTTTGGATATCTTTTGCACTGTGAAGTGTAAAAGATCATTTGGGCAAAACCCTAAAATTACGCATAAGCATAAGCTTACGCGTAGAAATCCTACGCATAAGATTCACTTTACGCGTAAACTTAGGTCTACGCATAAGGTAATCCTACGCCTAACTTTCTACGCCTAACTTTTGTCTACGCATAACTTTAGTGCTTTTATCCTACTTACGCGTAAGCTAAAACCTACGCGTAACTCCTCATTGTTACGCGTAACTTTTGTGTTTTTACGCATAAGTGCTACTTGGTTCTTGTCTTTTCTACGCCTAAGGACACTTCATCAACAAAGGTTCATTCGACTACAAAGATCCATTTTTACCACACAAGTTTTTCAACATGTCACAACCACCATACTCTAACTATTTCCCTTACACATATCCTCAACGACAACAACAACTAAGTCCACAACATCAGCAATGGAATCAACAACAAGCAATTTATCAACAACAATTTAATCAACAACATACTCCACAACTTGCTGAAATCCCACAACCTCAAATGGTTCAACCACCACCAAGTTCTCAAGCTCAACCGCATAACACCTGAATTCAATCCACATCCATCAAGGAACACTATGAAGGAACCCACTTGGTTTGCAAAGATGTGTGAAGCTTTAAGCACCTAACAATCAATTCATGAGGCTGGATCACTTGATAGACCTCCAATGCTCACTCCAGGAAACTACGATCAATGGGTGATAAGGTTCTTTAGGTTTTGTGATCTGAAGAAGCCACATGGAAAGTTCTTAAAGAAGGTTATCTTAGAAGGTCCATTTGAGATGCCTACTATCATTGTACCCGGAGATCCAAATGCCATTCCACCAAGAGATGAACAAACCAACATTGCTCATGTGCAGATTTAAATCCTACATAACTTCTACACTATGAAGCTGATGAACTTGCAATGGAATACATCCTCTTAGGATTACCAAACCCAATTCTTCGTAGTGTTGATGCTCAAAAGACTGCACAAAAATGTGGGATCATATTCGTCTTCTTATGGAAGGATCGTACTCAATCGAGGATTTGGAATCCGAAATTTACTTGGCTTATGAACACTTCATGATTGAACTTGGAGAGACACTAGAGTCCTATCATCATAGATTTTCAGACATCATCAATGATTTGGATAAACACAACATCATCATGCCAAGAATTGCAGTGAATACTAAGTTCCTGAGTAGTCTTGGACCTGAATGGGAGAAGTATGTCATTTTTCTCCGTCAAGCGAAGAACATGCATCAATCTACCTATGGATTGTTGTACGATTACTTGAAACCTCATGAAAAGGAAGTTGATCGAGAAAGGATTCTCCGTGCTCAAATTGCTCCACCAACACATCCGGAAAATTCACAACAACTTGCCTTATATGCTCAAAACCGTTATTCTCCTCAACCAACAACTCAACCAAATGCTTCAAACACACCTTCACAACAACAACCTCAACAAAATCAATTGGTTCCATACAACAACAATGCTCAAGCATATGTCGCTGAAGCGACCGAGGAATCCGATCCGTTTTAAGCATTGCAACAAGGATTTGCTATGATTGCTAATGCCTTTAGCCGTTATACCAACAAATCCAACAATCGTATTCGTTCCTCATCTAACACACGGACTCAAGCTGTTGTGAACAATGGACGTGTTGAAGTTCAGAATCGTGATTATGGTCGCGGATGGGCGGTGGTCAAGGTTTTAATGCTGTGGGTAGGAATAACAATCGAGCTCAAGTGGTGGAACAGGAAATGCTCGACATGGGTTGAATGGTCTTCGATGCTACAACTGCAATGAGAAGGGACACTGGCTAATGCATGCCCAAAGCCAAGGACTAAGGGCAGTGCTTATTTCAAAGAGGCTCTTCTTTTGGCTCTTAAGGATGAAGCTGGTGGAACTCTCACGACAAAAGAGAGCTTTATGGCAAATCTGACTCGAGATGATGATATGGAGGACTTGCGGCCAATGCAAAATGTTATGTTGATGGCTAATATGCAGGCGTTACACATGAGTGACACAGCCCAGTATGACACACTGATGGCTTGTCTCGTATCCGAACAAACCATATTTATCTCGATCTCATATCTCCGCCAACATCTCATCCCAAGGCTCGAATGTTCAAAATGAGTCGTCCACATCTCATTTCGAAGATTTTCAACTAGACCCCGTAGTTATATTTGACGATCAAGATGACCAACCGTTTTCCCTTGATAATCAAATTGACTCCGTGGTCATACTTGAGGATCTAAATAATGATCATGTTGTGACTCACGTTGAACAAGATGAACTTTTGCCCCATCCAGATCTTGTTCTGTTATTTCAAGACCAACAATCCCAAATTGCTGCATGTGTTGCATTAAATCAGGACTTGAAAAGTAAAATGCACTGTTAACAAAGGATTTTGAATGTTTACAAAAGCAACTCAACTTTTTCAAAACTCAAGAAAACGTGAAAACGGTTTTGAAGCAGCCTTTGCCAAATCTTATCAAAACGAAAAATATTTAGAACGACAGATGCGTGATCTAGCCGCTTCGAAGAATGCTTTGTTGTCTCAAATAGAACAACTGAAACATGAACATAAAAAGCAAATTAACGCTCTCACCTTGGAAAATCAAAAAGCTAAAATGAGTTGTTAACTTATCAAAAACAGTTCTCTGCATACAAAAAGCATTCAACGAAACGAATAGATGATCATCTTGAAGAAATCATCGGCTTGCAAAACAAACTTAAAGAGTTTAAAACTGTTGTTTACAAACATGGCGAAGTCGGTCACAACCATAGAAAAGTTTACTTTAAAACCAAATCCAAATGGATATGGACCGAATCTTGCTGATTACAAACCTAAGCTTTCAACCAAAACATTCAAACCAAATCCTCAAGTTTCCAGTGCAGAATATAAAATTGATAATTCTGTTATGAATGTTGTTGAATATCATCGTCAAGAGGAATTAGATGCGGAAGACGAGAGTCGATCAAAATTAAAAGCTGTTGTTTACAACAAACCTTTTAATTATTCTAAACCGGTCACTTTCGTCACACCAACGGATTCTTCCAACACACCAAGAGTTATCATCAGAACACCTGAGTCTTCTATTGTTAATCCCAAAACAGACTTTGCACAAACTTATGGTCCTTTACCTTCCATTAGTGAAGTAAATTCACAACCTGAAAATCGAAAAATTCTTCGATATTTTGACATTTTCATGGCTGACCTCAAAATTTTACAACATGAGATAGAATATCGATCGGAAATCAAAGTTGAACATTTTCAATCACGCCTGGCGAGAACAAAGAGACATTTTTGTAAAAATCTTTTACCTAATGTTAAAAACTTGAAAAGTTGTGCTATTGCCTGGGAAAAGGATTTTCATAAGGAACTTGGGTCATGAAAACGCGTTTCGAGAAAACGAAACATCTATTTCAAACACTAAACGTAAAAAAGAAAATGTTAAGAAAAGATGTTGATCGACTCTTGGAAGATGTTATCTCTGCGGATGTTCAAAATGTTGTGTTATTGAATTCGTTGTCATATGCATTTGATAATATCTCTGCTGATACTTTATTTCGTGGTAAATGTTGAGCACACTGATAATGTGCTTCAGATCGAGTCCTTAACTGTTGAAAACAAACGATTGTCAAAAGAACTTTCAAATGCAATACGTCGTCTTAATTGGTGTCAAAAAGATATTCACGATCAACAAATTGTTTTCAAAACAAAATCAACCAGCGATTCGTGCAAAACCTATACGATTCTAAAGTTGAGCAACTGGATGATCAAAACGTGTCTTTCAAGTGTCAAATCTCAAAATATGAACAAGAACTTGTAAAAGTTAAAAAGGAATATGGTGTCATATTTGATCTACTTAAAAAGACTCGTGATGAAGCATCAAATGAACTTGATCATTATCTTGCACACACTAAAGAAGTTATGCATTTTGCTGGAAATTCGGTCCGAAAATCAAGATCTGATTCACACTATCATCAAGTTAAGAGAAATGTTAGGAAAGTATGAACAACTTCCGCCAACAATCATTAAGAGATTAGCCCCCGTAACACTTAGTACTCATGCACCTAGAATCTCTACCGCCAAATCACAAGTAGCTAACGTGCTTCCTTCATCGAAACAGAATAGTTGAGTTTTTCCAAACGTCCGACTTCACGACTAAGAGCACTCAATCGTAGAATAGGAAGTTGCGACCTAAGAAAAGATCAATCAAGAATGCTAAAGTAGAAGAACACCCTAGGACTGAATAAGACACACGCTGCTCCACTATAGATATTAAGGCCTAGCAAATGTAATAGAAATAGTGATGTAGCGAATGCTAAACCGTTAAGTACTTTTGATATTCAGTCCGATGCACCTTGTGTTATTTGTGGTAAAAGTATGAATTCCGATTGCCATGATAAATGTGTTGCTAAAGCTATAATCTCTCGCTTAAGGAATCCTAAGAACCGGAATACCTCTAGGCCCACTAATCTTTCTAAGTCCGTGCTTGGTAGACCGCCATCTTTAGATTCTAAGAAACGCATTGCTGCCCCTCAGAGTCTCTTTCACCTCCTAGGAAAGTAGTACCACCTAGTGAATTCACTAAGACTAAAGCAAAGAGTAGTTATAGATGGCGGAAATGGATATATAACACACTAGGATTTAAGTGGATACCTAAAGCTATTGATGTGTATATCTACTCTAAATCGCTATGGAACCCTCTAACATTTCGGTTCCACATCTACTTCTATTCCATCCGTGTCGCCTCGTGTAATGCAGGTGATACGATCATTCTCGGATTGTTGATAGCGGATGTTCCCGACACATGACAGAAATCTTAAATCGTTATCAAACTTTATTGCAAAGTTCATTGGCACCGTCCGTTCGAATGATCACTTCGCAACTATCATGGGCTACGGAGACTATGTCAATGGGAACATCGAAATTAGCAGGTTTACTATGTGGAAGGCCGTCACAACTGCTTTCAAGAGGTCAATTTTGTGATGGAGATTTGGAGGTTGCTTTTCGGGAGAAAACTTGTTTCATTCGTGATCTACAAGGAAATGACCTTATGTCCGTCTCGTAATTCTAGTCTCTTCACTATCTCTATGCAAGACATGGTTGCTTCCTCTCCCATTTGCTTACTTCTAAGGCAACATCAACAAAATCCTGGCTATGGCACCGCCGTATCTCACATCTAAACTTTCAAACCATCACCAACCTTGCTCGACACAAACTAGTTGAAGGACTCCCACGATCCCGGTATTCAAAAGATCACCTTTGCTCACCTTGTGAACAAGGGAAAAGCACTCGTGCTCATTTTCCTTCAAAGGTGGAACACGCTCTCAAAGATGTGCTTCATCTTCACATGGATTTGTGTGGCCCGATGCGCGTGCAAACGATCAATGGCAAACGCTACATCTTAGTAATTGTTGATGACTACTCGATGGACTTAGGTCTACTTTCTTCATAGCAAAGACCAAGCTCCACAAATGATCATCACCTTTCACAAAATACGTGTTCACCCGCAACACCGCCGTAATCATCGTAATGCATAAAGGAACCGAATTTGTTAACAAAACCCTTCGTGAATTCTATGAGAAAGTGGGAATTCAAAGATCAAACATCTATTGCACGCATAACCGAACAAAACGGAGTTGTTGAAAGACTAAACCGAACGCTAGTGGAAGCCGCAAGAACAATGTTAATAAATGCTAAACTTCCGTGACATTTTATGGGCGTAGTGTATTCATCGCATGCTATACTCAAAACCGATCTATGATCACCAAACGCCACAACAAAACACCTTTCGAGCTTGTCCATAAATAAAAACCGAATCTAAAACATTTTCATGTATTTGGATCTCTTTGCTATTCGAATAATGATCGTGATGATTTTGGAAAGCTCAAAGCCAAAGCTGACATTGGAGTCTTTATCGGATATCGTGATAATTCCAGGTTTCTCGAACTGAATCGCCGCATAAAAACAGTGATGGAAACGATTCATGCTCATTTCGATGAACTTACCAAATGGCTTCCGAGTATAACAACTTAGAACCCGGTCACAACCGCTAAACTTCCCTCAAACCCCATCATCACCAAGAAAGCCCTCACCTACTCGCCACCAAATGGAAAGGTTATTTGCTCCTACTGCTCGCTGACGATATTGATGAACGTGCTCCGTGTGTATCCGCCAAGTCGCGACAACCCGATAATATTCCTATACCTGATACACCTGCTACAACAACTACCGTTGAAGAAGCACCTACACCAGTTGACTCCAACACAACAGTTGAACACACCGCCTCCAACAATGATGAACCAACCGATGATATTCTCAATGAAATACCCCCACCGCAGATTTTGATCCAAATGCTCTTCAACCCGCTTGCTAATGAGATCGCCGCACCGATGTCGCGAATCTTCCACAAACCATTTGAATCCTCGACCGCACAATGTATACCAACATCAAACCTCCACACATAGATGGACAAAAGACCATCCTCTGGAAAACATTATTGGCAACCCGAATCAACCAGCCGTTACGAGACAACGCTTCACTGCAGACGGTGAACATTGCATTTATGCACTCACCGTCACAATCAACCTAAAACATCAAAGACGCAATGACAAAAGACAACTGGATTGAATCCATGCAAGAAGAACTCAACCAATTCAAACGCCTTGAAGTATGGGAACTGGTTGAAAGACCAACAGGAGTCTACGTCATTGGTCTAAAATGGATTTGGAAAACAAATTGATGTCGAAGGGAACGCCATCCAAACAAGTCACGCCTGGTCGCTAAGGGTTATCGCCGTGAAGAGGGATTAGACTTTGAAGAATCTTTTGCTCCGCTGCTCGCCTTGAGGTCGCTCGATATTTCTAGCATTCGCAGCTCATATGAATATAACGGTCTATCGATGGATGTCAAAACCGCTTCTCAATGGACAACTTAAAGAAACGGTTTATGTCACCAACCGTGATGGATTCGTTGATCCCGTTCTCAATCATGTCTACAACCTAACAAAGCTCAGATGGTCTCAAACAAGCTCCCTGCATGGTACGATAAGCTATCATCTTTCCTCATTGCTAATAATTTCACCAAAGGTTCGTTGACCCAACTTTTTTTATACAATATCACAGGGAACATATCTTAATTGTTCAAATTTACGTGGATGACATCATTTTTGGGTCTACACATAAAAGTTTTCAATCGCTTTTGCAAAACTAATGAAGAAAAATTTTGAAATGTCCATGATGGGTGAACTTACATTCTTTCTGACCGCAAGTTCATCAATCACCACGTGGTATTTTCTTGAGTCAGCCCAAATATGCCCTTGAATTGTTAAACAAATTTGGAATGAAAACCTGTGACACCTATGCCACACCAATGGCTCATACCAAGAAGTTAGACGCCGATTTACATGGGAAATTGGTGGACCCTACAAAATACCGTAGTATTATTGGGTCTCTCATGTATCTAATGTACCGCAGACTGATATTGTCTTTGCCGCTTATCTATGCTCCCATCGAGCGACCAACCAAACCCACCTCTCTGAGGCTAAAAGAATCCTCTGATACATAAAGGGAACCATTAACTTGGGATCCGTATCCGGGATTCGGTTTTGAACTAATCGCCAGATGTCGATCCACGCAGGATGCTTAGATTCACGGAAAAGCACTTCAGGTGCTTTACAATTTCTTGGTGATAAACTGGTGTCTTGGCAATCGAAGAAGCAGATTGTACATCACCATCAACCAAGAAGAATATGTAGCCATGACCGCATGTTGTGCTCAAGTCATATGGATGAGAACACAACTCAAAGACTATGGTTACGATTTGACGTAATCCCGATTATGCACAATCGGAGTGCCATTGCAATCTCGCGCAAACCCGGCCAAGACTAAATCAAAGCACATCGATCTTCGATATCATTTCATCAAGGATCACGTGGAACGTGGTAATCGTTGAATTATATTTTGGTATCAATACCACAATTGCATCTTCTCACCAAAGCTGTGCCTCCCGCTAGGTTTAATGAGTTGGTCCACCGGATTGGTATGAGGTGTTTGACTCAAGAGGAATTGATGACCTCCTAAAACAGCCTTAAAACCCTCAAACACCAAAACATCTTTTGTAAATAATTTTTCAAAACAAAAAATACAAAATTATAAAACTGATAAAAACAACAAAAATATTCTTCTAATCTATTTTTCTTTCAACATTGCAAGTACATTTCTTCCGTCAACACTATAATCTTTCAAAATTCAAGATTTTTCCGATCTTGAGGGGAGAAAATAAACTTACACCGCTTCAAATCACCAGGTACTTGCATGTTATCACATCTCGCTTGATTCTTTTACAAATGGTGGTACATTTTCGGTTCAAAGACACTCTGACTTTAATTTACCTTTCATTATTTTCTCAAGTCGAAGGGGAGTGTCGTCAAGTTTCTTTCTTAAAATCTTCATTTGGTAACAAAAATGGAAGTTAAAAGGCTTTGGATGAAAAAGGAAAAGGTGGAGGGACCAAAATGTCAAAACCTTTAATATTTTTTAATAACACCCCCCACCTAACTTTCACTTCATTTATTACTACTCAAAACATAAAAACATCCTACGCATAAGAATTCACTCAAGTAAACCGTGCTTTTGATCATCATTTTGTAAGTTGTTTCTTGTGTAAAACATGTTTCTAAGCAAAGGTTTTAATTTCATTCAAATCCTACGGCTAAAACGTTTTTACGCGTGATTATGTGTTCTACGTATAAGCGTATGAACACACAATCATTGTGTGTATGTTTGTGGTAAAATGATTGTGTCAAAACGCTCATAATACATCTATGATACCATTTTAACCATCAAAATCCACCCCAAACACTAATTGATGATTTTTGAAAATTAGGGTTTATGAGTCAAATTGGGTATTTTCAAATGTGAAGTGTTTTGGTCAAAAAGATTGTTGGGTTATGTCTTATGGTGATGAATTGATGATTTCCTTGCTTTATAACCACCGTAAACTCTAAATAATCAATAATTTGGAATTAGGGTTTAAAGTTCATAAGTTTGGGTATTTTGATTCACCATGAATTGGGTGTTATAACTCGTATATAGACTCCTCAACTCTCTAAGCTACCGTAAAAGTTTAGTGCATAATCTATGGCTAGAACTATACGCCGAGATTTAGGGTTTAGGCTACGCTGTATGTATTCTACGCTGCAATGCTTAAAATGAGCTAGTATGTTGTAACTGTGATAAAATGAGATGTTTTGTGTTAACTTTGATGATTTGATAAACTTATTTCGTGCTTGTTACCGTGAAAATCGTAATCAAGGTCATTTGCACTCTACGCGATAAGGATACCCTACGCCGTAGTCATGTTACGTAAGAATAATCCTACGCATAACATTCTACGCAAGGTTCTACAATGGACTACGCCTATCCTCGTGAAGGATATGTGAACAAGGACCTCTACGCGATAAGGTCAACTTACGAGTAGCCTTACGCGAAGGTTAATATATGCTACGCATGCTCCACGCATAAGGTCTCTTTTCCTACGCTGTAACACTTTACGCGTAGTTAGATTCTACGCGAAGTTTAATTTCAAGCATATATCATTCCAGTCTACGCATAACTTTGCCAAAACTACGCTTAACCCTGGATTGACCTTCATGATGAATTGTTACTTGTACAAACTTGTAAATAAACTAATCATATCATCACTAATCCTAAAATGTCACTAATAAACTGAAATCGTTTGATATGTTGTGAACAATAAGTGATAAAATAAACTTTAAAACTTAAAGTTAACTAACTCAATGCAAACATTTCATCATTGGACTATTGAATATACAAGTGACTTAGGACTCGTGAACAATCATTGACATGCTCATTCAATAACTAGACAATAAGACCTTCTGCTGACTAACATTATGTCTTTCGATATGTTGGTTCTTTTGGCTAATGTTATTTCGAGATCACCATATGGTCAACAAATGAATATGGATGCACCTGAAGTTCTCTCCATTGCCGATATCTATCCTCATGGCTATCCAATGAAGATAGGAAAGAATAATCTCCGTGTTGACTTTGACAACCTCACTTGCTCAATCTTCGTGTTTAATTGCTATTGACATTCTCGAGGACTCACCGTGATCGTAACATGCTTTCACACTCGCAAATCGCCTCAGATCTACATCCAACAGCTTCCGAACACTATGGAAAGGGTCAGGACAATCACTGTGGACGGTGACTCAATCACAAACAAGTCACCATTACACCTCGCAGACTTAAGGGTCGTTCTCCTAATTCCGATGTCGATCCAACCAAACTATATGCCACACCTCGCCAAGAGCTCACTCTCCAATTCTTAATCAATATCGGTTATGACGAGGCTACGTGAGTAATCACCAAGCACTCTCACGAGCTTAAGAGTATTCCTCAACCCCGAGAACACTCTACATGATCATCACCAAGTCTGCTTCGTTGTCGCGACATGGCTATGAGCACCCTAAGCTCATAGAACCGCAAATATCTCCGGCATTGGTCAACAAGAAACACATCGCTATCGGGCTCGATTTGGGATGACATGATGTCATTTCTCAACAAACTTGGCTCAAAGATTCCCTACATCGATATACAAATTGTTGATCCGAGAGCACTTGGACTACATCCTGACATTCCCAAGAGGCTCAATGACCCCAACAATCACGACATGTTGACGAACCCATTCTATCCTCATAGAATCAAGGAAACGCTACAAAGAAACAAGGTGCCGTTACCGATTTCCTTCTAACCAAGATGTCGAAAGCTCAAACGCATAAAAGGTATCCGGAAGCGCTAGACAAGGCAAAGTTGGTCATCTCGACGAAAAATCTTCGAACACCTGTAGGAGAACCAAAAGAGGAAGTGTGAAGTACGGCAAGTACTGTAAGTCAAAGGAAGTTCCCCAAGAGGAACCCTCCTTCAAAGAGGATTGTTCCATCTAAGGAAGCCGCTCCCATCCCAATTCCCAAACCCGAACCAAAAGAAAGCTTGGACTAAAGCTCAAGGTACCGACACGATGAAGAGATTACCTTCTCTCGACCGCAACCGTATCCCTCCTCCAAAGAGCTAAATCTACAAGTCCAATAGCCTAACATGGAAAAGGAAAGACTCCTCGACTCGGAGTCTCATGATGAAAGCTCAAGAAAAGAAGAGCAATCGATCAATCCTACAGAAGAAGTTTAAATTAGTTAGACAAATTCAAAAAGTCAAGAATTTGCAAAGATCAAATGGGTGGCCCCGAGGATCAAGTGGTGATGTCCACTCTTCACCACGTCCCGATGCGTTAATCAACCCGATAAGGATCCGTGCCACCACTCTGCAACAACCAACGCTTGAAGGAGTCTACGATCTTAACATTGGGAACCGTAAATGAATATGACCGAGAAAGAGAAAACCCATGAAGAAGCTATGAAACAGACGGAAGAAAAGGCTAAACTGACTTGATGACTAAGAAGATTATGATGACTTTCTTCAAGAAATTCAACTCGCTCCAAAGATATACTTCACCTCAAAAGGATCCCAATCTCCTCATGTCCCTCCTCATCGATTCTTCATCTCACCTACCACCACCATCTAAAAGATCAATAAAATCATCATCCAAATCTGTGAAGAAACCACCTCATCTTGGATTTCAAGCTCATAAACGGATTCACAAAGTCACAAACAAGTCAAAAGAAAA
>OU343225.1:75495502-75652275 GCA_910596185.1 Chrysanthemum makinoi | reverse complement strand
ATCACAGTAGCATGGGAAAAGTTTTACCAATAAACTTGTAACCATAATTTGGTAAACCAAATTATTTAGAAGCGCTGGGCCATGCAAGGGATAGGCCCAAAAGAGATTTAATTTGGGTTGGATTGGGTTGATGGTTAGCGAGCCCAAGAGAGTAAGAGTTGGATCGGGTAGTGTGGGGCATAGAGGCCCGGTAGAAAAAATATATGTATAAAGAGTTTATTATTATTTTATAAAAATTTTATTATCGAGGTTGAGGTGAAAAATCTCGTGACTTGTCGTGATTATAAATTAAAAAAAGAGAAAAAAAAATATAGTCGCGAAAAATCGGTAGGGAAATTCACGGGTTCTTACATAACACATATCAAAAGTCTCCAGAGACCATTTCCCTACGGTTATACACCAAAGGCTACGAGTTAAACACTGAGTTTCTCTGCGGTTATGACCATTGTCTTTCCGGGATAACTTCAATCAGGTAGAAGTGTTAAGTTCATCATTTGTACTCGTTGTGCTTTTAGATATATGTCTCCTTCCCCCTTGCTGGTTTTGATACCTCAGAATCAGCAAAACATAATATACCCATAAACATAAAATCTTGTGAGAAGAACTCAAATAGCCCAAATGAATCATGTGAGAATCAACTGCTACAGAAACTCTCTCAGACTATCTTTATCAACCCATATGTAGACAATTTGAAGTGACCACTGTTGAAGAAAACCCGATATACCAAACTTGAAACTGAAGTCAAATTTCCCGCATTTGTATCTTAAGCTTGCACTTAATGATGGAAGAACGGTGTCGAGAATCTATGCTTCAAGCAAATCTCTAAGTACTCACTACTCAAACAAAGTATGAGACATTAACACCTCTTAAGATTATCCACATCGTCATATGCATGTGACACTGAGTAAAACAACGTAACTCCTAATAGTGATAGTTAGCCGTGTCTTCAACCAACCAACCCGACTGCTGGTAACTAGATAAACCAAGTCTTCAACTCAAAATCTTAAGCCCGAGCAAGTTATCAAATAAGAACACGCATTTGTAGAAAGTCAACTTCAATCTCAAATAAGTGATAAATGATTAACTCTGCAGGCATCAACTTGTGTCAAATGCCCAACATGTGAAAACAACATACAATCGGATGTACATTGATCCACTGATTGAACAATAATGTCTTCGAGCGGATGAGGTAGTCATTTTCCTTAATGTTCATGTGGTTGATTTATAGCGTGCACAATGTGTGGAGTTTGTTAGGACTCCTTGAGATCGTTTAGAGCCTCTAGGTTAACAATAACAATAACAATAAACTTGGTACGTAGCGGAATAAAACAAATCATAGTTATTGACACAAGGTTTTTCTTTATAATCACCCCAAGCCTCAAATATTATTTGATCGGAATAATACGGTTACACTAAACTTGTAACAGGGATCAAAGATCCTTGAGGCTAAACTACACAAATCCTAGGCGTCCACTTAGAGGACTTGACGCCTAGAGACACACACACACCTTTAATGACTACATTATGGAAAACTTATTTATTAAAACCTACACCCCATGTCCTCTTTATATACTAGAGGATTAGGGTTTACAAAATACTACGAAGGACTAAATAATAAATCTTCTTTTGCAAGAAAGTCCTTCCATCTTTTTGTAGGTTTCATCTCTTTCACTTTAAGTCCCTTTGTTTCATTCTTGTATTTATTTTGTCTCATCAAATCTAAGGAACCTAAAACCCAACAATCTTCCCCTATTTGATGATGACAAAACAAACAAAGTCGTGTACGAACTTCCCTAGACGAAGTAGCAGAAGTTGAGATGTAAACATCTCCGTGAATGAAACATTCTTATCTTCCGTTGTCTTCCCCTTAATCCATGCCATCGCACTCCAATATCTCTTCCCCTTTTTGTTATCAACAAATAGAGAATGTAAACATTAGAAACTTCCCCTTGAGTGGTGCATGAAAATGATTCTTCAAATCAGTAAGCTCTATGTAATGATCACTTGTGAAGAAAACCAAGTATAACGAATTTGATGAAGAAGTAAAATAACCCAAACTTGTGTCTTATGTCTTGTACTATCCACGTGACTCCAAACTTATACTAACACCATATAAGTAGACCGCAATCTCTTGACAAAATCCTCATCTTCAATGAGACACTGAGCACTACAATGTAACTCCTTTAAGTGATAGTTAACTAGGTCTTCATCCATCCACCCCTTGACCTATGAAAACTAGATTTTGCAAGTCTTCGTCAACATCCTTTTAAGCACGAACAAGTTATCTTAAAAGCAGGTATGATACTTTTAAGATATGATAAAACACGTATCCAAGTGATTCCACTTCACCTTCAAATAAGTGATAAATAACCTCCTTCGTAATCAATTCTTCAATAAAACCAAAAACGAGCTTTTTAAAACCTTTAAGAACAAATACCAATCTTCTTGTGTGTGCGAACCAAAATCCCATGTGTGTGTCATCAAAAGTCTCAGTACCAAAAACATGTACAGCTTCCCCTCAATTCCAAAACCTCATCAGTAGAAACGAATAACGCAAGAAACACCCAGGTGGAATTGAGATAACACTAGCAGTGGTTTCGAGAAAACACTAGGAATGGTTTCTCGAAAAACACTAGAAGTGGTTTCAGTAAAAACACTATCGTGGTTTCAGAAAACACTAGAAGTGGTTTCGTAAAAACACTATCAGTGGTTTGAGAAAACACTAGAAGTGGTTTCGTAAAAACACTATCAGTGGTTTCAGAAAACACTAGAAGTGGTTTCGTAAAAACACTTGGAAAGCTGCTTCTAATCATGAATCATAAACACCACACAATGTATAAACAACCTCCATCAAGAATTAGAACAAGTAACACAAATTCAAGAAGTTGAATATGCATGAAAACCCAAAAATTCGAATTATTAAACTAGTTTCTGAAGCCAACTTGGACATTGAATAACTTTTGATAGAAAGTTCAGATCGACAATCCCTTCAGTGAAAAGTTAGATGAATATATAGAGAACGTCCACCGAAAATTTCGTTATGATCCAACGGTTAACGAAAAAGTTATCGCGTTTTTAAAACTGTACTGCAGAAAAATACGAGAATTTTCAGATTCATAGTTTTTCTTCTTTTCCCCATTCTTCGACCAATAAAACCTTGCGAATACCTAGGTAACGAGCTCCCCAAGCTCTGATACCAATTGTTGATCCCAGTTGAGCAAATGATCTAATATAGAAACTGACTTAGAATAAAAGCTTATTAAGTATTACGCGGAATTTAACACTTAATCTTAAGAAGAAGAACAGTTAACATTCAACACCTCAATATTATTTATTAATACGAATACTCTTACAGTATTAGGGTTTTGCAACCTTGAAGTGTATCGACCTTAGATATAAAACTTAATATATCTAACCTAACCTAGGACCTCCTTTTATAGACTAAGGAGTCCTTTACATAATACAATACGTAACCTACAAGATAAATATCTTTTCCATATTTATCTAATACAATAAACTAAACCGACTATACAAGACTAGCAGTGGTTACAATATATTGTCCGTGGTTACACACTATTACTAGCCGTGGTTTGTCATCATCAGTGGTTCCATCCTTCTGTCCGTGGTTATATCAACTCTGTCCGTGGTTCCAGTACTTAGAGTAATTCATGATTCAAGGAACCAAAAACCCAACACAATGTGAGGAACAATAATCCATGAAGATTTGGCAAAGGAATACCAAAGAGCGGATCATTATTTATGAACAATAATCCGTGAAGATTTGGCAAAGGAATACCAAAGAGCGGATCATTATTCATAAGTGCAACTACAATATTATGATAGTCATTATCAACGCCTTGAGGAATAACTGGAGATTAGGCTTCTTGAGTAGTCTGAGTTGTACTTCTTGGATGATCAACATTCGCTAGCGGTTGGAAATACTCAACAAACATATCTTGAAACAACGAAACCCAAACAATAAATCCCATTTATCCTTAGTGAGTGAGACATTAGGCGTTGGAGGAGAGTCATCAAACATTAATTCGTATGACCATTATTCAAACATCCATCATCATGTAGTATATTCACTCTTCTCCCCCTCAAAAATTGCATCCGAAGTTGCCATTTTTGATTTAACAAGTGAATAAGAATATACACCAATGAACGTAGATCCACTTGATGACTGAATGAGCATGGGAGAAGCATAAAGCTTATTGATGAAGAATGTCGATGAGAATGGTCATAAACATGAAGATTTCTCTTCTTATGAAGATAAAGCGCACTGAACCGTACACCTTTCTTTTCTTTGAGGAACGTGGCCTTAAGTGTTATCACCAGACGCCATAATGATGAAGTACGAGGCCTGAACTGATGTGAACAAACGTCATAGCCGAATGAATATCAAGATTGAGTTACTTGAACCCGTGAGTTATGAGATATCAATCCATTTGTAATCCATACTTTAAGCCAGATCTATGTATTGAAGGATCGAAGTATCTGCAACTCGAGTAAGGACTACCTATACTAATATTACAAACTTGATTGCATATATTTTGGTTAGTGACATCAGTATCCAAACTCTTTGTGGTTTCACGGTCAACTTTGAGATTGCCATTGGTAAACATCTTTCCTGTAGGTATCCACCTAAGTCCAAAGATCCTTAAAAACTCTACGTAGATGGTATCCACTTATGGCAAGTTCTAGGATTGTTAGGCTTCTTATGCATAGTGGAAGACTTTTCCTTATTCCTAGTTTCCAAAGATTTAGCAGTTGGTAACCATCTAGGTGAGGCTTTTGGTTTCATTTGCTTCATATGCACTGTGGATGACTTAGTGTAAATCCTAGACTTAACAGGTTGTACCATTACATGAGCATTTACTTTCTTCGGGGATTTTGTGAAACATTTATCATGATTAGCATTAAAGATACATTTCAGACACTTTGAGCAAACAACTTGTTTGGATTCAGAAATAGATCTAGATTTCTTAGAGTGATTTGCTATGGGAATAGCTTTAATCAAAACGCAACTACTCTTAGATGTAAGCCAATCCGTAGTCTTTAGATTAGTGTTCCTAGGTAATGGTTTCGAACTACTAGCAGTGCCTTGAAATCTCGAAGAATTCATCATCCTAGGTCTTGCACCTAAAATTCCGTCTTTGCAATTTTGTGCCTTCTTTCTAGCCATTTCTAGATAAGAGTTCTTATACAAGTCATTCATATCAATTTTCCTAGGCAAGTGAGGTGAAGTGACTGGTTTTGTCAAAACGTGTTTCGCATCAACTTGGGAGGTAAATCGCGTTTTTGAAAATTTTAGTCGTTCAGATCTAAACGCATTCGGTTGTCTAATAACTGGTTTCCCCAAGTTTGATGGTTTTGAAAACTTAGTGTTCACACTATTCCCTGTTGTTTTCTGAGCTCATTTTTTAAAGCAACAATAGCGAAACTCTTTTCCTGAAGTTGAGCTTTGAGATCATCAATTTTTGCTATAAAAGAGTTTGTTTCCATTGACTTAGTTCTAGCTTCTTTGACAGAGTCACTTAGTTCAATGTGATTCTTTCTCAAAGACTCGTTTTCCTTTAGTAATTTGGCCACACAAACCGCTAATTCATCATTTCTCATTTGAATATCATCAATAGCATTAACATCAGAATTACTTGTAACCAAATTACTTTTCACATGCATACCAGAAATATGTTTCTTCAAAAAGTTGATGGTTGAGTCTTTGTCTTGAAGCTGAGCTTTCAAAGTGTTCATTTCAAAAAGTTCACAGAATTCAGGAAGTGCCGGATTTTTACATGGTTTGTTAATTTGGAAACTTTCTTCTTTATTTTGTATCGCAATTTCAAGTGAAATGCAATGTTTTTCAAGATTTGAGAATTTGTTTGAAAGTTCATCAAAAGCCTTTTTATCAACCATATTGTTTGTGTTGAAACACTTAATCTCATACTCAACCTCAGTTACAGGACATTTATCAAAGTCATGTTCAGCATCATGATCAGTTTATTTAAGTACTTTAGCAGATGCACTATATTGAATAGTAAAGGGTACCTCATTACATGACACCTATTTAATTTTTGGTCTGATATCTGCATCCACATCATGTGTAACAAGAGTCACTGAACCGCTGGCTGTGTCAAGCTTATCTATCTCTGAGCCTCTGTATTCAGTGTCAACTGATCCAACATCTGAAGTTTTACCCAACTCAACACTACAATCTTTTGATTGTGCCCGACATTCATTCCCATTTCTGATTTCAGCATCTACTTCTTGTGTGTTAAGAGTAACTGAAGAGCTGGTTACAACATTAATTGTTGTCTCTGACATTCTGCATTCAACAACACCCGACCTTTTTGATACATTACCCGACTTATCATAAATATCTCTCAACTGTACCCGACTCTCATCTACTTTTTCATCTTTCTGAGTAACTTCCTCAATATACTTCTCCACATTATCCATGAGATGGATAAGTGTCTCTGTGAATACGCTAATTTCCATTCCAGTGTGTCTCTTGAAGGACATTTCAGTCATGTCTTGATCATAATCAGATGTGAATTCCCTTATAATGAATGACTGAAAGTGTTTGTGGATCACTTGAAGTGCAGAACTGGAACTATCCTTATGAACCTTCTCTTTGTCAAGTTGTAGCTCCAATTGCTCTAGGTTTAACAAAAAAGTTCCTGTTAATGTGGATAAGTCCTGACAGAAGAGGGCAATACATGTTCGTTCCATTGATGTGGGTAAGTAACATGAGGTGAGAGTGAAGTTGTTGATAAGGTTCAATGCTGCTTTCCTTTTGCATGACATTCTCAGAGCCTGAGCAGTGCAAATCTTTCTCATTGGACTCGGAGCATGAAGAACACAAATCACCATTGATTAATTCCATCATCTGTTAACCGTTAAGATAGCTAATATTCTCATGGTTGTCTACAAGACATCATACAGTTTGAGTACTTCGAAATCACCTGAATCAGAGTGTAAGACATGATGTTGATGAATCCACGAGATTTTACAAGTCTATGATTTAAACCGAGAAATAGACACTTTCGCGGGATTCTGCTAAAATCAAGACCAAACCGTTAAGCAATGTCCAATGGAATGTGTTAAGATGACTGATGGATTGTCACAATGATAGACAATTGTGTGTTAGGACTTATGATTATTTGTAGGATTAGCAGAGATGTTGTTTGGTTGAGATTTGGATTGGTTTATGCTCGTTTTAACGGAGAAATTTAGGTCTAAAAACATAAAAACCTCAATAACTTCTGTTCAGAGCGGATTTAGGCCTCGAAGGTTGACCCAAATAAACATTCGGCGTGCCATTCTCCTCGTTCTCATGGTCGTTTTGATGGGTAGAACTCTGAAAACGGAGTTACGGATCAAAAGTTATGGCCGTTTGAAGTTTTGTCGGGAAAAGACAACAAGTCGCTAGTAAGACAAGTCGCTAGAGTCACTAAGTCGCTAAGTAGCAACTAGCTAAGATCTCAATTTCCTGTGAACCAAGTCGCTAGGACCAAGTCGCTAAGACCCAACTCGCTAGATACAAGTCGCTAAAGCACCAAGTCGCTACACAGTCAAGTCGCTAAAGAGCAACTCGCTAAGGTCCAAGTCGCTAACACCAAGTCGCTAAGAATACTAAGTACAAGTCGCTAACAAATATGAAAGCAAGTCGCTAGCCGTAGTGGAGAATCCACTAAGTTGTACTTTTTGTCGGCTTGTCTCAATAGACAAGTCGCTAGGACCAAATCGCTAACAATTAACACTACAACTCGCTACCTTTTACTGAAGCAAGTCGCTATGATGAAAAACACTACGAGAACCAAGTCGCTAGCAAGAAAAACTTCAAAAACACACTTTTCAATCCAAAACAAGCCCAACCATAGTGATTCAAGCTTTCCAAATCAAAACCTAAACACTTATGATGATTCTAAACACAAAAGTACAATCAAAATCCAAACTTTAACACTAGAAATGATCCAAATGATGTAAACTACTCTAAACTCTTTCAAACCCAAAAACCTTATGAAACCGACTAGAAATCCAAGAACATGAAAGATGAGTGATCAAACCATGACTCTTGATACCAATTGTAGGATATTGGATTTCATAAACACACAAATAAGCTCAACAATGGATCGAATGAGTTAGAGTTTAGAGAGAGAAAGTGGGATCATTTCTAGAGAAAGAAAGTGAAAGAAAACATAGAAGGTTAGATTAAGAATGAGAAAGGTCCAACCCTCTACCTTGGGAGGTAGAGGGTATTTATAGTTACATAATAAACGTCCTCCTTCGGACTGTGGATCAGGCATACAGTGGTAAAGACCTGTCCTTCCTCCACGGTGTTGCTCTAAACTAAACTATGCTAATAATTAACTAACTAACTACTAAATAACGTAAATACCGACACGTCTACGAGCTAAGATATGCTAGACCTTAATTGGGGTGACCGACACTTTAACATGGAATTTCCAATTCCTAACATGAACTAAATCAAATAGAACGAAACCTAAATTTGTTCATGAAACCTAACCAAATGCAAGTCTTAATTGGCACTACTTTATTTAAAAGCATTGAGACATTAGACAAAGTGTATATTAATACCATCATCAGCTTTAAACAAACCAATCCCAAAACTTGGAGTCCAATCAAAAACCGCAATTATGGATTGACTGACACATTATTCTTCTCCTTAAAAAAAGTTGTTACTTCCCCTTTAACAAATTATTCTTCATATCACTATTAGGCTACAAAAGTCTTCCAACAAATAAAAAGTCGTCCTGAAAAAAAAATACATGTGAACATACCAGTTGATTAAGCTATGATATGTGTACATGCGGTTAATCTAAAGAATAATTAATTAAAACAAAAATAAATCAAGAAGTTGATAAATTTTGTAGCAAGAAGGTAACCTGGGTTTAGATTTTTTTTTATGAGGATGTCGAAGTGTTATTAGGTGGCTGAACTACCACCACCAACAACCAACCAAATGATTTAGCGGGTAATTATGAAAACCCTACCCTGTCTTTGCAGAAAATCGAAATAGACTTTGAAGATACTTACCTCTATTATATGTAAATTTAGAATTTATAAAGAAAAAAGACTTGCCACGAACCGGTGAAAGCATGTTAAACTTCTAATTCAAACGGGCAAAAATTAATAATGATCCAAAATTTGCACACAGTTAGAAATAGAAACATATAATTATAGTGAAACGTTTTCAAGTTAATAGTACTGTCCAATTTGTTAAAAGCAAACTACCATTTGACTGATACGAAACTTGATAAACTGCTTATGTAATAAAATGCATTAATTCACGAACCATCTTTTATTAGATATACAAAACAAAATCAGGCAAACAATACCAACATTTCATATCTAGAATTAATCTACTCACTATCAGTCCCCATCTCATAAACCAGTTGCACCCAAGGGGGTTACAATGACCAAGAAATACTTTATCAGTGCATGCTCTCTTATTTTTAGCACCTCATGGACCCATTTTACCCGTTTCTTTTATAGCTTAAGTTTTTATCCATTCATAGGTTAATGGGTCAAGATTTCCATATAGATTAGTAAGTCCTATAAGTTATTCCATCCTGGAGCTAGAGATATTTTAAATTATAACTTTCTTGAGGTTCTAGCACTGAAAGTTGTTCAAGATTGCCCGGTTCTTTCAACCTGGAGCTCGTGTTAATGTGTGCAGTGATGAACTTGTCACTTCCACACAGCATGTAACATGCGACTGTACGATTCTTTCAACCATTATCGATCCCTGAAAGCCAAGCAAAAAAGAAAATATAAATTATTCATCCTAAACAGTTTGTCATTACAAAGATAAGCAAAAAGATGCGAATGCAGATGCACCGTACAGGGTAAGATTCGCCACTCGACTTTACATTATTACAGGAGTGTTTTGGGCTTTGTTTATTAAAAAAGTGTATCTGCTTAAAAATTGAGTTGCTTAGTTCTACTTTATAAGACGATACCACTCGAAGCTCCTAAACGCACACACAAAAAGCACAAATACGTAAACATAAAATAAAACACCAAGTTACATTATTTTAAGGCCAAAGGAATAATTGTTGACTTGGAAATTGAACAACTTTCATGAGTTGTCAAAGAAATACATGAAACCATTAAACTAAATAATAAAGTTAATTTCACTTTATACATGAACTCAATAACTATCCTTATTATAGATTGCAGTGTATGTCATCTCCCACCTACGTACTGAATAGCATTACTTAATTCAATTTACGATTGGTTATCTACTTATCTTAAATAACTAAATACAAAAACATTTAACTAACAAATGCCTAGACAAAGGATTCCGTCAATAGCTTAGCAAGGTGACTTTGATTACTTTAATCCTTTATATCGCTGAGGCAGTAGCAGGATGAGTTCTTAAAAATATACACCTGGTTGAACTTAGATGGATCCACAGCCCTCACATTGCTATGCAACACCAAATTAACCGGTCTTGTAGTTTCTTTCACAGGGAATTTCACCTGCAATTATTTAAATAACTACAACAAATTTGTAAGATAACCGATAGTTCTGTATTTTTTTACAGTTGTGATTTGTGAATTTGCTCACCTATGGTTCATCTGTAGTCCACGGGAGGCCTTGAGTGATGGGAATTGTTGCTTTTCTTGCTCAACCGTGATCTCCCAGACTTCATGCACTCTTATTGTTTTGACCTTTATCTTTAATGCAGACAAATAATACAACAGTATTATGAGTTAATGACAGAAAAGATATAATAGGTTCAACAAAAAGATAATTGAGGATTGGACGCATTAATAATTTTTCAAAATACATTTCATAAATGAGCCTGGACCTATTGCCAACTAATGCATCACTTTTAATCGCCAAATTTCATGGAACAATTAACCTTAGCACCGTTTGATCCGTTTGACAAATATGAATATTCCACTTCTAGCTTTCATAAACAATCAGCTTAATAAATCCATGTCCAGATAGCCATTGACACAGTCAATATCTAAAAGCAAAGGATAGCTCCTTTGATCTCGGTAGATGCCAAACACATTGCAAACCCTAACATATTTGATCGTCAAAAAGATAAAATCGAGTTCCTGAAACTTATTTGAAGTTAAAAGAAAAGAAGAAAGTATCCTCCTTGACATCTATCTTTCAAGTAGAAGGATAATAGCTGTAGGATATGTGACCTTTTAAGTAAATCATTGATACCTAGTGATAAAATGTTTAAACATACCTTTTGAAGCATCGATCGTGATGGAATCCAGGCTCCAACATCAAGATCTAACATTTCAACAGCTGAATAGTACTCATTGCCACTGCCACCACCAACTGCATAAATCTTATCATTTAAGGTAGCACCAGCTAGGCTTCCCTTTTTTGCATTAAGAAGAGGCCGACTTGTCCAATCATTTTTAACTGGATCATATGATTCAACTTCACAGAAAAGAAATAATATATGTCAGTAGTAGCAGACAAACACGTACACATAGAGATAGATAGCAAGTTACTACCTGTATCATACCAGACACCGCCGGTTCCACCACCAAATACATAGAGTTCACCATCCAATATCGAAACAGGAGCATAACATCTTGCAGTATTCATTGGCTTTAGAGATTTAGTCTGCAATATCAGTCTTTTGCAAATCAAGAGGCGGTTCTACCTCATCTGGCTCATGTACAGTACGTGCAACTTGATCTTCAGAACCTAATATTGACTCGCGTTATGTTGCATTATAGTCAGAAACCTCGGAAACCTCTAATTGCTTAGCATGATCAGCAGTTCACTTTGTCAAATTATGTGGTGGCACATGCTTTCTTCTTAAATATGTCATTAGTATGTTGTGAGACAGGAATCATTGTTGGGAATCTTATTAGTATGCGGCGACATGTAGGAAACTTGGTACTTCAAAAATTGTAGCTTTTTATATCAGTTGTATGCAATGTTCTTCAAGTTATTTTTGATGTAAACAATCCCACATCAGGAAACAATCCCAAAAACTATTCCTAAAGTTTTTTTTGCTGTAAACGAAGCTAAAGTGTGTGCATATGATTAGTGCTTATATTTTTAAACTCTTTTTACTTTGTTATCAAGCTGATGATGTTGCTGTCGGCTAAGCATCGGCTGTTTTAGGCGTTGAAGTCGTATCGGCTGCACCTAAAACAATAATAATGTCAGGTATTTACTAAGGCTGCCACAAAGTACATGTTATAGTCATTAAGCGGATGTGTGCAAAATCACTTACCAGCTACACACATTGGATCGATTCTCCTTTTGCGAAAAGTGGATGCAGTACGTGGTGTCGGTGCAACAGTTGCTACCACTGGCATTGTTCTACCTCTTTTTTAAGCGCCCCCTGTCGGGTGGTTCATATATGTGCTTGGCATGCCTAAAAAATGATCACATAAATCGTAAAATAAGGAGGAAATGTTTAATATAGTAACGAACTAATGTAAAAGCATGTTAAAGAAAAAAGTATGCAGACAGCAAAATAAGTTTGACGCATTGCGTTAACCAACAACACACGGCTCACCTTGGTGACCAGTTGATGCTGTTGTTGCGGCCCGAGCATCTGCTATTCAGGTGTTGAAGCCAAATCAGTCGTACCTAAAACATTAGTGGTGTCTGATATTTAATAAGGATGCCACAAAAAACATATTACACTCGTTAAGAATATGCGCTCCAAAATTACTTACCAGCTACACACGTTGGGTGAATTCTCTGTTTGCGAACAGTGGATACAGTACAAAGAGCTGGTGTTATTAAAAAAATGCTAGTAGTATTCATAATCTAAACTCTGGATCTAGCCTGCAAGAAAATGATGCGGTTGGATTCTGGAATGAGACTTAATGACAACCCATTTTTCCATTTCTCTAATATTGCTGGCCATCGTCAACTGCACCAGCAGCCGTCTTCTTTTTCGTGTCCCACCCACATTATGGCTCTCCAACGGCCCATATGCCACTCTCCTACTACGTCTCCCTTATTGATCAATCTGAATACTAATATTCAAACTGATACCCATACTCAAGTATGTCGCTGCAATCCTCTAAAAAACCAAACAACCATGCCAACAACCTCTGAGACACAAAGCAGTTACTTGCAAACCTTGTTGGAATCAGCCAGGCTATTCCTTAGAGGTGAAGTTGAGAACATCGGCGTCAATCTACCCTCCCTAATCGCCGTCTTGAAATCTGTTGGGGTTGGAGAGTGCTGGCACAAGCATGGTAAAATAAAAAAGTTGTATATCCTACATACATTACTCAAGAGAACATTTTTAAGGAGACACCAGATATGGTGTTCACAAGGGAGCATAAGAATTTGTTGAAGGAATGAGAGCAGTGGATGAAAACCACAGCTGAATCAGGCAGCATCACTGCCTCACTAATTACTACAATCGTATTTACAGAATCAATTACTGTACCTGGTGGGAGTAATCAAGAAACAGGCATTCCTGTGTTTACTAAAGACATTGCCTCCATAATCTTTGTTGTATCAGATGCTTTCTCCTCACTCGCATATGCCACCTCTTCCACCAACGGATCAACCTCCTTAACCCGCTTAGCAACAATCGGCACAAGACTTTTAGGTTCAACAACAGGAACCAATTCAGTAACCAAAACTAAAACAAAAAAACAAAAAGCATGTTTAGCCCAAAATTATGATTATGCCATCTAAATCTGACTTATTGGTTTTGATGTAGCGGGTTACCTGAACAATCGATTTTTAACATAACAACCGCAAGGCATATAACCTAATCTTTGGTCCCAAAGCGTGAAATGTTTTCCCTTGATTTGTCAATAAATCATGTTCGGTTTCTGTCAGAGAGAGTGAGGGAATCAACGTTTCATGGGAATGTGGAAATCTGCGAAACCAAAATTAACACCAACATTGACACTCTTACCGTACTTGTTCTAAAGAGAATTCTAACCTATTTAGAACCATCTCTGGAGTATTTTTGAATCAGCTTAATTCCTCCGACACGTAAGAAGGCTGCTGATGTTGAATTTGCACAAGTCTGTTACTAATGAGTCCAAGTGCAGTTCAATTAAGCTAAATAAAACATGTGTATCATAGTAACGAAAAAATAAATGAATAAGATTCAAAAAGTAGCCATATGACTAATACACAAACATATTAACATGTAATATATCTCCATTCCAGTTAACCACAAATGCTGTAAAATATACCAAAGCTTACGGATGCAAGTCCATGAGATTGTTTGCATTGAACCTGATTGTATATCAGGTATAAACACAACATGCCACATTCGCTATCACATCAGGCACGACCTTGAACAACGTGTTTGGAACCTGTATTTTGGTTGGTTTAAAGATTTTAAGCAGCATTATGAGTTCAAAAATCAGAAGAAAACCAAAAACACATTACTAAAACTTTTACAAACTCAGTACCTTGGATGACATGCTGCTGAAAGCTCTTAAGCCTTTTATCTAACCAAACGTCCACATCAAAAAGTCGTTCATTAGGGAAGATGAAAGAAGAAGAATTATGGTTTTGTATGATGAATATATAAAATACCGTATATTGTGAAAATATATTTAAAGAAAAGATATGTATAATAAGTTTTAAAAAAGATAATTACTTAATATAATTTTTGTAGATAAATTATAGTCATTTATATATTATAGTATGCAACATAATTATCAAAATAACTTGTTGCCTAAGTGGTAAACACACAAGTTATTTATACTAATCCTACAAACAACCTAAGTTCGAATCTCACCATGCACATTTTTTACTAAAAACGAATTTTATAAATAATACCTTCAAAAATCCGAAAATTCATACATTAAATCAGAAAATTAAATATTAATAATTAGACGGATAAAAACATTGCTTAGTTGGACAAAAATGCATTGAGGTGTCATTAATGTCAAATGAATCCTGTTATATATAATATAGAGATATATAAAAAATTATCGTTTCATGTTTGCCCCCTCGGAAATTATTTTCAGGCTCCACCACTAATATAAAGTTGTTGACACCAATGTCTCGAACAAGGTGTTGTGCTACAAGTTTCTCCATTTCCCTCCAAACACCTTCCATATCGAAGTTTAAAACTTTTATTGCCTTTGAAAGGCCTACTAGCTCCTTTAAGACGAAACAGTCAATGGATCTATAAACAATATTAGCATCTTTAAACTATATCGGAAAAAATTTAGATAGAATGTGAGAATGTAACAAGTAGGTCCTTTGAGTGGGTTCCATTAAGTTGAAAGAGTGGCCTTGTCCATCTGTGTCAGTCAAAAAAGAAAAACTACGTTAAAACTTATCCTGGGGTGTTCACTAGTGGAAAAAGGATTATTAGGTTCGGTTAAAAGGATTTTTAAGAACGGTTTTTGAACCGTCTTAACAAATGGCGTTCCAAAAGATTGATTGTTTTTTAGTTCGGTCTTTTAACCGCCTTAAAACTGATTTTAAGTCACCGGTTGTTTTACCCGTTCCTAAAATGGTTTTTCTTTAAAGTCAATTTTGGTTTTGGGATGCTCTTAAAATGGGTTTGTTGTAGCGTTCCTTAAAATGGTATGGGTTTGTGCACGTTTTGGTTTCTGGAGCAAAAAGCACCTTAATTTGCTTTCTAGAGCTCAATGTTATTGGAGAGTTGAATGCTAAATTTTATTGGACAGATTATTAAACAATCACAAAACAAGAAGTGCTTCAACAATCTCATTTAAAAACAACATATTACTAAATAAACAAAAGGTCTAGCCATACAAAGAGGCACAAAGCCATCATCAAATAAAAGATCCAAAACATCCTATTTAAATGAAAACAAACATCGTACTTGATTGAAGATAGACTTGACACAAGCACTAAAACCTTCTAACGACACTAAGAAAACAAATAAAATACCATTAATGAACCTACTAAAGTAATCCGCAACAACAGCAACTAGAAAACCAATTGAGCAACCGGGTGAAAACCAAATATTTCCCACGTACCGATCTTATAGAATTCATCAATTCGCCTAATCGTCATTGCAATAATCCTTGAAAAACTTTCCTCCCCCATTGATTATCCATCCGTCCAACTCATCTTTCCTTAAAGCTCTTCTAGAGTCATGAAGCTGTAAACATAATAAGATAAAACATTAATAATTTCACATAAGTAATTCGATTAAATGCAAATAAAAAAAGTGCGTAACATTTACCTGATCAGGGAAGGTTTTTTGTTTTACAAACAAAGTTTCAAAAACAAACTTCATCACGTAGTAACCGCATTCCCATTTATCTACTTGCTGATTACACTATGATCAAATAACAGCTATACGTTACATATTTTATGTATATATATATATATATATATATATATATATATATATATATATATATATATATATATATATATATATATATATATATATATATATATTTAAAAGCTAATATACACACAAATAGTGGATGATTTACCTCAAGCATAGTCCATTTGAATGAATTGCCAAAAGCCCTAAACAAGAATAGTGTTAAGAGTTTATTTTTAGAGAACAAATATATGGGCAGATGTATTAGATACAGGATGTATAATGGCGGTGCCATTACTTCAAACTATTATTGAACCATTAGAAAGCAGAATTTAACAAAACTGATTTTGACTTTAAATTCTGACTTAGTTTGACTTTTTTGCAAAAGCTTGAAATTGAATAAATTAAAACACTAATAAGCTTACATAAGCTTCAATAAGCTTAAGTAAGCTTACATGAACAGTAACTAAAGCTTAAAACAGGATTTCAAATAGTGGAAGCTTATAATAAAACGACAAAGGTGCGCTTCTTTCTTAGTTCTTAACGGTTAACTAAAAAATACATTCAGAATAGCAAGTAGTCAAGTACTAACCTTTCCACTGTCTTGCTCAAATAGAAAATGTTCGGGGTCTTTTTCTTATCTCGATTGTATGAATCGAATATGTATCCGGACCTTGTCTTGGGGCATATTAAAAATAAGTTCCAGTGAGAACTACAAAAAAAGTTTAAACATCTTAGTGTAAACAAAGTATGTTAATTAAACCTATATTATAACAAGAAAATAGCGTACTCTTGCAAATACGGTGCAAGGAATATATCTTTCTCTTTATGTTCTTCAACAGTAGTGACAATATGTTGTATGGCAAAATCTCTCAAGATTACCACACGCCTTTGGACGATTGTCGGGTTGAAAAATGCACATTTGTTAAACTCTTCCTTGCTTACCATCTCAAACATGTGCCTAAATCAAGAATATAATAATTATTATAATTGATTAGAAAGAATTTTTGTTATCATAATTATAAAAATTAAAGTGCTGTTGGACTGAGAATTGAGGCCAAAGAATGGAAAGGCCCATTTCCTCTGTTTGGTACGCTTAAAAAAAAAGGCGGAGAATTTTTGTATATTCTCGAGAATTGTATCCTTTGTATTTTCTTTTCCACTCCATTTGGGTTGGAAATCATATTCTTTCACAACTTTTTCTCCGCCCAAAATTTGAGAATTTGATGGGAAAAAAGAGTGATATAAAAGGGACCATCACGTGCAAGTCACATTATTATCACACACAATTGCATCCTAACCTCTGGTGACTATCTTCTTCTTTATCTTCAATTGTTTCACATCCAGTACTTCATACATAATAATCATCCTCTTCAGATCTGTGAGTTTTTTCTTTTTTTCTTTTTTATTTGTGCATGTTTGGTTAATCCTGGTCGAGAGAAAAACACCCACGGGGGTGTTGGTCTTGGTTTGTTCTGTCCTCGGTACACAAGGAAACCCACTAGGGGTGTTTGATTGGTTTTTATTTTCTTGTATCAGTTTATAGCGTATTTTGGTTTTAGCTTATTTGACATGTTTAATGAGTGGAATATAATACATGGCAACTGATGCTTTAATTGGCATGGTTTGTCTTATGATTTTTGTCAGATTGGTGCAACAGCCTGGTCTCATTGGCGCAACTGATGTTTTAGTCTCATTGTTCTCTGTAAGTTGGGCCTAGTTGTGTTTTTGTGGGTAGTATCTACTTGTTGGTTGATGTTTAGTGCTGCTCTTGCATAGTTTTTGGTTGTGAGTCCCTTGGTTCTGCAAATCATGAACACTATTGGGATCTCTTTATTATAATGTATGCAACTGGTATAATTTTCAAGATATATATGGATAATTTTTCAATGAAGCAACTGGTATAATTTTGTGTACATATACGTTTGCTTATTTTATTTTTTAATGGTTTGTTACTTTTGATTACATAATCCATTACTAATAAATAAAACTAAAAAACAATAATAACAAAATCAAAACTTTGTTTTCAATTCTCTCTTCGTTCTCTTTACCAAACAGAAGAAATCAATTCTTTTCATTTTTTGTGGTCAATTTCTCTGCCTGTACCAAACAATGGAATTCATAAAAAATTTCTCAACCAATTTCATTTCTCTGAATTCCATTCTCTACTTTATTTCTTTTCACTGAAATTCTCTCTACCAAACGTGCCCTAAGAAACTTACATGCACCACCAATGTAGTATTGTACCATCAAGCCAGTCGTTTGTCATCCAACCTAACAAAGACTCGTATTCAATATACTCGTACATGGTTGTATCATACATTCCATCAGGAGATGCAACAATGATCTGTTCGTTTCGGTGTTTGCGGTTTATGAAACGATTAGCTAAGGCTTGAATCTTTTGTGGCCTATTTGGTAACATCGCCATAGCTCTTTTGATTGTTTTTGATGGCAATGGCTCTTCAATCTACATTAACAAACCATTTTATAATATCAGTTAGTTGTAGGTGCTATATTTATTAACTTATATAGATTCGAAGTTTAAGTATAATATGATTAATCCAAACCATCTGATGGTGACCATGTCTAATTAATGGTGCTTGTGATGGCATAGGTACATCAATCTACATAAAAAAACCATTAACTCAAATCAATTAGTTAGATAGGAATAGTATGGTTGCAAGATGATAAAACTTTGATGATTGCATATATGATAAAACTTTGATGATTGCATATATATAAACATCTGATGTAGTTATAAGGAAAACAATGCAGGAATTTGACTTCGTGTACTTTAAACTAAGTTATCCACATGTGTATATAGAGTATAATGATTGAGCGCTTACCGGTGTATGACGAACACGTGCACTTGTAGTTTGATATCTCGATAGCCCATTGCTAGACGGAGGACTTATGAACTTGTGTGATGAAATTTTCTTGGAAACCTACATTTAATAATGTATAGGTTAATAATTACGGAATACTATAATATTGCACAAACTCGCATATAATTAACGAATATATACCCTGATGTATTTTCGTGGCCATTGGATAAATTGGCCACCTAACGCTTCATTCAAGGTTTTCACTTCATCAGTCGGTCTAGCAACAGGGAATGCCGAGCATCCCTCTTCCACCGTGTCTACTTGTACCTTAACGAAACCCGGCTCCATAGGTAATCCATGTAGTATCCCATCTCTACTTGGATAAACCTGCCCTCTAGCTACTATTTTTTCTGTTCCAAACCATTCGATTATCAACTCACATTCCTGCACAACATAGAATTTTGTTACTATTTCTAACTTATATTAACACAATGCTATAATGTACAGAACTCAACACAATATCTTATTCTAACTTATATTAGCAATATACTATTTCTAACTTATATTAACATAATACTATAATGTACAGAACAAAGTATATAAGCTCCTAATTAATCTATATTAACAGAATACTATTTATAACTTATATTAACTTATATTAAAATACTATATTGACTCAACACAATATACTATTTATATATTAACAGAATACTATATTGACAGAATACTATATTAACAGAATACTATATTGACTCAACACAATATACTATTTCTAACTTATATTAACAGAATACTATAATGTACAGAACTCAGTATAGAAGCTCCTAATTCATCTAATCCATATTATACTAATGCATACAAAGATACTCCTGCTATGTATATATAGTATTCCATTCTACAAACATAGCTCACTAAAACATATTATATTAATGCATACAAAACCGACAATATTTTAGATAACATAGTATTCCCTCACTTGCAAAGTTGAATACTATGAATATTATGCATACAAACATAGCTCACTAAGCTCAATATTTGCAGCAAACTAAAACTAAAAGCAGACAACAAAACCGACAATAACACTACACATAGTACTCACAAAGTATTTACATGTACAAAGTTACCTCGATTTCATTAAACTCATCCAATGATCCACCTGAAGCAAGAGTAGATTGGATTTGTTGACTTGTCCCAGAGTCTTGTTGTAATGTGGGTATGGCAGCCAACACATTCAGTGTTACTTTATTCACAAATGCATCATAATCGTCAACTACCACCTTACGCTTCTTCACACCCGCATTCCCTAATCCCTTATTTTTCCCAACAACTGATGATTTTGCCCTGGTTCGCCCCGGGTGGTCTGGTCCCAGCACCCTTGTAAGCGGATCTTGTCCTGCTATATGTATAGTACCATCAGCGGTCATTTCACGCTCTGCTCTTGCCTGTTGAAACAATGGTGAAAACATATTGCATGTGTAGATGATATAAGCTTTAGAAGTTGGAACATTTGGTTAATGTAATAGTTAGATATATAGTTCTTACCAACTGTTTAAGCCTTTGACCATGAGCTTCCGTCAATTCCTTTTTCCCAGTGTCGTTGTTACGTACTAAACGGCCTAAAACATGTTTCACTGAGCGAACACACTGCAACCCCTCTAGGTCTGGGTACTCTTTAACTAGCTCTGCCATATCCTCTAGCCATTCAGCTTCTTTCCCAATATATCCTGATCGTCCTACTCTGGCCGGATCCTTGTTTTGATTTGCACTAGCCTTTGCTTTAGCACTTTTTTCCTGCATGTAAAAAAAAAAAAAAAAAATTAGTAAAATATAAAATCAATAATATACATGAGTTATTAACAGGAAATTTATAAATATTAGACGCACATACCAAAAAGTCTTTCGATCTTTTGGACGCAACGAAGTCTTCCCAATCACGATCGTCCAAAAACTTGTAATCTTCAAACGGTGATTTGTTTTTGTTGACATAATTTGTAACAAGGTTGTGCTTAAACTTCCTAAATAGATCGTTGGCTATCCTCATTTGTGTGCCCTTTGCATTATCATTTGGAATGTTCCAAGTTTCCTAATGGTTTTCAGAAAGAAAAAAAAAATGATATTAACTCGCTGATACAAATATATAAATAAATTAAATCACATATATAATTTTAATAAACATAACACCTTGGTAGATAGCCATAACTGATCCTTCATCGCCTCTGTTACTTTATCCCATTCCAAATGATAAGAAATACGTGATTTCAATTCGAGTGAGAACCATGAAGCAAATCTACCGCGTGTGGGTCCAATAGCTAGTCCATCCTCATTGAAATCGATATAGAACGACTCAGCTGGATATATTTTCTTACCCTTCGCTTTACCTCGCTTACCTCTTCGTGACATTGTATTACCTAAATTTTGACAACATAATAAGTTTTATATAGTTAGTATCCGATATGTGCTAAGTCAACTGGTTCTTCACCAATTTGCTCATCACTCCTATTGAGAAAACAAGTTTGCTGAACTGAAAGTGAAAAGTAAATATGCCTGTTTTATCTCTGGTTTATTCAATATTGAATCAGTAACAACTTAAAGGTGTGTTTCAATATGTATAGTGTGTTGTAAACCATTCATTATTCACAAGTTGCATTTCAAATTTTCAATACAGTAGCAAATTAAAGCCTCAAGGTACAATAACCTTGTTTTATACAGGAAGTATAATATTTGCAGCCATTATATTCTAATGTCAAAATGAACAAAGGAAGCTGATTCGCAACTTAACTACTCATTTTCTTACCATCAGATGAACAACTTAGATCCATGACACATATTTATCCAATGCTAATTTGAACATGTAATCAGTGATGCATATTTCAGTTGTAAACCAATCGTTCATAAAGAGCAAGAACAAGGCGTATAATGTATAAACATCTATTTAAAAGCAACTGTCACAATACACAAAGGTCAATCCAAACTTACATCGAATGCAAAACTGGAGTTTAACTAGCTACAGTAATAACAAACTTAGCAGTAAAAACAAATTTAGCAAAGTAACCGCCGCATAAGTAGCCAAACAGTAAAACACAATTATACATAAACGTTGATGTAAAGCTATCGTAAATTTCACTAACATCATAACAGCAACTTATTGAGCTAAATGTCACATAAGTAACTTAACAATAATACATGACTAGACAGCTAATTATCAACATAGCTACAGCGTTTAACGAGATGAATATCGCATAACTAAATTATCAATCAAACATGAGTAAACAGCTAACATAGAAAGCTAACAATAACACAAAATCTAATCATGATTATACAGAAAACAAAATTAAAGTAATAGATCGTTATCACAAACTACAATCAATATCATAAGCACATTTTAATGCAACCCACATGTCAAATAAGCAACTTAACAGTAAAACAACACAGATAATGTTTTTCCTTCGCAAATTTGAAATCATTTTATTAGCAAACTACTGTATATGAGTAAAAATGAACATTCTCTTAACAATTCTTACTGTCACAGAGATTGACAGAGTATTAAAGTAGTGACATAGACTGGTACTTTAATTTAAGTATTGTAATTTCCTTGTGAAAGAACTAAGCACACAACAAAGCCTGAGTTTTGCCAATTTTCTTTGTCATTATGCTACAAAGAGCATGGTTAACACAAGAGAAGCAACAAAAAGTTTATGAAACTCAACCTAAGTTAATGATTCGTACAGCAAAGATATGTTAACTTGTGTATGTACTTGTACAAAAGCTTGCATGTTAAAATGAATGAATACAATGTGCGACGTTTTGTTACATAATTTACTAATGTAATATTCTCATTGGGACATAATTTTTTCAGGAATTTATAAATTTAAGAAACAAGCAAATTATGTGATAAAATTAGCATGCAACCCGATAACCCGCAACCCGATAGACCCGATACCTTATAGGGTCGGGTTGCGGGTTAGTTTTTATTTTCTCAATACCCGATAGACCCGACCCGATAAGCCTCAAACCCGACTCGATAACCCGATTGACACCCCTAGTACTCATATGCCGCAACCAGTAGCTCAGTGGCTAATTATCATTAATTTGATATTGTTAATGCTCACACAATACTTGTTTACTTTGAGACTTATGTAATTATGTGCTTATATAGGCTTATTATTATATCTACAACAACAGACAACATCCTATTTCCACAAAAGCATATATCTATGACACTAGGACTTGAGTTAACTGGTATTACTCATTTACTTGTAATACGTTCAATATTGGTATATAGATATCTCTTCATCTGACTTTTGTAAATATCCCAACTCAAAATTCACAATTAACAATACTCAGAGATTGGACCACTAACACTTGACATTAACAATCATACGACACAATAAATTAACTAACCACTTATTGCGTTTAACAAAATAAAAAATTTAGAATCTTTACCTCACAAAATTGACTGAAAAGCTTCAAACTTCGATTTTAGGTTTTTGGAAATTAGGTATTCAAAAGGTTGTTTAAGTACTGGAGGATAAGAAGTGGTTAACCCTTTGATCCGGGTAATTGGATTGTGGGTGGTTTCTTCCATGAGAAAGAGGAGTTGTAGCCTTTGATCCGGGTAATTGTGAGTGGGTGGTTTCTTCTATGCGAAAGAGAAGATAAGTGGGGGAATATCAACCCGCCAAACGTTACCGCCAATTATTTTTACTATTGACAGGATAACTTTAAGTTACACAAAGTATCGTTACCTAAAAATATTTATGTTACCTAAAATATTAAGTTACACAAAGTATCATACTATGTTACCTAAAATATTATGTTACACAAAGTATCGTACTATGTTACTTAAAATATTACTACCTTCGTCTCAAAATATAAGTCCGTTTTTTACTTTTCAAAGTCGTTCTCTTCATATTTGACGTAATTTTTTCGCTGTATATAATAATTGATACAAATATATAAATGATTCATGTTTCAAATGTATTTCCACGTGTATACTTTTCATCAAGATCATATAAACTAAAAATAATAAAAAAAAAAAAAAAAAAACTTTTAAAAGTTAAATATGGACTTATATTCTAGGACTGAGGGAGTAAGTCTAAGTTATGAAACAATATATATCTATCACTTTATTTTTAGTTTGTTGAGCTTAGTGAGCTATGTTCAAACAAAAAGGAAAACATAGCGAAGCTAAAGATACTACTAAGACAATGTCACCTCTAATAATCCTAATTATTTGAGTAGATTTTAAATAAGTAAAACTGTAACATTCTAAAATAATTTGTTTATTAATTTAAATACAATTTACTTTATATTGAATTATATAAACATCTACATCATCTTTACTACATACAAAACATTTTTTTTAGTAAATGTTACTCTGGTAAAATGTATTACTCATAAAACAAGGTTAACTACAAATGAAATGTGGTTGAAGTATCACATTAACCTCTTGATAATCACGAATAAAGAGTGTTTATGACATGCCATAAAAACAAACAACTCTAGCTACAACTAACTACCAATAATCCAAACAATTAGAGACTACCAAAACGGACGACGAACATCCAGAGACTCCAAACACAATGCATAACTCTCCAAGCCAATCCAAAGAAGCAACATGGAGGGCATAAGATACCAAATGAGACTGCCTCCTTAAAAAACCTTCCAAGAAAAAACCCAGTGGAAAAACCTTGGAAAACTCGGGCTGAAAAAGAAGATACTCAAATGTAACTCCCGCCTTGGACCATACATAAACTTCTTTTTAAACAATCTTGAGTTACGTTTTGCCATATGTAATAAACGTAGCAATAAGCAATCTTGAGATAACACTAGTCATGGATCTTCTTTGGAGATAGAATAAGATACTGAAACCACATCGCATTCTTTGTGGAATAGCGTGCATACCAAAGACAACCCGAACCTTAAGCCAAACCTCGCGATAGAAAATGAACATTTAGAAAATAAATGGTTATGCGAATCTCGAATATTTAGCACTCTTATAAATAGTTTTATAAGATAAAAATGACTGAAATGTTGATACAATTACCATTAGATTGAAATTTTAACACATTAAATAACGTTACACTTGCCATAGGATAACTTACATTGTATTGAATATAAAAATATCCTTTAGATCACACTTCTTCTAATTTTCTTCAATGTTACACAATCCTGTAAATAAAAAATAATATAAATATATTATTTTGGTTATAATATATATATTAACAAAATAATTAATATAAAAAATAATTAAGTTGTATCAAACCTTCGGTGAGCACGACGCCACTCAACCCATAATCCTTCGCTTATGGTCGGATCGTAAGTATGTAGGTTCAACAAGATCATCATCTAACGGAGGAACGCCATCGAAAAAAGGTGGTAACTCGTCAAACTGATCATACTCTTCCTCATCGACCACGTTATCAACACCAAGTATACGTCGTTTACCATGCAAGACAATGTGCCATCTTGATTTACTTAGGTCCTTAACATAGAATACCTGAGTGGCTAATTTGCTAGAATAAAGGGTCAGATGTATAGCCGTCTGTTGAAAGGTCTACAAGTGTGAAACTGTTTCGGCTACCATAACACCTCGTAAGTTGTTAGTCACCCACTTACATTTGAAGAGGGGTATAGTGAAAGTATTGTAATCCAACTCCCATATTTCTTGTATAACACCGTAAAATGAGTTCTTGGCATTTGTAGCCCTTGCATCATGATTACTTCTATCAAATTCCATTGTCGAGGCTATTAATGTAACTCCGCTATTTTGCATTGTACTTTTTTCATCTTGCATTTCAGTGTAGAATGTATAACCGTTAATATCGTATCCTTGATAAGATCTAACAACACATCTTGGTCCCTCTCCCAACCTTTCCACTGCTTATCAACATTTGGTTGACCTAAATTTTCGCCCACGATGTCTTTAAGCCAATATGCAAACTCTTCGTTATGCTTAGTTTGATACCATTTGTTGGTTCTCCCGCATATGTCGCGACGTAAATTTTGCATGTGTTGTTCAATGTATGGAGTAATACATGTCATGTGTTGTAGGACTACAAAATGGGCAATCAGAAAGCATGACGGTCGGGTCGGTCATCATTTTCAATCCAATTGTCCCAACCCTCTGAAAGTCTTCCCTCGTGGCGAGAACGGAATGCCAATATTCCCCACACCTTTCACAATGTCATTACCGAATTCAATTAACTCCTCAAAGAAGGTATCCGTTACGATACGCCTCCTCGTCGCGCCCGGTTCCTTACATACCCTTTTAATACACCCATATATCTCTCGAAAGGATACATATAACGAGGAATACCGGACCACAAGCCTTAATTTCTCCTACAATGTGAGATACAAGGTGAACCATGACATCAAAGAAGGAAGGCGGAAAATACATCTCTAGTTCACATAGCGTGAGGATAATATCACTTTGCCATGAATCTAGAACTTCAGGATCAATCACTTTTGAATGAATCTTGTTAAAAAACAAGCAAAGTTTTGTGATTGTATGTCGAACATTGTTTGGCAATAATCCGCGAATAGCAATAGGAATCATATGTGTCATGAACACATGGCAATCGTGTGACTTCATACCAACCAATTTACGCCTTGAACCGAAACCAACTTCTTAATGTTCGAGAATAATGCTGACGGAACCTTAATACCATGTAAGCATTGACAAAATTGCATTTTTTCGGCTTTTGACATAGTATAACACGCAGGTGGAAGATATGTGCCCCTTTGCCTTTCTTCTGGTGCAAGTTGTAATCGAATACCCATTTCAACCATGTCTTTTCGAGCATTAACCCCGTCTTTTGTTTTCCCGGGAATGTTTAATAATAAGCCTATCAAGCTATCACACACGTTTTTTTCGATATGCATAACATCTAGGCAATGACGGACTTCTAAAAACTCCCAATATTCTAATTCCCAAAATATTGACTTTTTTTTCCACTTTCCTTTTGGGATTTGACTATTTTTTGATTTTCCAAACACAGTGTTTACATTTTGAACTCTGAAAGTGCATCTTTTCCATCAAATCGTGTCCTTACCCTTCCATCCTCCTCCGTCCCATCAAACTCCCTTTTCTTTTTACGATAAGGGTGATTTCTCTCAAGCTTTATCTTCGATGCCCCATGAAAACAGTTTTTTTGCAATTACTTAACCACCTCGAAGTTGTTTGATATTCACAAACAGGACACGCAAATTTACCTTTTGTACTATACCCTGAAAGATTGCTGTATGCTGGAAAATCACTTATGGCGCAAAAAATCATAGCTCTCAAATGAAAGTTATCCTTTTTATATGCATCATATAACTTAACCTCCTTATCCCATAAAATTTTTAAGTCGCCAATCAACGAGCCAAATAAACATCTATGTCATTACCAGGTTGTTTTGGACCTTCAATCAACAATGACATCATGATGTATTTACGTTTCATGCATAACCATGGTGGAAGATTGTAAATGCATAAAAGAACCTACCAAGTACTGTGGTTTACTACTCATGTTTCCAAAAGGATTAATTCCGTCCGAACTAAGACCAAACCGTATATTTCTAATCTCGCCACCAAATGCCTCATATTTATTATTAATCTTTCTCCATTGAGGTGAATCAGCCACATGCCTTAATTTTCCATCCTTTTACGCCATCTAATGCCATCGCAACAATTTTGCATCTTTCTCGCTCGCAAATAATCGCTTTCAGCCTTGGTATGATGGGCAAATACCATAATAACTTTCATGGGGGCCATATTTAATTTCGTTGTCGTTTATTTTTGTTTCACTTTTATACCTCGACTCTTTACAAATAGGACATCTGTGTATATTTTCATACGTATCTCAGATAAGATACAATCATTTGGACACGCATGTATTCTTTCAACTTCTAAATCCGTTGGACACATCATTTTCTTGGCTTGGTATAACGAAATAGGTAATCCATTATCTTCAGGAAGCATTTCATGCAATGCCTCTAATAGGTCTGTGAAACTTGTATCCGGCCCATCTATGTTTTGCTTTTACAAACAACTTCAAAACACCGTAAAGAATAGAAAATTTTGTGCAACCAAAGATACAATGGTTTTTGTGAGTCCTCAAGCAATGTTTGCAAATTTTCTTGATCATTGTCACCAGTCAGATCCTCCACATTATCGACATCTCATTTGAGTTTCGCAGTCACATTAACGTATTTAATCACCATTTTCATTATCAAAAGATGTACGAACCGATGTGTTGTTATCACCTAGTAATTCACCGTGTTTTGACCAACATGTGTACTTTTGCACAAAACCACGTGTAATCAAATGATACTCAATATCTTTGATATCTTTAAGTCTTTCAAAGTTTTTGCAATCTATGCATGGACAATAAATTTTAGCACCTCCACTATTCACCCGATTATTCTCAGCAAATGTAATAAAATCTTTTACACCTTTCAAATAAGCTGGATCAGAACGTCGAATATCGTACATCCATTTACTACGATTCATCTGAAATTAGAAAACAATAATAATAGAATATATGTATCATACGCATAATAAGAATAAAGGTGGTTATAGCTGCTTCTAACCTACTTTTGAATAATGTGTCATATGCATTTACATTTTATTTATCATTTATACAAATGTAACAATTTATTGTTCTTAAGTTATGCTTAAGTTAATGTTTAGGTATTTCTTTGTAAAACTAGGCAATGAACCATTGTAGCTTAATTGATTAAGTTCTTTATTTTCGAAAGGTCGCTTTCGGTCAAGCAAGGGAAATCAATATTTTTTCAATTAGAGCTAATGAATTAAAAGTTAGGTATGATATGTAGATGTTTTTAATAAAGTTCACTTACACCACACTCATTTTTATACACACTATTTAACACAAAACCATACTTTTATCTAGTATTCTATAAAAAGAGTCAGTACTTAAACCAATTTTCTTTTATTACTGATAAATTTTCTTTATACTAGTTTTCTTTTAATTTTTATAAATGGCTTTCAGAACTTAATCATTCTAACTCTAAAAAATATAAAGTGTATATCACTTTGCAGTTAATACATTCATTTTAAGACAAACACGTATATGTTTTATTAGTGAGTAACATTATTTACAGTATGATGAACATATTAAAAAGTTAATAAAATTGCCACCTCATAAAATGTCATTAATTTACAATTTTTTTAATACTATTAACTTATTCTCACTATTGATAAAGCTTTTATTAGGTTTATACGATTGCCAACTCATGCCGCTCAAATGCTTATATGTTTTCATGCGAATGTAGACTTAAAATGATTCCTTAGTATGATACAAAAATTTTAAAACCTCTTCATATTTTCTCAAACATATTTACAAACCCCCTTACTGCATGCTCTAAGCATTTTTGAAGTGTAACCCATTTTTACTTTATAATAACATGTCAAAGCAAGTGAAATCTTTAAAAAAAAAAAATAAGGCTTGAATGATCAAGTATTTTTTAACAACCTGTCGCATGTATACACATGGGATACATAAATTCACAATGGAATGCAGTAAAGCCCGATTACATTAACTAATGTTTGGTTGTAGAAAGATTAAGGAATTTACGAATAATACATATTCATTTAAACATAAACCCACAACGTAATGTGGTAAGCCAATGCTTGTTAATATATAAAATGCATGCATATCAGTTTACCTATATATGTATTGTAATATATAACTAATAAAGGTAAAAATTCATACATAAATAAACAAGGATATTAGTTTACCTTCTTAGATTGGAAGTAAACAGAGCATATGCTTTGAGAGCTTTGGTTTGTTCAAATCTTTTGTTATGATCAAGTGACGAAGAAGAAATACTGAGCATATGACTAAGACTAGACAATGTAAAGTTGAAATGCACGGATTTTTTTAAAACAAGTAGCTTAACAAATGATTTTCTCTTATAGATGAACCGATCCATAAAGTATGGAACAAACTTTGCTTCTTTTCCTCATTTTCAAACAAAAGCCATAAAATAATTCGGGCCCACTTTTGAATTTTGGAACACTCCACCTAAAAGCCGTTCCAAAAAATGTGTTCCATAAAATCCTTTGATCACTTTTGAATTTTTGGAACGCCTCAACTAGAAACCGTTCTAAAAAATGCGTTCCAAATAACACTTTTTGCAGTAGTGGTTACCCCGGAATTAAGCTCTGACGGTAAAGTTAGTTGATGATATGATAATCATACAAAGCTTTTTCTATAGAAAGATAAGCTATGCTATTCTTTGTGTTGTGTTGTTAACTTACTAACCTCCTATTTATAGAGGAGTAACGAATCAAATTTTGAGATCGGAGAAGAACCAAATATTTTCCGAGTTGAATATATTCTTATATTCTACAAGATTCCCTTCAAGTGGTACGTTAACCGATGGGCAGTCATTTTTCTAGGCAGGGAACAATAAGTTGAATTGAAAACATAACAAATATATCTTGATCTTCGCACCTCAGATAAAGACGAATGAATTTAACGTTTGGAAATAGTGCATTCAATGCCCTTTCTAGAAAGGGGCTTTCATATGTAATTCCATGCACAATATCATTACCTTTACCATGTGAGTATTTGAAAAAACAGTTGCGTGATACTATATTACTTCTCAAGTCTTTGTAGATAGTATCCACGTTTTCCCTTAGGATAGTTTATGATGTGTTTTTGTAGATAATACTTGTACAAATAGATGCATGGTACTTTATTACTTCTCAAGACATTCTAGGTGGTAGCCATATTTTCCCTTAAGCTAGTTTATAATGGGTTTTTTGTAACTCCTAGCATGCATTAGTCATCACATGCCAAGATAACACTTGACACCTATCTATACATATCTATCCTTAGATATGTATAGATAATGTATAGATAGGTATCAAGTCCTAGCTTGCATTATATATATTACGATCCTATCCATATCACCTCTTAAAGAACTATACATGGCCCTCATACCAAATATAAGGGAGACAAATATATTTTGTCGGTTCAAGACTATTAGTTCTATTAGAACAACATCTAAGAAATTAAATAGTCTATCTATCATATTTAAGCTAAATATAATCAAGCTAAATATAATCAAAACAACATTATCTAAACTTATTCAATCTTTAATTTAGTGTCTAAAAACTTAAATCTATTTTAAAGGTATCCTTTATAATTAACGTGAATAATCATACTAGTTAAATTTATTTCAAAATTACACAAACAAATAGTCTAGCATGCTTCCATACCTATTTTCTTTCTTGACCGAAATATCGCTGGGTTGCACAACGAGACTTTTACCGAGCGTTCCAGCCCCTACCTACCAACTGAAACAGGTAACTTACATGTAGATCCTTCAAAAATCCCCAGTATAGCCTACTTTCGTTTCCTACTTTAGACGTCCAGACTACATATATTGACTTGATGGATATTTTCTTTATGTAACAAAGAAATAATTACAACTAAATATGATATCCAGGAAATTTTAAGGAAAACAGAAAGTTTTATTGATTCATGATTTTACAAACAGAGTATAATAACTAAGATAGATGGATCGATGATCCACTTCTACATACTCGATATGTATTTATACATCTTTTATATAATAAAATAATCATTTTAGAGTGTTTTTGCAAAACCCTTCTTATTGAAAAAAAAATTGGACCAATAGAAAAACTCGATTATGCCACGTAGACAAAATCAAACGATATGATTGGTTAATTAAAAGTCAAAATTGAATCTAATTTGGTCAAACATTATAAAAATTCGTTTTATAAATTGATTAGGGAAAAATTAAATAATACACATGGGGTTGATGGTAATTCTTTAATTGTTAAGGATCTAAATGTAAATAAGAAAAACCCAACGGGACTCGCTCATTTACTCAACCCCGGTTCATAGCAATCAAATCCCCCACCATCCACATTCATCACTATAAAGAAAAAAAAAAAAAAAAAAAGAAAAAAAGAAAACGAAGAACAAAAAAACAAACAAACCGTAGATAAACACCCTATAGTTCGATATCAAAGGTATGTTTTTTGATTAATTATTTTAACTTATATTAATTATCGACTTGGTGATTATGTATTAATTTAGGCTCTTAGTAATTTTTTGGTAAAGATTAAATCCTGATGCAAAAATATCCAAAACTTGATGGTGGGTTTTCAACTTTTAAGCCAAAGTTGTTGTTTTGATTGTTTTGTTTGCCAATATTAGTTTAGAATTGTTGAATTAGTTTAGTAAAAGGAATGCAGCTCTGTTTGAGACATTCCCTTTTTAAGAATTGATTGTTATTTGGGCCATTTGATTACTTGAGATTAGAAACATCCTAAATCAATCTATTCATAAACATAACCATTGTTGATTGCTTTGCGACCTCTCAGCATGTAGATGACAAGCTTCACAGCTTTGTTGATTCACATGTGTTATATACATTCATGACTTTGTATAAATTGAGATTTTTGATAATTTAATTTAATAGTAACTGTTCATGTTCCTATTGTATTTCTTGATAATTATTCAAAAATTTCTACTTCATTGTTGCGCTTTCATCTAAATACAGAGTTCATTTTGTTGCTACAATATTTGATTTATAATTCATGCTCTCTTTATTAAGTGAAAATATAGAGTTATTTATTCAGCCTCAACAAGTACTTTGGTGTGCTATTTGTTATTAGCTGGAGTATATTTTTTTGTGAGAACTATGCTAAGGTATACAAATAATGTTTATGGAGTCAGGTATGACCAGCCAGAAGTCCCAATATCCCCAACTCTTAACCACATCCATTTAAACAATATTGCGAATTTGTTTGATCATTAGTCATACAAATTTTCAAATGCTACTCTATACTACTGATGCAAATGTAACTTAAGTGTTTGGATAGACGCAAAGTGCTTAGCATTATGTGGTTATTTGCAAGGCTTATTTAGAGGACGTTTGGGATTGATGTTTTAATCTTATTATCTGCATATTGCCTTTTTAGACAACTGATAAGTATTTTGGACTGAAAAAATCATGAGGTTTTTTTAACCTGGTTAACAACTGCGTATCTGATTATTGTACATACTATCACCCACATTGCGTTCTTTGTGGCTGCTAATGGCAGTTGTGTAACATTATTGCAGTCATATCATATCCATTCAGTTGTGTAACATTAATACTTTGACCATATAAAATTTGTGGTTAAAGGTTACGATCATTGTGGCTGCTAATGGCAGTGAAGAACTGAAGACAGCTTTGGAAAAGCTAACCTCTATCCCTTCAAGCAAAATTATGGTTAGATCTATGTGTAGATTTTTTTCTAACCCATACACCATGTTCATGTGTTTCGTTGCTAACTTTTTGAAGGCAGTTGAGGTGTTATGGACCCTACAACAAGAAAATGATACTTTTTCAGAGCAAAAATTGCATACAGATTATCCTTTGTTGCGCCATTTATAAATACATAAGAAACTCCGATCGTACTTTCTACATAAATTACAAATGATTTTTAGGAAAACATGTGATTTCAAATGTCACATTGAGTGATTGTCATCTTCTGTTGTTATGTATGGTGTATTCTGTAGCTATAATTAAGGAAGAAGTTTATTTGAGGTTTGAACTCTACTCTGGGTTTTAAAAAGCGCGATGCGCGTCGATGCGATAAGGGTCAAAAAGCCGAGGCGCGAGGTGCCGAGGCGAATGCGCGCGCATCACGTACCCGAGGCGACAATTTATAAACAAATATTTAAATTATATATAGTGCACAAAACACATTAATAACACATTTATACCACATTTAATGTCAAAAGATACCATGCATGTTCATAGTTCACGATTCTATATCACTAAAATCCATAAATAGTCGAAAACTAAGATCAAAAGTCTTATCGTTTATAAAGAATCGGTCAAATTGGACCCATATTTTAAAAGTAAAGCCCATGAGAAGAAGCCCAATACACATTATTAAGTCCAATTAATAATAAAAAGTAAAATAATAAAATTAAAATAAAAAGGCCAAAAGTACATGATGCCAAAGCTGATGCGAGCATCACCGATGCGTGTCGACGGCATCACCTCCATCAGAACGCATAACGCATCGTGGGTGTCGATGCAACAAAGCCTCGCGCATCGCAACGATCAGCGCGTCGGTAGCGCGCTTTTTAAACACAGACTCTACTCCTTCAAGTCGATTGCATTTGCCTTCGATTAGAATATTGTAACATGTCAGGATTCATAATTATAATAGTAGTCATGGGTTCTACGATATAGTGTCATACCATGCCTTTGATCGTGGGTACTCATACTTTTTATTCAAATGGTTTGAGTATTAGTGGTAATTTGTTCTCTGTGATATTTGGTTGCATATGGATATAGTTGTTCTAATATGCTAGAATTATAATCAGATCCACAATGGTGTTTGTCTTCTCACAGGTCATCAGGACAATATATACGCATGAAAAAGAGTCGCTTACTTTTGAAGCCATTCTTTTTTGAACAAAGATTACATTTCATATCACACCTTACAAATGGAGGTAATTTGAACACAACAAGTTACATCGAACATAAAGGGCAAAATCGAAGCCGACTTGTCAAACAAAATACACGAGACAACAAGTTAAGTCAAAAGAAAGCATACACCCTAATAGTTGTGATAGACCACAGCAACACCATACAAGGGGAAATCACCAAAGTGAGCTTTAGGGAGACACAACCATACAAAGATGTAGCTTGACAAAAGTACACAAAGTACATAAAACATACATAGAAGATAAAACAAAGCATCCTAAAAGGAGCCAGAGCAAAACCCAACAGATCTTGAATCAAAACTCAAGGCTACAACAAGCTATCGATGGCGGACCACAACAGATCTGAGCAGACTGAGCAGGTGGCGGAGGCGACAACAACGGCAGCGGCGAGAGATGACAGATCTGTGAGTAAGGCTTTTATTGTAGGAAAATAAAGTACAAGAAATGATCCGGACGGCCGGTCGAAACCGACCGCCGGAGAAAAGGATTGGATTTGGGTGGATGTGTTTTAGAGAGAGGTAGGAGTGTTTAGAGAGAGGTAGGAGTATTCGATTTATATACTTTTGAAGCCATTCAAGCTTAAAGTTTATTAGCAATTGTCAAATAGTGAGGGGTTGGTGGGCCCAAGCGCTTTTGACACACACAACCGTTACCTTTTCCGATGCATTAACACTAATTTACGAGTCTCGACTTGAAGAACGTACAAGAAAGTATTTAGAGTTGCTAGAAAAATGTATGAAGTGGAGTGGAACTAAGAAGGGGACACAACTAAAAGGAAGTTTAGGCGTATAGTCCCATCAAACGGGTAGGTTTTGAAGAGTACCTTGAAAAAAGGATTAAGGTGTATTTTTTTTATATTTATCCATTTGACCTATTAGAAGCAAATATTGCCCAAAGCTAATTAGTTTTAACATTAATGGATTCAAATTGTCATGCTTAAAGTATGTTAAAAAGAATAAATGGTCCATTTCAAATGAAGTATAACATGAATCGATCCATTATGGGTGAATGGTTTAAATGCCAACTTCTTTTGAGTAGTGCAGTCACAACAATAGTTTCCAAAGGATACCGTTAGTTGTGATCCCATTGTCAAGTGCTCTCTCGAGCCTAGGGATGCTAAATTAGTCTGGAAATTTTATAAGTTTGAATGATATCCTTTGCATGTGATCTTTTATTCATGCAGTTGTTTTGTTTATTGTTGATATTATTTTTCCTATTAGCGACCGTAATTGTGGGTAGGGGTGTCAAATGGGTTGACCCGACCCGACCCGAACCCGATAAAGCCTTATAGGGTCGGGTTGATTCGGGTCCAACCTAGCTTATCGGGTTTATCGGGTCAACCCGATAGACCTGATAACCTAATAGGGTCGGGTTAGGGTCCTAATTAGTTTCTTATCGGGTTATCGGGTCAACCCGATAAACCCGATAAGATATAGTGACATATTAACAAATCTTTGATTTTTGAACAAAAGCCCATTAACATACAACATTTCTTTCTTTAATAAGTTTACTGCTATACTTCTTTCTTTATTAACAACATACAACACATCTTATGCTAGCATGCAACACTTCCAAATTCCAAATGATTGCTGCACTTTGTTTCATAAAAGTTATATGAAGCAAAACTGTATGACAGCAAGATAGATCATATATATGTATAAATAAATTTGGTTTACTTATAGTATTATACCATATATTCATCCATTAACAGGTAGCTATAGCATTGTATAACATTTGCTCCCAAAGTCCAACATTCCAGTTCGATAGCATTAGGAATTTTTTATTATTGGCCGTATTTTTTTTTTTCTTAACAAGTAACCCGATAACCCGATAAACCCAACCCGATAACCCGTAACCTGATAGACCCGAGCCCGATAGACCCGACCCGATAAGCCCCAAACCCGACCCGATAACCCGATTGACACCCCTAATTGTGGGTGCACTTCCTTAATCGTAAGAATTCAAATGGCCAGAACTCAAATCCATTCTCAAATTTAAATACTTAATCATAAGAACTCAAAAGTCGAGATATATAAGTGATTATAAATATCAGAATGCAAGCACGAGTTGTGATATGCAAATTAATATATGAGGTGTACTTATAGTGACAACGCATTAATATACGGGGTTGTACTTATAGCAACGGCGCATATAATTTTTTTTTTTTTAAATTTACTATTTAGAATTGGTAATAATGCAACGACTCATTTTTTTTTAATTGAAGTAATGATATGAGAGCATCCACTATGGTGTTTCAAGAATAGGTCTAAAAACTTATGAAGAGGTCTAAGATTTTGTGTACCATAGTGAGAAACCATTTCATGTCTAGGTGGCATGAAAAGGTCTAGAATTTTTGAGAGGTCCAAGAAGTGTTTATCATCATTTTTTATTTTAATAGCATTAATTTATGTTGGAACAATTTATAAATCTTAAAGTTTTAACCATAGTGGGAATAGGTTCATAATATGAAAAGGTTTAAAAATTAATGACAATGTAAGAGGTGGCAATTTTATAAACCTTTTAAAAGGTCCACCATAGTAGATGCCCTGACAAACAACAAAAATACATAAAAGGATCATTATTTATAAACTTTTCTTAAAAAAAAAACGCACATGTCAAGAATTCGTGCGTGATATTTAAACTAAATTTAATTTACGTAAGCGAATTTGTTTGATCATTAGTCATACAAATTTTCAAATGCTACTCTATACTACTGATGCAAATGTAACCGCAAAAATGTTACACGAGCTCTTCTTTATTTTAGTATCGGAATTACTTAACCGTTATTCACCTTAACCATTGTCCTTTTATGTAATTCAGTATCGGTAACTTCTACCAACCAAATGGCTCATTTCCCAAAAATACCGAAGCATTTTTGACCCTACATTGAATCTGCAACTCCAAAGCTACTCACTGTCATAGCCATTCCAAACAAATTTGCAATACATAATTCACACATATATACTACGTATAAGGTAGTCTAAATTAGTTAACTCAGTGGCCAATCATGTATGACTAAATTTAAACATAAAACAATCAAGTGTTATAGTCACCGTCAACAAAATATCTTCTAAGTTTCTAAAAGACAAAGTTAAGTTACTCAAACACACGGGACTTACAGAATCATATAATATAAAAAAGAAACTCCATATGTTGAAGCCCAAAACTCCATGTGTTTTGTTTATGGTTTTTGGTAGGGATTGCTTCATTTTGGCCTCCAGTGCTACATGTCCACAACCTATGAAGGCTACATCCGGTATTTCGATGAAATAACACTTATCTTTGTAATAACCGACTGTTTATGGATAAATAATTTATATTTTCTTTTTGCTTTGCTTTTAGAGATCAATAATGGTTGAAAAAATCATGTTGTCGCATGTTACCTGTTGTTGGAAGTGACAAGTTCATCACTGCACTCAAGCTCTAGGTTGAAAGAAACGGGCAATCTTGAACAGCTTCCAACGCTGGAAACTCAAGGAAGTGGTAATGTTAAATTTCTCGAGATCCAGGCTAGAACTTATAATACTTATTAATCTATTATAATACTGCGTTATTTTTTATCTATTATAACTAGACAGATGGATTCATTGGAATTTGTCCTCACATTTGATCCATTTCTGTTAAGCTTGTGATTTATTACGTTAGTTAGCTTATTAGACTTTCTTAATTCCTTTTTAGTGATCTTCTTATGGTTTGATATGACGGGTTTGCATATTACTGACTGATGTCAATGGCACAGATAATGGCGAAGGAAATACATGACCATGAGCTTACAAACGTTGCACAATGGCTATAGGATGCCCAGTTCATAAACAAGTTTAAAGATGTGGCAATGATAAAAGTATTTTAGTAACATCATGCGAAGGGACTTAATTATAACCAACCTCTCCCTTCAACAGGTTTTAATGTTCATGTTAAGTTTAGAAATTATATTTTCAACACCTTGATCGGCATTGGAAAGTAATTGCTCTTTGAATTTTTGACTACCTTTTGTTAATGATCTCTCAGTTCCAGTCAAAATGGTAGAGTGAAGAAGCCACCAGCAGAAGCTAAATATTTGCTAATCCAAATGATATTCTGGGTCGTATTCTCCCTCCAGCTCCAAAGGGTGTATATTTAAAGTCGAGTCCATGGTGTATTACATGTATATTTAAAGTTGAGTCCTCTATAATCCAAGGTACTATTTCTGAATCTTACTAGGTGAAAATTTTCAGGGTCATCCAAAGTATTGAGATCTCTGTTGATTGCCCCATGATGCCAAAGTGCGTTTGATGTGATATGCCTCCTCATGGAAGAAAATGTTCTTTTAATTCCTTAACCACTACAGATGGAATATAACCTGAAACAACCCTATCCTAAAGTGTTTGGAATTGGCAACTTTAAATAATACGATTTCTTTGTACTTTTAGGAACTTCACAGAATTTCAAAATTAAGTTGTACCCTAAAATCATTATTATTAAAAGTGGAATCACTAAATGCCTCAAAACCTGGCCATTTATCTAGCGGACTCGAGTCTGGGCCACCATTGACTCACATGAACTGAACCAAAAGTCGTCTTAAAGGCTATATATTAAAAAAAATGTCGTTTCTAAAGCAACATTTTTCACCATTGGAAAAAGTTAAGAGGATTGTTGTGAAAGTTTAGCCATTACTCACATGGTGACATTTTCATATAACGGTTAAGTTTTTTCATTATTTAGGGATTAAGGTTGTTTTGAGTATTTGTGGGTGGTTGATTGAGCAGCAAGGGTTTAGATTTACACACAGGTGTAAGGTTGTCATTGTGATGCCACGGCGTCTTAATGACTCTTTAGAGAGGGATTATATTTTTTTTATAAACCAACTTAACTATGATGTTCTTAATAAGGCTGATTGTATGGATGATATGGGTTTTGAACAAGTTGTGGGTGTTCTTGATGCAATACCATATTACCATCAAGTAATCTTAAACCTGAGAATAAAGATGGTCCAACAGCTTGATGAGAAAAATGATACGGAGTATATAGGATGACATGTTTAGTACAACGATGCTTACACCTGTTGAGAGAGTAGCAATATTAAAAAATTTATTAAAAAACCCCGTGCGTGCACGGGTATATTATAACTAGTATAATAAAATGATATCATACATAACAAGTTTCAATTCTTTTGTTTTCTTTTTCTCGTGCTTCCTTCTCCTCTTCACATGACTTCATGCGGTTTTCAACAAAAACTATTGGACCATTTATTTCTTGAAAGTTGATTGTCTTTATTTATGCACATCATGTCCATATACTATTAACATGTGGGATGTAGTAATTATGAATGCTTCGCATGGAGTAGTCATCCATTCTATCGGTATTTCAGATTTTATTATCTACGAGTCATTTCTTTCCTTTAACACGTGTTATGTAGATCTTTTAAGCTTCATCTTCAGAGGATGCTATGTAAACACCTGGATCTTCTTCTGTTTCTTTCAGAGTAGAACATAATAAACATGTTCCTCTTTCATGTGCCTATACTAAACAAATCTTGTTTTGAGCATATGAGATTCACTTTATAGTTCTTGTATTTAGCAAAGTTAATTTGACATACATAAAATTTTTGGCTGTATTGGGTGTAATTTTAGCCTGAGAAATCATTATTGAAGAAAATCTTTTCTTTCTACTATAAATGCGAAATCATCTTTTGAAACTTGCCTCCATGCCTTGAAGGACTCTCCTTATATCAATTGCTCTTCTAAAATGGATGTCATTTTGACAATATCTTTGAAATTATTTCTTTTGTGTTGAAAAAGAAATAGAAAAATTTTCTGCTTTTCCTAACTGCATAAAATGATAAGCTGGATATCTTATTTCTTCATAAAAATTTGGTCCAGCAGATAGGAATTTTAGAACCAAAATATCTTTAGGTGTTATAGTAGGATTTTTCAAATAACAATCTTTGATTCCATCTCCTACCCAAAATGGTAGCTGAGAAATTTCTGAAAATTTGTAATGTAAGATATATATATATATATATATATATATATATATATATATATATATATAGGGAATATATTAGCTACAATTAATTGTAGCTAATTGGCTACAATTTTGTACTAAAAATGTGGGTCCCTGATTATTTTTGTGGGTCCTGATTATTTTCTGTGGGTCCTGAATCATTGTTAGTGTATTTTTAATGAAGGATTGTAGCTAATTGGCTACAAAAATTGTAGCCAAGCTATCCCCATATATATATATATATATATATATATATATATATATATATATATATATATATATAGAGAGAGAGAGATTGGATCATTTGAAAAGTCCATCTCAAGAGAAAAGTGAGAAAAGTGTACAATTACCCCCTTCCCTTCCCCCTTCTTTTTTCATTCTAAGTACATGGGCCTGTTTGTCATATCCTTTTTAATTAAGGGGCTATTTTGTAAGTTTTCATCTTTTCCAATATTTTGAACGGGAGGGATGGAATGCTAATTTGGTAACTGCTTGTGCTAATTAGACAAAGTATAAACTGGTATTTTCAAATAAAAAGACGCTCTAACAAACGTAAGATCAATTTAATAAACCGATAGAATATATAATATAATTCTTCAACGTTTTTCAACACCTACTCCATACAAACCTTCAAATTAAACAACTTTTCATACCACGCATTACTTTAACACAAATAAATGTAAAAGAAACAAACAAGCTCTACTAACAGTTACAAAATATCCTAGATAAAAATATCCACAAATCTTGTTAGCACCAAGTCTGGTCTCGTTTCAAAATCACAATATATAGTGACGTGATCTCAATTCCTTGCACTATAATCCATGTAAGCTCCGGCCTTGGATCACTAAGGCTCAACAAAAAATGTGCACGTTCAGTACTCAAAACTTCATCTGACTTTACAATTTTGTTTTACGTTCAGTCGGCTGGTTTCATTCACTACCCTGCACATAATGGAAACTAGTTTACATATTTCAAACTTGAAGACTCTAACAAGAGATTTCTAGATCGAGAACGAACCTGAGATGGTAACCAGATAAGTCGACATAGTGGCCAGGTTAGACCGCATCTGGCGGAAGATTTGAGGCTGCATACAGTACTAGTTAACTTTAGAACATACTACAACAATCATTAGTTAAAATGGTTGGAACTCGAACACGTTACCTGAAGAACAGCAAAGCAGAGGTCATTTTGCATGTTGTAGAGTTTTTTGAATACTGGCTAAGCCTGGAAGAACAAAAACAAACCAGAAATACATCAGTCGCTAAAGATTGCTTATCAATTACTCCGTACACTAGTAAAAACATCATAACTTCATTCCTTTATTTTATAGATAACCTCAACTAACTAAAGTTAACCTACTGCAACTATTCTAAAATAAAGAAACTCAAGTAACAATCAAATAGCATAATATCATATTCAATCCCAAAATGCCAAACAGCCCTTATTGACCTACTTTAAGCACTAATCTAAGTGTTCTAGAAAAATTCTAAAAATAAAATAAAAATGCCTTATTGAAGAGCACCTATCAGAGTCCTATTGTCCAAAATCTCAGCTTAAGAGGACTAAAGATGATGAAACTAAAATTCAACAAACATAGCTTCTCAGGAGATAACTAAACTAATGCATCAGCTTTAGAAGGGAAAGTGCAGACCTATTTAAGCTATTCTAAAGAGCTTCTAATGGACTCTAAAAGGCATCACAGATATCAAACAATCAATAAGCTATGAGGAATATCAAAAATCGAATTATATAAACAAAAGGATCATCAGATTAAAATCTATTAATTTACTGATATGGATATATTATGACAGCAAACAGATTGATGCAGCAGGCATTAAGATTGAGAAATTGCAGATAAAATAAGCTGAGGTAACTACAGCTAGGACTTATTGAAGCTACAAATTCTAAACAATCAAAGATCTCAGTAGCTTAAAAACAGCAATAAGGAGCTGATTAGAACCACCATAAGCACATGCATAGCAGACTGAATATCAGATTGAGTGAACATTTTCAGACCAAATATAAGCAATCTACAAACTACTAACAAGCTAATAAGCCTAACTCAGTTAAACTAGGATGCAATGAGACTAAGAAACACCAATTAACACAAACTTCGTTCCTATGTAAAGTGACTGTTGTAAACGATTTGACATGAACTTTCTATAACATAAGTCTCAAGGATGTTTAAGCTTTTGGTATCCATATAACCATGCGAAAAGATCATTGAGATAACCTACAAACTATAGTTACATATGTTATTCTACTAGAAAATAACATAACTGGTTCACATTGATGCCCAAATATGTTCATTGATGCACTAAACATTCAGCCAGATGCACTAAACATGCAAACAGATACACTACACACACCGATGCCTTAATATGCTTAACAATGCATTAATCATAATCACTGATGCCCTAAACATACTCAATGATGCTCTAATATGTTCAACGATGCACTAAACATATTTTTGATGCAATAATCACACAAACAGATGCCGTAACAAGTCATTTGATGCCCTAATCTTACTAATAGATGTTGTAACAACTATTCCTGATGCACTTATCATACTAACAGATGACATAATACATTTTTTTGATGCGCTAAGAAATCTAATTCGTGCTTGATTTAGTTCCTTTTTAGCAAATCAGATTAACAAAATAGTTTATTTTATAAACTATTAACTGACTTGAATCAAATTAACCAAAGTCAGCGGTTATCTTGGGTAATATCTAAGCGGTGTTCACAGTTTGTAATAATCAACAAGACAACATATGTGATCAAAAAAGCCACGTAAATAAGTGCAGCAAGATATTACCAGCTTAAGGTCCTAAGAGAGAAAGAAAGTATGAAATTCCCAGGACTGCCATCCAAACATAAAGTTTTTTTTAAACAATGAGCAATTAAGAATTTTAAGTGAAACCAACCTCTGTTTCAAGTGTAAACTGAGATGATTAACAACTAAATCAGCGAAGCTTATCCCAAGTAAAGCAACAGGATGCCAACAATGAGGATTCTAATGTATTGCTTCTTCAAAATTCAGGTTTCATGAGCTTCCAAGAATGATATTACAAATATACTTCAAATAAAGTTCAAAAAGTATAGCCAATTATAATCTAAGCCATGACCCTCTACTAACCCATGTTAAATCGCAACCTAATACCCTTCTGGATAGAACATTGTGTCAGCAATGATACATAAATGATCATTCTCCTTTAAAGATATTAGCCTGTATCAGGAAGATCTTTATTTAAAAAAATACATATTTCCATTGTAGTCAGTACAATGACTTGCTATCTGTGTACACTGTACCCAATGATTTTATACAAAACAAGTAAATCAATATTTCCGGAAGTAACAATGAAGGTTTTCTTCTCCCATAATACGATAGATATATTCTATAAATGTCATTCTTAACGCAGTTTTGTCAGATGTGTAGAATTACGTGATTACGCCATCTAGTAACTGAATTTAGGTAATAAAGATTGATAATCTCTCTCCAATGTTACTCAATAGTCTTACTAGATCTTACTCCCGATACTATAATCAACCGCCCTTGCTGCCCTAAAATGTCCAAATAGATGCTCTAACTACGTAAATGGATGCACTAATACAAATCGGAGCATTCTATTAAAGGAGTGTTTAGATGTGTGAATCAGAATCAAATTTTCAGTTAAAGAATATGTGTTTTCCAAATTTAATCAAATTATAAATGGTTTGAATGTTTAGCGTATTCTGAATATTTAAGGAATTAATATGTTTAATTACCAAAAAAGGGAAACTGGGAGTGCGAGTCTGGAAAATTAAATGAGAACTGATAAATAGGTAATTTATCTTATCTTTAGCAGTTGGAGGTGGTAAAGTAATCAAATCCATAAACAGAAATTCTTTATTCAAACATTAATATCTGTACATTGTTATCCAATACGCCAATAATCATTTTGGAAAGAAAAACCAATCGCACATCTTCTACACCTATCAGAGATGTCAAACTTAAAACTAAAGTCTGCAAACAATTCAACAATTCCTAAATTTAAATTTAATTTCATTTTTCCATTGCTTTAAAAGCTTGTGCACTGAAACCTGAAACCATGGCTGTATCGTACCGCATTTATGCAATACAAGGTGAAACAATCTTTAAGACACATTAATGCTTAGACACTAACTTTGAAACAGTGAATATGATCTGATCAAATTTTGACGGTGAAATATATATTTGCCCTTAATCCCTTACAGAATATGTATGTGAAATTAATGCTATACAAGAATAAGGAAGAACTTACAGATGGAGCGGTTTATCAGAAACATCACTGTGAAAATGAAGGGTAATAGCAATTTCAAATTCACCCCAACCGGATTCCGATAGCTCAAATGGAGGAGATTCCACAACCCGCATTGGGTTATTAAAACTGGAATGCAATTGAAACACAACTCGTTTAACCATTACACTAAGATCCTCGTTAGTTGCTCCCCTGACATAAACCGTCCATCTGTGAGACTAATACCTAATACCAAAAATACCACATCATAAGATATCAAGTTTCCATTTTTTCCAACAATCATTAGAAGAATTTTTTTTTAAAGAAAAAAAGCTCACTCGCTTGCTTTCTTTCCGAGCCAGAATGCAATGTTACCATAAACAATCGGTAGACTAACTTCAGCGTCTTTAACCTTCTTCGCCAAACTCTGCACAAAATAATATCATAATTTAACGTTCAACATCTCGTGATTCCATTATACAATATATAAATAATCAATCTTTGTTTAAAAACCATTCACATATACTCAAAAACACTTATATGAACACAATTAAGCTTGTAAATAAAGCCCAAAACAACAAATACGGGAAATTGCAGCAAACTATAACACACTTGCTTCTTTTTTCCATTGCATATGAATTACTTGACATACCTACTGTTTCGTGCAATTGCCAAATAGTATGTAAAATAATTGCACGTAAATACAAGTATGTTACCAGGGTGTTTGTTTTAGCTTATTATAGGATTTATGAGCTCATTTTTCTGGGCATAGTTATGAGCTTATTATAACTTGAATAATAAGCTCGTAAGTCATAAAGTAAGCCGAAAAATGGGCTTATGACAAACGAGCCGAACAAAATAAGCTCATAAACCCTAAAATAAGCTAAAAAAACCCCTACATACAGTGATACGAAGTTTTTGGAGTGCTTGTTTTAGCTTATTTCTGGGCTTATGAGCTTACCTCGGCTTATATTCCATAAGCTCATTTCTTTCGGCTTGATCAAAATCCTATAAAACCCTAAACCCAATGCGCCTAAAAGATGCAGTGTATAATCGATGCCCTAATTTTACACAAATCGATGCCCTAATATGATCATCGATGCACTATATATACAAAGAGATGCACAAATAGTTCCAACGATGCACTAACCATACACTACCGATGCCTTAATTTTGTAACATGATGTTTTCATCATTCTAACAGATACCACAAACTTAACTGTTGATGCATTAATCAAACGAACAGATGCCTTAATCTATCTCATGATGCTCTAATCTAACAAAAAAGATGTTGTATAATGAATTCCTTATTATGTAATCATCTACATTAGTCACTTAATGTTTATCCTGATCCACTTATTTAGAAAAACAAATGTTGTAACATATTATTAACATACGATGCACTAAATATACAAATATCTAATGGAAAGCAGCAACAACAAACACAACTACTCTATAATGTCTAATACGCACAGATGCCCTAACTTCTAATCTCATGCTGCAAACATACACACAGATGCCCTAACATGATTATCTCCTTATTTTTAGGCAAAACAACACTTTTATAACTCTAAATTAAGCAATAAAATATCTAAAAGAATAAATACTTGAATTAGATACATCAAATTCCTTTTCACCAAAAACTTCTGAGCCTCATTACCTCACCTAAACATTATAATAAATAAACTAAATAATTAAAAATATTACATATAATTAATTAACATGAAGAAGAGCATTGAAGACATATCGTTTGTGAATTAATTACATTTGACCGGCGGTAGTGAAGATTGACACGGTTGTTGCACGACGGAAGATGGTGGCGACGATGGTGGTGGTGCCGGTAAATCGTCTCATCATACAGATATAGTAGCCCGTATCAATGTTTGGGCACCGGTGTGATGGTGGCGGAGTGAAGAATGAAGTGGTGGTTGCACGACGGGAGAAGGTGGCGACGGTGGTAGTGGTGGTGTCGGTGAATCGTCAAGTGGCGATCTGAAAAATTATAAAAAAGATAAAGTGAAGATCGGTTTGACATTCCCTATTTTGCTTAGAGTTAACTACATTTTTTGTCCTTGTGGTTGTACCTGGATTCCACTTTTGGTCCATTTGTTCAAAAAGTTGCAATTTTAGTCCAAAATGCATAGTTTGGTTCCACTTTTGGTCCATTTTTCTAACGAAGTTAGTTCAATTAGTTAAGTCGTTTGCAGCGTTAGTCCTTTATAACGGTCGTTTGCAACGTTAGTCCTTTATACCAAAGATCTTTTGCAACATTTGCAACGTTAGTCCTTTCAGTTAGTTAGTCCTTTAAAAAAAATTCTAAAAAAAAAATTCAGAAAAAAAATTTAGAAAAAAAATTATAATTTTTTTTCTAAAATAAAATTCGAAAAAAATTTCGAAATATATTCTAAAAAGAAAACTTTTTTTTCCGAAAAAAATTCTAAAAAGAAACTTTTTTTCAAAAACAACATTTTTTTCGAAAAAATTTTTTTCAGAAAAAATTTCGAAATATATTCGAAAAAAACTTTTTCGAAAAATTCTAAATATATATTCTAAAAACTTTTTTTTCGAAAAAAATTTCAAAATATACTCTAATTTTTTTTTTAAAATGTATATACATTGAAAAAACGTTTTTTTAAATGTATATACATTTTTTCTAGAATATATTTCGAAATTTTTTCAATGTATATACATTTTTAAAAAACGTTTTTCAATGTATATACATTTTAAAAAAGTTTTTTAGAATATATTTCGAATTTTTTCGAAAAAAAAGTTTTTTAGAATATATTTTGGAATTTTTTTCGAATTTCAAATTTTTTCGAAAAAAAAGTTTCTTTTTAGAATTTTTTTCGGAAAAAAAAGTTTTTTTTTTAGAATATATTTCGAAATTTTTTTCAATGTATATACATTTTAAAAAAAACGTTTTTTCAATGTATATACATTTAAAAAAAAATTTAGAATATATTTTGAAATTTTTTTTGGAATAAAAAAAGTTTTTTTTAGAATATATTTTTAGAATTTTATTCGGAAAAAAAAGTTTTTTTTTAGAATATATTTCGAAATTTTTTTCGGAAAAAAAAAATTTCCGGAAAAAAAAAGTTATTTTTTAAAAAAAGTTTCTTTTTAGAATTTTTTTCGAAAGAAAAGAAGTTTTCTTTTTAGAATATATTTCGAAATTTTTTTCGAATTTTATTTTAAAAAAAAAAATTATAATTTTTTTTTCTAAATTTTTTTTTCCGAATTTTTTTTTTTAGAATTTTTTTTAAAGGACTAACGTTGCAAATGTTGCAAAAGATCTTTGGTATAAAGGACTAACGTTGCAAACGACCGTTATAAAGGACTAACGTTGCAAACGACTTAACTAACTTCGTTAGAAAATGGACCAAAAGTGAAACCAAACTATGCATTTTGGACTAAAATCGCAACTTTTTGAACAAATGGACCAACAGTGGAATCCAGGTACAACCAAAAGGACCAAAAATGTAGTTAACTCTTTTGCTTATTAGTATAGATTTTTTAATGTTTACCCTAGACTTTCAAGTGTTTTCAAAATCTACCCTGTAACTTTTTTTCTCACTTTTCTATCTAATTACACTTTTCTCTAGAACCGGACTCTATATATATATATATATATATATATATATATATATATATATATATATATATATATATATATATATATATATATATATATATATATATATATATATATATATATATATATATATATATATATATATATATAGTGTTATATTCTATGCAGTACCAATATTAGATACAGTACTTTACAGTACTCTTAAAATGAATCTAAGCCATTGGATGTGTTTGATCAAAGGCTAGAATTAAAAGTGCAAAAATTGTAATTAAACAAAAGATGAAGGTTTCTTTTTTAATTAAATAAAAGACAGAAAGGGCATTATGGGAATTTTACTTTTAAATATTTAAAAACCGTCCCTATTCTAAAGGATACACAAAAATCTGATATTTCTTCATCTCTCCCACTTTCACAACCCCTCTCTCTCTCTCACCCATCAAACATAACCATAATCCTTAAATCCTTCTCTCCACAACCTCACAACCTTCTCTCCACAATCCTTTTTTTTTGTGCTGCTCGTAGTAACCACCAACCTAAAAATCGCCCCTCTTTCAATCTTCATCTCCCTCACAAAAACCCTCATCGCCCCTATCACAATTCCTTGTCTGCAAACCGCAGTAAATAAACAAGTAGAACCGTTGGTGATGAGGCGCTCGTGGTGGCCGTCGGATTGTGGTTTGTCTTTCCGAATTTGTGGCGCCTCTCATGGTGAATCCGGATCAGAAATTAAAAGAGCAGGTTTGTTAATTTTTTTTATTATTTTGAAATGGGTTTTGTAGGTTCTTAGTTATTATTGTAGTGGTTATTTGTGTGGTGGCGTTTGGTTATTGTTGCTACATGGTTGTTTCTTTTGTTCTTGTTCTTATGATGTTGGGATCAATAATGGTTTTGTCTTTAAATTTTTACAAGATCTGTTATAATCACGTCCAAACACAAACCTGATGTCTTTTTTGTGTTTCTTGTTTTAAATTTGAAAGTGTGTATTTGTTTGGAGTTTTTTGTTGTAAACGATGAAATGAGATGGTATTTAGGTAGTGTTTACTTTTGTGGTTCTTTATTTATTGTTGTTTGACTATGATTAGTTATTGTTGTTTAACTATGAATAGAGCGCAAGCAGCAGTTGGTGACTTGGTTCTAATTACTCAAAGTGCATGTTTGTTATCTTTTATAGCATACTAATGCACTAAGTTTGATGCTAAAGTCTTAAAGGTTTCGTGACCAGTTGCAATAAATATAAATATGTGCTTACAACTATTCTAGCTACCATGAAAAGAAATTGAATTTTGATGAGTTTGCATTTACAGAAATGATTTGAACGTATACAGTGAATCAAAGCATTCAATAAATGTTATTGAATGACATAAGAGAATAATTTAACCCAAAAGATAAGCAAGGAAATTAAAGAGCTGGTTTTTATTTCATTTCAACTACCAATTTATCAACAAAATAGAAGCATACGTACATGTTTTGGTTATGATTAAGAGACAATAATTCCTATTAACTACCCTTTCTTTTGCATTAACTTCTCATCTCTACATTGACTTTGTATTTCTGGATATCATTCTTTGTTATTTACTGTAAATGATATATTGCATTGTATAATATTCAATTTTGTAAGATAAGATATTAATAATTCATATTCGTTTTGTTTGCAGACATGTTTTAGATTCTAGGGCAAATGACTCAAAAAGCACATAAGTTATGAGTCATTTCTAATCCACTTTGTATAAGGAATTGAAGTAGATCCGATATCTTGATATCTTGATAATAAACTGTTAATTGATTAACCTTTTGTTTGCATGTTCTTCATGATGAGAAGCGCAACGTGCACATATGATCTAGGAAGGAAGGGTACACATATGTTCTACTCAATTTGATGAGAAAGTGAAGCGTGCATATATGTTGGTAGAAGAGTGCACACATGTTACTAGAAGAGAAACTGAAGCGTGCACATATGTTTTTGGAAGAGTGCACACATGTTTTGTGGAAGAGTGCACACATGTTTTTGAATAACGTGCACATTTATATTTAATAAAAATTACATTTGTATTTTGACTTGTATTTTATATGATATTAAATTTTGTGTATACTATTTATGTTTTTGGTTTGTTATAAATTTAAATGTTACATGTATATGTTTATATTTTTAGTTATAAATTTCGAAGATTAAAGAATGTACACTAGAAATATATGTCAATTATCATTTTAAGTAAAACAAATTTGATGTATATACAATTGTACACAAGAAACATAATAAATTTACAATAATAAAAAAAGAACATATATGCACCTCATTTTTCTGAAAAACATGTATGCTAAAAAAAATAAAAATAAAATTATTTAAATGGGTTTTACTTTTATACCCTTTTGAATTAAATAAAAATATTTAATGATACTAATTTCTTATTGGTTTAAAATGGTACTGTAAAGTACTGTATCTAATATTAGTACTGCATAGAACGCGCCCCTAATATCTAATATATATATATATATATATATATATATATATATATATATATATATAAAATTTATTGTTCAAAAACATACCGATACCTTATCCTGAGGAGATGACCCTTGTAAATAGTTGATTCTAGGATAAACCCCACTAAAATCAACATATCTACAATCAGTTCCAGAAAGATTATACAAATCTTTCATAACTAACATTTGTTGTGCAACAAAAGTTTGTGGGATATGAATATCATACATTATTTTCTTTTCTTTTAAAATCGTCTTTTTTAATGATGCTTAAAGAAAAAAAGATTCCTCGTTCTTATTTGAGCTTTCAGCTTATATGTATAATACTATTTCTTATATGTATAAATACGTATCGAGCATGTAGAAGCGGATCATTGATCCTTCAGCTATCTTATGTATTATACTCTACTTGTAAATTCATGAATCAATAAAACTTTCCGTTTTTCTTATAATTTCCCGAGTATCATATTTAGTTGTTATAAATATCTTTATTACATAAAGAAGATATCCTGCTCCAAAAATATCGCAGCGGAAGATTGCGTCACTGGGGCGCTACTTCATGATATAAAGTACAAGTTATAGAAAACGACCTCTAAATGAGACGTTTTGAAAAGTTACCATTCGATTGATAAAGTCAGAGTCACAAACATGAGGTTCCAAAGTATATATATAAATGTTTATAAAATATTTTGAATGGTAAATGATAAAAGCATAAGTCTTCAAAATATGTCGTGCGACTCTATGCTTCAAACTCTAGCTATCGCCTTATGACCTGAGATAAACAAGCTAAAAAGTGTCAACACAATGGTTGGTGAGTTCATAGGTTTATATAAATGAATAATCTTGTAAATCTGTAAGTCTGTACGGCTACCACAAGTATGACGTAACCATGACAAAAATTGTCACATGAAAATACTACAATTGCTATAAGCTCATGACCCCGAAGCTAGACTGAAATAATCCTGATTCTCAACGAATCTGTATGCCCCGCCTGAGTGTTTTGCCAAACACTTTGTAATGTAATTCAAATGAAATGCGTCCGTATGACTAGTTGGCACTACCAACCCGGACGGAGGAGTCACCCTCAATGGATTTATTCACAACACTTGCGCTCCCCGCAGAAATTAACAGTCCATGATATAAAAGGGGACTTCAGTGTTGGCAAAGACGTAGACTTAAGCAATGTAAATGAATTTGATACTTTGGCCCGTATGAAAATGGTGCAATGTATTCTCCCCTGAGAGTTTAAAGAAATAATGTATAAACAATGTAAAAACTGGGGCTATGAAACTCACGGTAATCCTTAAAAGTTTAAAGTACTTGTGAAAGTAAATGAAAATAGTTGAGCATCTATCTCCCCTAAAAGTAATTCAAAAGGTATAAAAGTATGGGCTATGAAAACTCACGATAATCCTTAAAAGTTTAGAGTACTAGTGAAAGTATATGAAAATAGTTAAGCATGTATCTTCCTCAAAAGTAATTCAAAACGTATAAAAGTAGGGGCTACGAACTCACCTTAATAAAAATGATATCAAATGTATAACGAATCGATGGATAAGCCGAGAAACCTCTACGCGCAACAATCCTTGTGATGAAACAAATCAAGAACCAAGAACTAGGACATTAAAACCTAAACCCTTTCAACCAAAGTCCCTAGCTTCCAACCTTTAACACACCTTGCTAACCCTTCTTAACCTTGATCTAACCTTGTAAAAACACTCTAATTTTAGCCCACACACCTTGTGAAGCTCTTAATCCAACCATTGAATCACCAAATAAACTTAAGAATCATGTATAGAACACTAAGGCCTTTAACTTTGTTGTATAACTTATTGCTTGAAGATCAAACATGGAAGGTGACTATGATTTGTTAAATTCGGTTATGATAGGGAAAATGAGAAAAATATAAAGTCTTTGGTGAGTTATCTTGCAAAAAAAATGAATATAGATAGGTATTGAAATGTTTATGTAAGACTTTGCATCATGTAAGACTTAGTAACTAAGTATACTTGGACTTGTGATCTATCTTGCATGTTCCTATCCTATGAGTCACATATAAAATGTCTAAGAGGATGAGAATGAAGAGGTGGAGTGTTACTTGTGATGTTTAGATAGTATCTTATGTTTACGGAGTGAGTTTTGGTCCCGGTAATCGCTAACGGTAAGTCTTTAAGTCACGAAACTTAAAATCGGGTATCCTAAAAATATGAAACTTATAAATTTGTTAAAACTTATCAATATATTCTATATTATCATATTAAATGAGTGATAAGTTTAATGGATCGCGTAAACGCTGCTAAATCTGAAAACGTAGGCTTAAAACGCGTAAAACACAGAACTGGAAAACGTAAAATTCCAAAACTTATGAAAATGTCGTATGATGTGAAAAACTTATATTTCTCTTGTTTTTAATGTTTTAGGGACATATCGGAATGCCTAAATGTCATTTAAACCTAAAAGTAAATCACATACACGGTTTTGTGAAACTGGCAAATATGACCCGATGAGTGTCAAATTATTGGGATATCACTAAAATAGGTTAACTTACGAGAATGTGAAATAAAAATTTGGAAGTGAATAGTAAAAGTGAATAGTAATAGTGAATAGTAAAAATGAATAGTACCAAAAAATGCATCACAAATGATTCTTGCACGATACTTGAATAATCAATCCATGCCGATAATGACGTCGAAACTTCCAAGTTCTACGAGCATAAGGTCTATATTGAATGGATGGTTTAGGAAATTGAGAGTGCAACCACGGACAATGGTGTCGGTGCCAACTAAGTTACCGTTAGCTAATTCAATGTAGTAAGAAGTGTCTACTGTGGTTGGTTTGATGTTGAGTAAAGGTGCAAATATAGTGGACACAAAACTTTTATCAGCTCCCGAATCAAATAAAACTTATGCATAACGATTATTAATAAGTAACGTACCTGTGACAACATTCGGGTCCTCCTTGGCTTCTCCTCCTCCCATAACATAGGCTCTTCCTTGAGCTATTCCACCTTGGTTCCCGTTCCCTTTATTCTTCCATTTTGAACAATCCCCCTTGTAGTGTCCCCTCTCTCCACATTCAAAACATGTCACTGGAGGTTTCTGATTTTCAATCATAATTGGAAACTTGCATTCTTTGGTATAGTGACCCACCTTCTTACAGTTGCCGCATAGAGTAGGGCAACGACCGAGGTTATGATGACTTTGACACTTTTCGCACTTAGGTAAATTACCTGTGTAACCTTTCATTTCCTTTGGCCCTGCGGCATAGGCCTTAGCAACTTCTTGTCTCTTTGGTGGTTGTTGAGTAACATTGCCACCTCGATTGTTGTCCCACTTTCTCATGTTGTTGTTATTGTTATAGTTTGTGTGGTTGTTTCGGTTGCTATTGTAGTTGGTGCGATTGTTGTCATTGTTGTTGCGATTATTGTTGATAATGTTTCCCCTCTTCACAACTTGAGCCATGAGTTTTTGAGTTATCCTGATAGACTCCTTAATTGTTTGTGGATTGAAATAAATTACATCTCCTTGAATACTTTGTGGAAGTCCTCCAATGAAAGTTTCCAGTAGTTTCTCATTATCCGGAACCATCGATGGACATAGAGCAGCCAACTCTTGAAACCTTCTGATGTAGGTCTCAATGTCATAACCAATAGTCACTAACTCATAAAATTCTTTTTCTAGTTTCTTCACCTCTATGCGTAGACAATTCTTCTTAGTCAACAGTCTCTTGAATTGATCCCACGTGAGCTTATAAACATTTTCCATACCAATAGGCTGTGCATAAGAATTCCACCATGACATTGCACCATCTAAGAGTGTACCCGTGGTGAACTTCACCTTGCAGTCATCTAAGCAATTGCATAGAAGAAATACAGACTCCATCTTCTCAAACCAACGGATCATAGCAGTAGCTCCTTCTGTGCCTTTAAACTTTGTGGGATCACCGCTCTTAAAGTCCTTGTATGTACAATTTCGAACTCCAGGCCCCCCTGCAGCCCCTGCAGTAGTAGCAAGTCTGGCAGCTTCAGCAGCAGCCGCAGCCGGGGCAGCAGTAGCAAGTCTGGCAGCTTCAGCAGAAGCCGCAGCCTCGGCAGCAGTAGCAAGTCTGGCAGCTTCAGCAGCAACCGCAGCCCCGGCATCTCCAGCTCTCCCAAGTAGTAATACTCGCACGTGCTGAAACTAACTCACATGCCTGTCGCTGCTGCTCATCATGCGACATCCGGGCTCTGTCAAAAAACTCTGGCATCTCCAGCCTCAACTATGTAATGTGCTCGCGGTCTACTCGCTGTCTGGTCTCCAACCCCTGATAAGAAACATCAATGGAAACCCTACCTAAAACCAAAACCTCTATCTCCTCCTCCATCGCCTCAACTCGACTCAAAGGAAACTCCTCTAAATGCCCTAAAGCTCTGTAAATCTGCTCCTGTTGATGATCTAGTCGTGTCTCTAGTGTGATAGCAGTAAGCTGACTAGCAGCAGCAGCCCTAGAACTCTCACCGACCTCAAACCTACCAGGTGATGCAGTCTCTGTAGTCTCAGTAGTAGGTGTTAATGGTGTGTCAAGTCGTGCACGTTTCTTGAGTGGCAAGTCAGATATGGGTGTAGGATCTCTGAGATGTGATGCTATTGCCGAGGTTGCGGCTGCTGCTGAAGCTGCCAGACTTGCTACTGCTGTCGAGGTTGTGGCTGCTGTTGAAGCTGCCAGACTTGCTACTGCTGCCGAGGCTGCGGCTGTTGCTGAAGCTGCCAGACTTGCTACTGCTGCAGGAGGGTCTGGAGTCTGAAATTGTACATACAAGGACTTTAAGAGCGGTGATCCTACAAAATTTAAAGGCACGGAAGGAGCCACTGCTATGATCTGTTGGTTTGAAAAGATGGAGTCTGTATTTCTTCTATGCAATTGCCCAGATTGTCCTCATGGCAGTCATCCTATAAACCTACGATGTAGAAGTCCCGCCCATACAAGACTTGTAACACTTTGGATTTACACATGACTCCATAATAAAATGCAAGTCCAAAAGCCTTGAGAAAACATGTTTACATAGCAAAGAAAAAGTCAACCCATTCAGTTACAAGTCACCCCCATACAAGACTTGTAACCTATAGGTTCACAACCCATTACATATATAGTAGTTCATTTTATAGTCAAGCATGCATGCAGTCATAATAGTTCACGAATATAGCACCTAGTATATAATAAAGTATGCTGCAATGCCCCATAAATAAATAATATGTGTTCCGTAAGATAGTGAACGAGAGGTTGGCCGACCTATAATAGCTCTATACATACTATCTACTGCCCAACACAAGGAAGCCGTACGAACGGTACGTATAACTGGGGACTAACAATGCGAATGTACGAACAGTACATCATACAACTATTATATACCATTAAGTAAAAAAAAAGGCTCCGTAACATGGGGAGACGTTGCGTTGCTCCGTAACATAGGGAGAATTTATGTCACTCCACCACCTAGGTGAGAATTATTGTCAAGTACGATCCAAACATGGGAGACTTTAGCATATAGTACGTACGATACATTATAAGTTCAAAATGTACTAAAGGGTCCAAAACAAGTCATAAGTTCATAATAAGTCAAAATGGTTCAAAATAAATCAAAGGGTTCAAACCAAGTCAAAAGAGTTCAAAGTAGGTCAAAGGGTTCAAATCAAGTCAAAAGAGTTCAAAATATGTCAAAGGATTCAATATGTTCATAAAATAGAAATCAATTTAGTTCAAGCATAATTCATGCATTCCACCTAAAATGATTAAAATAGTTAGAAAATGGGGTCCGTGAATACTCACCGTAAATAGAAGTGGCAAAGTGATAAACGAATAACGAGTGAGCCGCGGGAATCTTAAGAGTGACCTAAAAATATAATAAGCGCATTTTATATAATGAGAACGTACGAAATAAAATTTGTACAAGTATTTATATACCTTAGACATTGTACACATTTTTATAAGTTTATAAAAAAGTAAAAGTTATGTTTTTATTTACAACATATGTGTGTTTATAACCTCCCTAACACCAACTTAATATTATTTAAGCTTATATAAATATACATTATGACTTTTAATTAATTGTCTTTTAAAACTTTGAAAAAGTAAGTCCTAATTCCAAAATGATTGATTATAAAATAAAAGACATAATGGTCATAAAAAAAGTAATAGACAAGTATATACATATACTTTGAGGAATCACAGTGGCCTCAGAATCTTATAACATGAAATATGTAACTATGTCAAATAGTTTATTTAGAAACCATTATAGCAAAACAAATTTAATGCAATCAAAGACCTGTTTGTTAATTCCTTAATTTCGTTCCAAAAAGTAAGAATACATGCATATAATATTTCTATATATATTCTTGTTGTTTTTAGAAAGATATTTCCAATGACACAATTAACTCTAATACTACAAAGAAATTGTTACTAGTATAAGAATATAAAGACCTGTTTGTTAATTCCTTAATTTCGTTCCAAAAAGTAAGAATACATGCATATAATATTTCTATATATATTCTTGTTGTTTTTAGAAAGATATTTCCAATGACACAATTAACTCTAATACTACAAAGAAATTGTTACTAGTATAAGAATATAGTAGAAACAAATAATGATTAAAATTCGATACTTACGTAAGTCGTCAAATACTCGAGCAGTGAAGCGATTGATTCAAAAATATTAGACTAAAATACACGGTTGGTCCCTAAACTTGTCAATCCGCTTCGCGTTGGGACAAAACTGGGCGTTATCATCGTCGGATGTCCAAACCTTGGCCTTTAAATGCCAAACTAGTCCCTTTAACCAAATTTCTGTTAGTCAACGTCTGTTAATTTTCCCACATGCCTTGCACATGAGGGTAAAATGGTTATTTCATTGTGTTAGTTAATTACCTTTCATCTTCATCTTCCTCAAGTTTAAACCCGGATTCCGACGACCTTAAACCCATAATCCACGACCTCGGTGAGGGAAGCACTGACAAGAGCAGCGGCATCTTCTACTTCTTTCGATAACTCTTTAGCTTCAGTCTCAACAGACTTGTCTTTGGAAGCCTTACCCAAGAGTGGTTTGAAGGCAAACTCGATCGCTGCCCAACCAAAAGCTAGTGCTCCAAGCGCGTTCAATGATATTTTTTGTAATTTTTTGTTTAGAACTTTGGATTGAACTGAATGAGTTGAGGTCTGAATTTAATGGGACCATTGTAACATAATATCAGATTTTGTTCTTTTGTTAATGAGGTGTGAGTGTGTGACCAATATGATTTGTGACATGTTTACAGATATGCGTTTGTATTATTCCAGGATTTAAGTATATTGTCATTTGTCGTGTCATATGGGAGTCGACACAAATGAAAAGCATGTCGACATCTCATTCTCACTTACCAACCCCTCTCCTAAATAAGAAAACTTTTATACTCCCTCCGTCCTATAATAATTGTCCACTTTGACTTTTTTGAGTCTTTCTTATTCAACTTTAACCAATAATATTTTTATTTGTATTATATAATATTTGATAAACATTATACCAAATGAAAATGCATTTAAAACCCAATCTATTCGTATATTTTTCATCAACTATTATATTACACAAATAAAAATATTTATGATCAAAGTTGAATAAGAAAGACTTAAAAAGGTCAAGGTGGACAATTATTATGAGACGGGTGTAGTACTAATTTTGTCACCATATCCATCATATTCATTGATTTATCACTTAACACGACATATCGCCATTCTATCACATTAAAATTTGCCCTTCAAAATAACATACTTTTAAAAAAAAAAATTGTTTTGCACTAGATCTTTACATGCGCATAAATAGACTTTGATTAATGCAAAATATATCATATTCGCCTCTGATGTTCATGCCGGATTCTGGGTTTAAGGTCACCGGAATCTAGGTTTAAACTTAAGGAAGATGAACATGAAGGGTAATTAATCAAAACAATAAAATGACCATTTTACCCTTATGTGCAAGGCACATGGGAAAATTAACAGACATTGACTAACAGAAATTTGGTCAAAAGGACTAGTTTGGCATTTAAAGGCCAAGGTTTGAACCCCCGGCGATGATAACGCGCAGTTTTGTCCCAATACGAAACGAATTGACAATTTTAAGGACCAACCGTGTATTTTAGTCAAAATATTATAAGGCCTCCGTTGGTTTTTAAAGAAAAGAAACTATGGTATAAACATAGTTATAAGATATTTGAGAGATGGATTTGTGTTATTACACGTGTTAAGTGGAGATGATTTAGTTTAGAGTACACTTGGAAGTTAAGAGGTTAAAATTACGAAAATGATGTCACGAGGTGGAAATATTTAGGTGTTACGTGTCTAGATTTTAAGACAAGAAAAATCTCTAGTGGCGTTGGATTTGGATGAAAAAGAAAACACATATGATTTGACTTGTTAGATATTTGATACTGTAGTATTTAGTTTAAAGAAATTTGCTACATTAACATAAAGTTTACACAAAAAATCCCTACTCGCTGACATATCAATGGGTGATTGGTTTTTTGTGAGTTGTAGATCCCACAAGAAACCAATCACTCGCTGACACGTCAGCGAGTGGGGATTTTTTGTGTAAACTTTATGTGGCTCTTGCATGCTTCTAGTTTAAAATGTATAGTTTGATCTCGGTAATTGCTAAAGTAAAGCCCTTAAATTATGAAACTTAAAATCGGGTAACAAAAAAATATAATACTTATAAAAATGCTAAAACTTATCAATATACTCTATATTAGTCTACTAAATGAATGATAAGATTAACATAGTGCGTAAATATAGTTAAAATCTAATAACGTTGGTTCAAATACGCGTAATACGTAAAAAGTACATAGTTTACGTAAAAAATGATAAAATAGCATATTTCATATAAAATATGACTATTAAAGAGAGAAAAAAAAAATGTATAGAACACCTAGACTAATCATAGTCTAGTGTTGGTTACCTGTTAAAAGTACGCGATTAGATTTACGTAATTACTTTGTAGGAAACGAAATTAGGCTATGTTGGTTATTGTTGAAGAAGCTACAGGGAAGTTACATGTTTTAGTTATCAGGTAGGGGATGGAATGCTCAGTAAAATTCTCGTAATGCAACCCGACGATAGTTCGGTCAAAGAAGAATACATGTACGGAAGTATGCTAGATCCAATGTTAATGCAATTTTAAAATAATTTAATTAACGTGATTATTCACGAAGCAATACTTTTAAAATAAATCTTGAATTGCTATAAATTAAATTAAAAATTGAATAAGTTTAAATCATGTTTATTTTAATTATATTCAGCTTAAACATGATAGATATTATATTTAATTCGTTAACCAATTCTAAAGCTTCTATGAACTTAACATTACCTCAATAATTAGAGCGGCGGCAGAGTATGTAGCTTCGTAGCCGGATCTCCATGTACCCAATCCATCGGCTTGAATTTTAAGTCCACTCAACAAATCAAACATTTGTACATCTTTTGCTCTCAATGATTTCTACAAGGCTTATGGAACTATTTAGTTTATTAATATACCAACTAGATGATGAAATCGAAATGAAGTTGCAATGAGTCGTGGCTAATACGTGGCATGTAATTGTATGTGTCAACAACAATGTGGTGTGTCTTTTTGCCACGTTACATAACTAGTTTATTGCTAGCACACATGTGTTTTGCTGCAAAATTTGTCTTCACAATTGGGCTTGAGCAAAAAACGTTGGGCCGGGGCTTGACACTGAGCATTTAGCCCACTAAGTGTTTTTATAAACCTCTATTAAAACTTTCTTAAGTTCTCAAAATGTTTAACTTTTAAGATGAGCTAAATCAAATACTCAAACTCCTAATGTTTAGAGCCTTTTGAATATTTATCCAAGTCTTACTTAATACTAGTAAATCTTACAAAAAAGATTAAAAATATATATATATATAAGGTATAATAACTTTTGAAATAGCTGATTATGTTTTGCTTTAAGAAAATAGTAAACATTTTTACATTTTAAGTTTACAAAGTGTCTTACTAATAAGATTTTGCCTTTTGACATAACTGAAGGTTTGGATGCATAAAGAGAATGAGTGAAAAAATATATATAATACTATTGTGAGTGTAATTTATAGGATGAAATCATGAAAATGTAAGAATGTATAACAAAGCTCTTTGCTTTAATATATTTGTTTGAATGTTATTTCAACTATTTTTTCAAGAAAATAAAGACTTCGTCTTGCAATTATAAGTTTCACTCAAGTTTAAATTTAGCTTTAGTTTTCTTCTAGTAGCTCCAACTAGCATTTTCAACTTACTTTTAAAAGTTTAAGTGGGTGTTCGAGTTTGCTTATTTTTTGTGTCTAACAAAAAGTACTTATAAAAAATGTAATTATGTTACAAAAGAGAACATTGATGATGATCTCCAAGAGATTAAGCAAAATAAAGTTGAAGATGATGATGGGCATGGTGAAGCAAAATGCAAATAATAGTGTGTATATGCGAATAATCTATTTTTTTGTTTAGACAATCTATATTTTGTTAAGATAATTGTATTTTGTTTTTAAAGGTAAACTGTGAAAAATTTTCTTGTAATTTGTCTTTTTTGAAAAAAATATTCATCTGATTTCCACTTTGTTGCAAATTGTCTCATTATGGTCTAGTAGACAGGTGATGCCATAGCAATTGACGTTAGCTACTGCATTTGTAGTAAGAATCAATGATTGTGGACCTTTTCTGGTGCGTTCAATAGTATCGTATGCAGACGATCCGCGACAACGCGTGAGTTGAAATACCAAAACCAAGCAGAACTAGAATTGATATTTTGTAAATTTATCTGTCAGTTATTGTTTTCTCTTCTCTACTATTTCGTTGCCAAAAGCTCTCTTTTTCTGCAATAGTATTGTATACAAAAACTCTGAAATTAGAATTATACCGGCTGCAAATCAACAACAATCAAAGCCAAGCATAAATTAAAACGATAACACTGACGTATGCAAGCACTTTGCAGCAACGCACGGATAAGAATCTTTGTTATATACATTTATCTAAACTGTAATAATGTTTTTTTTATTAAATGTTTTTTATCGATGTATACTTATTTTTGGAACGAAATGTGTAATATTTACAATATATAATTTTATTTATTTATTTATTTATTTTAATGAATATTTATCATAGCTTACGTGTACAAATAAACATAATCAAATAGTACATTCGTAAAATGGCATCAGTGGCCAGTGGTTATGTAGATTGCATGATAAGGTAGTACATCTTCGTTTCGTAAATACTGAAGTCCCCTTTTATATAATGGACCGTTAATTTCTCAAGGGGAGCACAAGTGTTGTGAATAGATCTATTGAGGGTGACTCCTCCGTCCGGGTTGGTAGCGCCAACTAGTCATACGGACGCATTTTATTTGAATTACATTACAGAGTGTTTGGCAAAATGGTTCAAACCAAGTCAAAATAGTTCAAAATAGGTCAAAGGGTTCAAACCAAGTCAAAAGAGTTCAAAATAGGTCAAAGAGTTCAAATCAAGTCAAAAGAGTTCAAAATATGTCAAATGGTTTAATAAGTTCATATAATAGAAATCAATTTAGTTCAAGTATAATTCATGCATTCCACCCCAAAACGATTAAAATAGTTAGAAAATGGAGTCCGTGAATACTCACCGTAAATAGTGAAGTGGCAAAGTGATAAACGAACAACGAGTGAGCCGCGGGAATCTTAAGAGTGACCTAAAAATATAATAAGCGCATCTTATATAATGAGAACGTACGAAATAAAATTTGTACAAGTATTTATATACCTTAGACATTGTACACATTTTTATAAGTTTATAAAAATGTAAAAGTTTTGTTTTTCTTTACAACATATGTGTGTTTATAACTTTCCTAACACCAACTTAATATTATTTAAGCTTATAAATATACATTATGACTTCTAATTAATTGTCTTTTAAAACTTTGAAAAAGTAAGTCCTAATTCCAAAATGATTGATTATAAAATAAATGACATAATGGTCATAAAAATAATAATAGACAAGTATATACAAATACTTTGAGGAATCACAGTGGCTCATAATCTTCTAACATGAAATATGTAACTATGTCAAATACTTTATTTAGAAAACTTAGAGCAGTTACAACCGTAACACCATAACACCAATAACACCGTCCACGTCAGCACCACATCAGCTTTAACATTTAACATTAACATCCCCAAAAAACACTCACAACCATAACATCCCAATAACACCATAACACCAATAATATTTCATATTTTCAATTTCAACCCCTAAACTAAAACAAACACTTCATTTATTAAACTAAAACAAACATTTCATTAAAACTAAAAATATATTACAATACGAGATTAAAAAAAAAAAATACAACGAAATAAAAAAAACACACTGCAATTAAAAAAAAACATAGCAAATACTTATTCATCGTCGTCGCTCTCCTGTTGTTGTCTCACGTTCACGATATACATGGCTACGAGAACGACTAGGATGTTGAGATTCAATACCTTCTTGTTGTTCCAATGAAGGTGATACTCGCACGCCGCCATAAATTGGAAGTCCTCTTGGTCATCAACGTCGACCAAGACGGGGAATATCACCAGCTTGATTTGGATCCATTGTGAACGAATTTGATTTTTGAAATATGAAAGTGTAAAGAGGAAGTATATAAAGTTTGAATGGAAGTGTGAAAAAAATAGAGTTTTAGTTGGGTATTTATAGTGGTAAAAAAATGTTTTTGATTTTTTATTTTTTTTTAAAAACTAGCCGTTAATGGGGTTTTTTGTAAATTTTTTTGAATTTCTAACGGATACTAGACGTTGAGGGACTAGTTGTGTAAATTTTTCAATTTTTTTTTCCTGCCCATAACGGGCGTTAGCAACCCAACGGGTGCCCTATAACGCCGTTACCATTCCAAGCCTCCAACGGGTTTAACGCCCCCAACGGCGTTAAAGTGCCTATAACGGCGTTACGCCGTTACCGTTAGGAGGGCTCTTAGGTACCTTATCTCAATTCAAATAGTTAGTAACCATTATAGTAAAACATATTTAATGCAATCAAAGACCTGTTTGTTAATTCCTTAATTTGTTTCCAAAAAGTAAGAATACATGCAGTGGCGGAGCGTAAAATCTAATCGATGGGGGCAAGAGAAGATAAGAATGTTTCGATAACGGGTTAAATTTTTTAAAATAAAGTTAAAAATAGGTCGGGTCGGGTCGAAAATCAAACGCAAAAATATTATCTCAAGTAATTAACACTAACTAGCTATGTATATCAAATCAGAACCGTCTTATTATGCAATCTCATCCTAAATAAGATGAGCTCGACTTCTAGTTTGTTCTCACTTCCAAAATAAACACAAAAAGTAAACACATTAATTAAAATAAAAATAAGATATGCTAAGAACGACTAAACTTGTATCAAAATAATTAAGATTTTTATTAGGCACTTATATGCGGTTATAAATAATAATAATAATAATAATAATAATAATAATAATAATAATAATAATAATAATAATATGAATGTTTCTTTTAAATATTAACATAATTTTTTTAAGGCTAGGTGAAAGGACAACAAGTAAGGACAACAAGTATAAAGAAACGTTGCTCTTAATACATTGGTAAGGGATTTATATTTACAATCATTATATAACAAACTAAAATAATGTACATATTAGGTGGACATATACGAGTAATAAATATATTTAATGTTAGTACTTACTTACCTTCTTTTGTCTCCACTTTTTACTATCCCCTTCCAATCTCCCTCTTTCATGTTCAAAAAAAAATCTCTCTTTCTTTTGCAGGTCTACCAGTCGACAATTCCAGGGAGAAAAAATTGAAGCTTCAAATTTATGATATTTGTTTTTTATAGAGGGCACTTTGCTGACTATGTTGAGGGCACTACCAAATTTTACACACAATCTAACTATATTTTCTACTAGTTTAACCATTATATTGAAGCTTTGTTGGGAGCCTTTCCCCTACTGCTTAGAAGGTGGCTCCGCCACTGAATACATGCATATAATATTTCTAAATATATTCTTCTTGTTTTTAAAAAGATGTTTCCAAAGACACAATTAACTCTAATACTACAAAGAAACTATTACTCCGTATAAGAATATAGTAGAAACAAATAATGATTAAAAGTCGATACTTACGTAAGCCTTCAAATACTCAAGCAGTCAAGCGATTGATTCAAAAATATTATAAGGCTGCCCTAGTAAGGGGACTCAATCCCCCTCATTTTTCTCTCACACGCCGCGTTTCTTTCCAAATGACCTTCGCGCGATTGGGTGCCCCAGTAAGGCGACCTTACACTATAAAAAAACATACCCCACAAATATACCTTTTTATTTATTAATACACTCACAAATTACTTCCACAACTCGATCGAGCAGACGACCAAGTGGAGTGGATTTTTTGGTGATCGACTAGCTCCACATCAAGGAGGATCGATTCTTCAATCGATCGAGGAACCCACGATCGACACTATTGCGTTTAGCCTAAGGCCTTCGTTGGTTTTTAAAGAAAAGAAACTAGGGTATAAACATAGTTATAAGAGCACTACCAATGGTAACGCCATAACGGCGTTAAAGAGCAAATAACGGCGTTATAGCCGTTGCTCCCGTTGTGAGCTCGGCGTTAAAGAGAGGAAAAGAGGCCCGCGTTGCCAAAGCAACGGGCGTTAAGGGGAGGCGCAAAAAAAAAAAAAAAAATCAAAAAATTTACATTTTACTACCCTTAAACGACTACTAGCCGTTATTTTTCAAAAAAAAAATTCAAAAACCACCCTAAACGGCTACTAGCCGTTATTTTTCAAAAACCTTTTTTTACCACTATAAATACCCAATTAAAACACCATTTCTTTTCACACTTCCACTACTAAATCCTCTCCATACTCTCAATCTTTCAACTTCAATTAACTGCAAAAAAAAAACAATGTCGGAAGGCAACGACGATACTTTCTTCAATCTTCTCGTGGTGGGTGGAATCCTCAAACCCGGTTCATCATCTAACCCGAACGCGGGTTCATCTTCAAACCCCAACCCACTAGGTTTATCGAGCCAAGAAATGTATCAACAACATCAAGCATTTCTGTATTGGCAACAACAAAACCAACAAAACACCTTAAACTCCAACTTTCAAAACCTACAATTCACACAACAATCACAACAATCACAACCGAAAACACATGATGTTACCGACACACCCACGTCTCCTCCAAAAAAAGGAAAATGTCGTATTAGGCGAAAATCAAAGAAATCCAAAGACCCAGAGCCGCTTGATTCTGATGAAGAGGAAGTTGTTGTTAACGCACGTTGGACTCCAGGAGAGCAAGCATTACTTGCAACATGTTACATAGCTTTCAGTAGGATCCGAAAGTTGGAAAGTGCCAACCCGTGGATACGTTTTGGTATCGGGTGCGAAATAAGTTCAATAAAAACAACTTTCAACGGCGCAACAAGGACATGCTGTCAAGCAAGTGGAAAACTTTGAACGGCATATGCACAAAGTTCAACTCTCATTACAAACGCGTAAACGGATCAACGAAGCGGGGAAAGTGAGCGGATGTGATGCAACGGCAAAGCAATGGTATCGTGAGGAAACCAAGGGATCGCTTTTGGTCTCAAGACGCTGGGAGGTTTTTTCGCGTCATTATAAGAAATGGAACACGCGGAACCGGGTCGATTTAATCGGCGAAGTCCCAAGCCAAACAAACGAGGATTTGTTTGGTCAAGATGAACAACCTCGCCCCATGGGAAAGAAACGTGCTACCAAGAAAGCAAGATCCGAGACTACAACAAGTACCGGGGAACAAGCACCTGAGGAACGAGCTCGTTAGCTTATTTCAATCAAACTATGGCAAACGAAGTTTCAGATGAAACGAAGTCTCCGGCGTGATCGGGCAAGCAGAAAAGATCTCACAATAACCCGGTTGGAAGAGATAAAGTTTTTGATGACGCCTACTAAGGGGCAAGATCCAATGGTCGCAGCAAGGATCAATGACTAAAAAGATCGAATCGTCGCAAAATATAACTTGAAACCTCGTCAGTAGATCGTATTCTCGTCATTTCCTTTAATTTGTTGTAACGTTTTATTTCGTTGTATTTTTTTATTTTTTTTTCGTTGTATTTTTTTTTTATTTCTTTGTATTTTTTTTTAATCTCGTATTGTAATATGTTTTAAGTTTTAATGAAATGTTTGTTTTAGTTTAATAAATGAAGTGTTTGTTTTAGTTTAGGGGTTGAAATTGAAAATATGAAATATTAGTGGTGTTATGGTGTTATTGGGATGTTATTGTTGTGGGTGTTTTTTGGGGATGTTAATGTTAAATGGTAAAGTTCGATGTGGCGCTACCGACGCGTATTGGTGTTATGGTGTTATTGTTGTAAGTGCTTAGGCTGCCCCCAGAGGGGATTCAATCCCCTCATTTTCCCTGCCACGCCTTTCTCTCCAATGACCTTCAGCAATTAGATGCCCCAGAAGGCGATTGTTCATTTTTATTTTTTTAATTTAAAAAAACATTTTTAAACACAAAATAAAATTTCATTAATAATTAAAACGTTACATAATAATTCAAATAAAATTAAAACATTGCGAAACTTATTAAAACATTACAACACTTTTTAAAAATCTAGGTTGTGGCGTGCCTTGATCGCCTCTTTGAGTTTCTGCATTGTTTGTTGTTGTATCTGCGGGCAAAGATTCATCGATTGGCGTGCAATAGAACATGAGATCTGCATCATATTTCTTTTGAGCCTCTAATTCAAGTTTTCGTTCTTCTAGTTCCATTTTTATGTCTTCCCTTTCTTCTCTCTTTTGCTCAATCTCCAACTCGATTTGCCGTTGTTCTAGCTCTTTCTTCTTCAAACCTTAGTGCAGTTGCCACTCCCTTCTTCGCCTCGAATGCCTTGGACTTGATCTTGCCCCATGTCTCTCAAGAACACCTTTCATAGAAAACTCCGAAGATTTCTTTTATTCTTCTTTGCGGTATCACACCAATTCGCCTATTAGGTACGCACGAAGGCACATCCGAAGTGCACATCCGAGTCGGTTGAAGTCCTTGCTTTCTTGTGACTATCATCTTGGCTTAAAAAATCCGGCATCTCATTATCCTTCCAAGCAGAATGGTCCCTCAAAATCTTTCAACAATGCTCCAAAACAAACGGATGACCACACACTAGTTGGTATTCATCACACGCCGAGTATAAACAAGTGAGGTCATTCTCACCACTTCCGTAATTCCCGAGCATTGTTGTAAATGGCACAAAATTGACCAACTCTAGGATCTAATCCTATTTTTCCACTTTGTAATGATAGAGTTGTAGGTTCTTTCTCGCACCAACCTCCTTCCGAAAGTAATCAATAACTTTCGCCAAAATCCTCTAGCAGCTTTGGTTGTTTCCGTCACACTATTCTCGGATACATCACACCAAGCGTTGCACAAGGCGATATCTTCTTCTTTGGACCAAAGCGACGAATCATTCTTGGCTTCTTTCTCGACGTTCTTCTTCTTTGCTTTTGTAGCTCGCTTTGGTTTGACCGACGTCTCTTCTCGACATTCTTCTTCTTCTACGCCATCAAGGTTAACCGAATCGTGATACGATCCATGAGCCGAACCGGTACCCGAATCGTGATACTCTTGAGCCGGATAACCCGATCCTTCCAAAGATAAAAATTAGGATTGTTGTATAGTTGGTCATCGAAATCAAAACCCTCAAGATTGATACGGTTAACCGGAGAATATTCTTGATAATTTGAATATGAAGACGCTGATGAATCCATTGTTGGACGGTACACAGATTCGGGTGACCCATACATAGATTGGTTGCTTCGACGGGTAGCTTTGTTGTTGTTGTTGGTAGTGGATGTTTTGTTGCGGTGGAACAAATGGACGATTCATACTAAATGGATTGTTAGGTTGTTGTTGTGGAGCTTGTTGGGATTGATATTCGAAAGCAGGGGTTGGAAATTGATTATGGTGAGACAGGTTAACCGGAAATTCGGATCCGGTGATAAAATATGCGGACGTTTTGTGCCAAACGGGATTTTCGGCCTTTGGTTGGTGGTGTTTTCTTAGACATTTTTGCTTGAGAAGATTGTGAGATTTTTGATAGAGAGGATTGTAAGATTTGTGAGTTTAGTATGTAAATAAGTTGTGTATTTATAGGATAGTTTTAGTAGTTTTTTAACCAAACGGTACAAAATTTAATTTTGCAACGGTTATACATATATATATTTTTTTTTGGATTCAACGGCTAGCTAGCAAGAAAAGGGACTAATATTGCTTTGTTATTATCGATCGAGTGGACGAACGAGAGGGGAAGTTTTTGAGGCTTATCGACTTCGCATAAGAAGACGATCGATAAGACATCGATCGCCATAAGGCTCGATCGATGCTCGATTCGTCATTGCTGCGTTCAGCCTAAGATATTTGAGGGATGGATTTTTGTTATTACACGTGTTAAGTGGAGATGATTTAGTAGAGTACACTTGGAAGTTAGAGGTTAAAACTACGAAAATGAAGTCACGAGGTGGAAATATTTAGGTGTTACGTGTCTAAATTTTAAGACAAGAAAAATCTCTAGTGGCGTTGGATTTGGATGAAAAGAAAACACATATGATTTGACTTGTTAGATATTTGATACTCTCTCCGTTTTAAAATATAAGAACATTTTGCTATTTTTTATGTTCCAAAATTTAAGTTTACTTTTAATTTCAACCAATCAAAATGTTTGTAAATGGATGAAAAAGAATTTTTATTGGTTAATATTGTAAGGGACCCACTTTTCTTAAACTTTGTAAAATATAAAACTAAACATATAATTTGGGACGGAGGGAGTAGTATTTAGTTTATATTGTATAGTTTGATCTCGCTAATTGCTAAAGTAAAGCCTTTAAGTCACGAAACTTAAAACCGAATAACATAAAAATATAAGGGTGCGTTTGGTATGCATGTTTAGGAGACTTTAGGATGAAAGATGCTCAAAATCCATTGTTTGGTGTATTCAGTTTGGGCTCACGCGCCACATTCATGCCCAAAACTTAATACATAGTAGTCTCTTGGGTTTTCAGTACATATATTTGTAAATTTCTGTTTTTAAACTTTCAAGATAGTGTCAGCCACATAATTTTTTTTGAACAAAGTCTCAACCACATATTGGATACCATTTTTCGTTTACTTTGACTTTGTCATTTACAAATAATATATTTTAATTAAACCAAATTATATAATATATATATTTTTAAAATAATAATAAATTTAAATACAAATCCAAATTCAAATCCTAATCCTAATCCTAATCTTAATCCCAAACCCATCTACAAACCAAACGGGCCCTAATACTTATAAAAATGCTAAAACTTATCAATATACTCTATATTAATATATTAGATGAATGATAAGATTAACATAGTGCGTAAATATAGTTAAAATCTAATAACGTTGGTTCAAATACACGTAATACGTAAAAAGTACATAGTTTACGTAAAAAATGACAAAATACCATAGTTCATATAAATATGACTATTAGAGAAGAAAAAAATGTATAGAACACCTAGACTAATCATAGTCTAGTGTTGGTTACCTATTAAACGTACGCGATTAGATTTTACGTAATTACTTTGTAGGAAACGAAACTAGGCTATTTGGTTATTGTTGAAGAAGCTGCAGGGAAGTTACATGTTTTAGTTAGCAAGTAAGGGATGGAACGGTCAGTAAAATTCTCGTAATACAACCCAACGATAGTTCAGTCAAAGAAGAATACATGTACGGAAGTATGCTAGATCCAATGTTAATGCAATTTTAAAATAGTAACTAACGAGCGGGTCGACCCGCGCGTTGCTGCGGGAGCGCTTTGTTAATGGTGTTGGCAAATCCTATATCAATGGCTGCGATTTCCTAACTACAAATTCAACAAAACATTGACAATGTTTGTTGTCAAGTTTAATGCATTTAATAATCAGACCATGCGCTTGAGCATATCATCTCATGAACTTAACTGAGCAAATACTCATTGTAGCCAATATGTTTCTATTTACACGTACGAAGAAAAACCCATAACTTGCATATGTTCATATATCAAATTCCATTAAAGGAATAAATTTACAACATAAGTACCAATACATGCCTGTGCATGCTTTGTCGGCAATGTATGGAAAAGTGACATACACCTAACTTATGTACATGTACAACGCTTCCCGAATGTGCAATGTTGGTATGACCAATCCTATCATCTTAGTATCTATTTTACAAAGTAAGATAGAAGTAGCGTATTTGACCGAGCGTGCTTTGACTTTTTCCACGCAATTGCTCATAACGACTTGTGGAACAAATATTGCCTTCTTAGTATTTGAGTTCACTTAATGACGTTTCATATATTTATTGCTTTTCGAGTAGTAATCCTTGTGGAACAAATGCAACGACTTTAGCCTCAAAATTTTGCACGAAACAAAATGAACTTTCTCCGTAAACAACCTCGGATGGTGCACAAAATTTTGCACGATGTCGCTTTCACGTAAATAGTAAACTATGGATATTCTCATATTCTTACTTGACAAGAATGACAAAAATCCTATATTCTCTTTTTTGGTAAAACAAATCCCATTTTTGGTTAACCTAACATGACACAAAACCAAGAATTACCCATTTTGACCTCAGAAGAATTATTGAAGTACCTTGGTCATTATTGGAGCGTTTGAGTTGAGGTTGTCTTGAATATGACGATGGTCCAGCCGCACGATGAGTATCCACATTTCATCACCCAAACCCACCCATTCAGACTAAAAAGCCTTACCAAACAAACCCATTCTAGCCCCATTTCTTCACCCAAACCCACCCATTCAGACTCCTAACGTACCGGCTTCAGCCCTTCAAGTAGTGGCGCGGCCTCACTTGACTTGCTCTTCAACCATAGTTTCTTCGCATTCACCTTGACTTTTCTTACGTTCTAAAACCATGTTATTGGAAAACAGAAGATAGAAAAAGTAAACTTTTAATTTTTTTTAAAAGAATTTGCTAGAAATGAAAGAAGGGTTGAAGTAGAATTAAGAAAAGGAAAGAATATATATATATAAGCTAGCAAACATGGAATGTAAAGAATGATTGTTCGTGAGTTATGGCAGGTTTTAAAAGACTTAAGACAGCAATGGTTTTTGCAATGAAGGAGAACTTACATTCATTATTTTTTAAGACTAATAGGAGTATGTTAGCATGTCGGACCCAAAAGAGATGATACATTTTGAATAATAAAGCAAAGAATACCTTAACATCGTCGTTCCGTGACTCGGCAGCTGTTGCATCATAGTAATAACAGGTGAAAATAAGTTTAGTACCTGATGTCCTTTTAATCCAATTCTATCACAATTTGGTGTGCAAGTATGTTAATATAATATAAATGTGTTGCATAATAGTAAATTTGAATAAAAGCATATATACCCATTCTAACAGCATTTATGAATAATAAAAATGACAACAACATATCCTTAGAAGTACTATGCGTATCACAATAATGAAAACTAAGAACATATCCTTCACAAAATAATTTGATGGAAACTGAAGTACCTGTTTGAGTGTCTCAGAGCATGATTTAATACGGATATGTGTTTAAAAGATGAGCCGTGTTGATTCAGGTACCCTGCAACGAAATAAGACAGATCAAAGACCAACATGGCATAGTTACACTACCTTAAGCCAAAAAAAAAAGAAAAAAAAGAAAAGAAAAGTGGATTCAGCACAGTGAAGCAAAATGTACATACAGAAACTTGCCTGTTGCAACAAACACCGTAAGATGAACTTTTGTAGTCATCATTCAAGTCCTTAATTTCATTAGTTAGACAAATTCGGTAATGTCATACTCATTTAGCTTTCGCCATTTCATTCGTTGCCATTTCCACCTTCTCCTGGAAATATAATTTGAAACACGAATAAAAACTCAAGTGTTGGTTACAGCAGGCATTAGAAAACCCATATTAAAACACCCCTTTGTCCCATGATTAACATACAGATTTAAATTTTATGTAAAATGTTGAAATGAAATGTATGGGAAGACCATAAGGCACCACAATGTAGATAAAATCTTTAGTGTAAGTTAGATTATTAGTGAAAATAATAGAACTAAAAAAAATTATAAAATATATATAGAGATAGTATTCGGGATAATGTAAATGACGACCCATGTCGACCTTTCTGAAATTGAAATACCCGTTTTGACCTACCAAACTGATAACATAGTATAGTCAGGAATCAAGACTAACTCCTCTGAGTCCTCTCCTAACATTATGAATGGGATTGCTTATTTTTCAACTTATGTTTAAAAATAAGTAAATATTAACTTCATAAGCTCGAAAATAAAGCAAATTTGTAAATTATAAGCAAAGTCAAATAAGCTAATAAGCTCATGTAAACCAATCAAGCATGCCTTAATCTCTAGTGCTTTATCATCCGTGATTTCTTGCTGAGCACTTTAACTTGAATTTTCATTGACAAATACTTCTTTGGACAAAAAATTAGTATCTGTTCAAATTGGGTAATTACTAATTACCGACTATATTGTCCTAATGAGCATTATAACTTAAATGAACACAAACCTTTAGTTAGAATAATAAGAAAAATTCTTTTGCACTAACCTCTTCAGCCGAATTCAACTTAAGTGGGTAATATAGACAATTGCTTTGTCGCATAACTCACCTGGAAACCAAAAAAAAAAAACACATAAGATTATTGGGAAAAAAACTGCAAGGCTATAGTAACGTAGACGGGAGATGAAAAATCCTTCCTACCAATATTCACGTGAGTAACCCGCATCACATGTTTTTGCGTCTTGCCACATCAACATACTTAGACCCGTTTGAACCCACGTATCTAATAGTTGGAATGACACACATATACTTGAACATCGATAACTACTGGTATAACTGCAGTCCGCTTTGGGGTGTTTCATGTTTAGGATTGCTTATCTAAGTTCTTAAATATGCATAGCCTATTTTTAAAGCAAATAAGAAAATGGCCAACATCGTATCAAAAACTGCTTTATTGCAGTTTTAAAGCAAGTAGGCAGCCCCAAACCATTAGAGAAAAGATGTGTTTTGGATTTAGGCAACATGATAATCGAATGGTAGTAAGTAACTGACCAGCCGAATGACCACATTTACGTCTTTGTATACCTGGCAATCAGAAAAAATATGGAAATTTTAATATAAATAATTGTGTGTATTGTCAAATATGTTGTAAAGACAGATGGAATTACTTGTATAGGTAGTGATACAATAAGTCTCATATTTAGAACGAACCTTGGATAAAAACACTGACAGTCGGCTTATTTTTGGACTTCACATCCAAACACCTCCAATCCAATGTGTCTGCAAAACCTCCAACCGAATACAACAAAACCTGAATCCACTTTGTAACCAATCTACTTGTAAAATATATGCGAAACCTGCAACAACAGAAGTCATCAGGAAGTCAAGCAAACAACAAATTATTCCCAACAAAAACTTAGTCTAAAAGTGGTTCTGCAAAAATAAGAGAAAAGGTATACTAATAATGCAGTAGGACAGCCATACATGAACTGATAACATCACTTGCCTTGGGTCGTGGAATGTGTTCGTCTGTTATTCTCATGTATGCAGTCAAAAACCTTTATTGGCGTTTGATTAATACATGTATAAAAACTTCGATCATCAGCTATAACTAATCTTGCAACAACACATGATAATGTTATTCGCCTCAATTACCTAACCTTAAATATTCACCACAGATCATAACTACCTACTCCTACAACGATCAACAATAAATCGAATAAAACATATCTTATTAAAATTATTAATCTAACTAAATTGGTTAACCCTAAATATAACTACATATCATAATTTTTTTTTTAAATGCTTCTATCTAATTCTAAGGCGGAAGGGCAAAAAATCCAATAATCCAATAAATAACTATTTCAATAAAACACAAATTAAGCATGAATAAGTAAAACACCCAAATGTTGCTAATTTGTTCCAACTATTTTTTTTATCAAAACACCTAATCTGTTTGTAAAGCCACACTCGGATAACAAAACAAAAATCCTATCAATACCCACTTAAACTAAACACAAATTAACCACAAATTAGTAAAAAGGATAAAGAATTAAATACCTTGATTAAAAAAATTCATGACAGCAACACTTGTGGTTAATTTTTGGGTTTGTGAATTAATCCAGATTCACTTGTGGATTTGTGTTGCCTTGGGAATTACCCATCCAGATTCACGATTGTTTGGATTTGTGTTGCCGTCGGTGCATTTTTGGGTTTTTAAGATGAAATTAGTGTGTGTTTTTTTGTTGAAAGTGATTTTAGTTTGGTGGATTTTATGAGATGGAGAAGAATGTTTATGTCGGTTGGCTGCAGAAGAAGCTGATCTGAAGATGGTGAGTTGGAATAAATTAGAGTTCCGGATTTTTCTAGGATTGTATTTATGTGTGTGTTGTGTTCATCTGGGTTTTGTAAAATGACCGACATACTGTTCATTGGGTGGTGTAGCAAAACTTTGGTAGCCAATCATAGAGAGGCAAGTGTAAAAAATTATCCTAATGACACTAAAACAGCCAATAGAATTCGAGATTAGGATACTAATCACCTTATAATAGACTTGCTTTGCACCACTCAAGGAACGCCTATTAGTATATATATATAATATGATTATTCACGAAGCAATACTTTTAAAATAAATTTTGAATTGCTATAAATTAAATTAAAATTGAATAAGTTTAGATAATGTTTATTTTAGTTATATTCAAAATAAGCATGATAGATATTATATTTAGTTCGTTAGTCAATTTTTGTATCTTTTTCTTGTAAGCCTCCGTCACTCGCTTAATAAGGGCCCCTAAAGCTTCTATGAACTTAACATTACCTCAATAAAAAGAGCGGCGGCAGAGTATGTAGCTTTGTCGCCCGATCTCCATGTACCCCAATATATCGGCTGGAATTTTAAGTCCACTCAACAAATCAAACGTTTTTACATCTTTTGCCCTCAATGATTTCTACAAGGCTTATGGAACTATTTAGTTTATTAATATAGCAACCGAGTTACAAGTAGATGATGAAATTGAAGGGTTTAGGCTATTAAATAGCCACCTACATTCTCAAATGTACCGATATGATACGTGTACTTTTTTCTTACCCGGATTGGTCTTGTACTTTTTTTTGTGTCAATATGGTCACAAAGTTCATTTGTCCATCAACAATCCTACGTGTCTCCTACGTGGCTTGCCTAGTCATTTGGGTTTGTGTGACGTGGCCATCAAACGGGTTAAAATATTACCGTTGCCAACCCACCTCATCTTCTACCTCTTTATAAACCTAAATCCTAACCGTTGCCAACCCTAAATTGTACCCCCAAATCAAATTTTATCCCAAAATTCATCCCAATTAAATCATGTCTTCATCATCTTCTACCTCCAACTGGCTTAGTCCAATTCCCACTCATTGTTTCTGTGACTTGCCTGCGTGGTCGAGAGAACCTCAGCACCCCTCGCCAACCCTACCGTAAGATTTCTTTTGTCGCTCTAATCCAAGTGTAAGCAAAAAGCATTGATCTTTTGGTTATTTACATTGTATTTATGCTAATTTTGTGTTTATAGGATTCGCAACCAATGCCATTCTAATTTTTCTTGATCCCGAGCTTCGTTATGGTTACTATAGAATGAGATGCATAGTCTATACACTCAAGTCCAACGACTAAGGCGAGAAATGCAAGTGCAAGAATTCACATATAGGTCAAGAATTCGTGAATTGGAGGTGGAACTCCATGAAAGAACTAGCACTGGTGAATGCTACAAGAAAGCAGTGATTTTCTTTACTATTGTTGTGTTTGTTATGTATTTCCTAACTAAATGATGATAAGGTTTGCTGGTATGGATGTATCTAGCTGTTAGGATTGTGTTTTAAGCATGTCAAGGGTAGGATTTATTTGAAGTGGTGCAATGGATGTAGTGAATCTTGTATCAATGACAATGCAGTTGGCTTTTGTGAATCTTGTGATAAGGCTTTTGTGTTTTGTAAGTTCTGTGATATCAAGGGTAGGCTTTTGTGTTATGTAATGGGTCAAAAGTGAGGGTCAAAGATATTATACTGTGATGGGTCAAAAGTGAGGGTCAATGCAAGTCAAATGTAGCTTACCAAATCAGCATTGAATTACATTTACCTTGTAGGTGAGACATTAATATATTGGATAGTTTCATTGGCATTTATATCCACACCATAACACACCTCATATTCACAGAATTAAGAAAGTTAAACAAGTGATTAACCATTTTTCATCCACCTTAACAATGAGTTCCAAACCTGATGAATCATCATATACATTTCATCCGATTCTCATATGAATCAATCAAGTGGTGAGCTAATTGCTCCAATCGGCTTGGAGTTATTACTTTCCTCCTTGTTATCGTGATGAAGTTCAAAAGCTACTAGCTATTGAAGCCAAAAAGTCAACTGATAAAAAGGTCAAAAGTCGAAGCTAGTGGCCCAAGTGCAGGTAAAAGGATTATAGTGCTAGGACTAGCAAATAATCAGACTTGGGATGATATCAAAGGTAAGAAATTTGGAATCAAAACCCCATCTGAATGAGTTGCAGACAAAAAGGGCAAAGGAAAAAAACATGTTGCCTAGTTGTTCAGCATGTGGTATGCAAGGTCTCTTTTGTTGGTAGTTTATGATTCATGACAATGAATCTATTTTAGTTGCTTCTGTATGGGTTAACACCCAAAGACTATGTGTGTAATGAATATCTATGTGTGTAATGACTGTTTATGTAATGACTATCTATCTGTAATGACTATCTCTTTTGTTGGTTCTGTATGAATTACCATCTATTAGTCAATTAAAGTAAAATAGACAATGACATGCAACATTCCCCAGTTAAACTATAACAAAAGATAATGTAAAACAAAAGACATGCCACAAGATAATGTTTAAAAGATACTGTCTGCATTACTAGGTCCCAAAATATATTGTTTAAAGTGGTACCATCCACATGCCACAATTAAAGTGGTCCAAGGAAACATGTCTGCATTTCTAGGATAGATAAAACTCATACATAGAGACCCACTACTTAGTGTCTAACAAAAGATATATTTAAAGAACATTTGGGTCTTCTTCCTTCTACATTCTTCAATCTGAATCTGATACACCAAATGCAAGATTCGGGTGTGTCCAGGGAGCATTGGGGTCTTCCTTCCTCTTTTGATTCCCCGATCCTTTCGGATGGTCCCCTAAGTCCTCTCTTTCTCATTAGTCCAAGTCTTGCTAGTTCTAGATCCTTTTGATGATATTGTCTGTTGGCCTCTTTTTGCGTTTTTCCGCTTCGCTTATCTCAAGTAAGCCTCATAATTTCGCATCGTTAATATCTCGTGATCATGTCTCTATCAATATTAATAGATTTCAGAACTATCAGATTTCAGATTTATAAGATTTTGTTAGAGTCAAGGTTTATACATGTTGTTCCACACTTTGTAGTAGACCATTGAAGCTTTGATTAGCATTTGAATATGCAAATTCTAGATTTGAAAGAGGTGGATCTGAAACACTTGGATATGAACTTGGAATTGGTATTTCATCTAGATTTGCATCATGTGGATCTGAACTTGGACCAGAGCAATCATTGGGTAGGTTGAATGGCTGATAGGGAGCAGTTTTTGGTTTCCTACCGTTTCTTTTCTTTCACATCGGTTTTGGCCTTGTTTGATTGTAACATCTTGCTTTGTTATGCCCTTTCTTCTAGCAGTTTGTGCAAGTCATCATTCTACCATGCCTAGACACCTCATTGATAGCCTCAGTTGGATGTTTAATCCTTTTATTTCTAGGCCTACCTGACATGACCCTTTTCTTGGGGGGGTAAGGGTGCCATATGATCAGTCTTTGGCCAAATTGAACTACCACCAATTGTCCTAATAAAGTGATTGTATGTGTCAACCCACATCTGTTTTTTATAATAGCTAGAAGCACCAATAGCAGGATCTTGATTAACATAACAATATGCAAGAATCGTGATGCACACATGGGATGCCTGATAAATCCCACCACTTACAAGTACATGACTTAGCCTTCAAATTAACACCATATGCATGATCTGCTTTTCTAACCTCAAATTCCTGAAATCCACTTGGAAAAACTTCCCAAAACCTTTGGTGATCTCTAAGTTTCTCTATTTCTTTTCAAATGGCAGGACAAACACTATCATTTAACCTTGTAGCCTTTTCATTCATAGCAACTATTCTTTACATCAAGTAAACCCTAATTTCTTCTAGCATAGTAATTAAAGGTTTGCATCTAAGTTTTGCTATGGCGCTATGGTATGCTTCTGAGATACAATTCTCAAAGGCAACACAAGTCCTATCCATTTGAAAATAAGCCCTACACCAAGTCTTAGGGTCTCTTTCTAGTAACCATTTTTCTGCCTCAGGATCAATGTTTTTTATAAGTTCCATTTTTTTGAATAGTGCCTCTAAAGTAGATGAAGCAGCACCCCAAAACAAGGACTTGTAGTGCAATCCATTCCATTTCCTTTTGAAATTAGCATAGATGTGCCTTGCACACAGTCTATGTTTAGCATGTGGTAGGAATTCTTTAACAGCCTGAATTAGACCCTGTAACATGAGAGTTGATAGGAGTTGATTAGTTAGTACTAGCAGTGGATAGATAGTACTAACAGTTAGGGGTGTGCACGGTCTGAAAACCGGACCGGACCGGCCAAGACCGGACCGGACCGACACCCGAAGTTCGGCAAATCCTAGACCGGACCGACCGAATGTGGTCGGTCCGGTCTCGTCCGTGGTTGGTCCGGTCGGTCCTTCGGTCGGTCCGGTCCAACAAGGCCAAATTCTTCGGGTCCGGACCGGACCGAGGACCGAATTAGCCAAAAGCCGAGACCGCGGACCGGACCGAATGTGGTCGGTCCGGTCTCGGTCCGTGTCGGTCCGGTCGGTCCTTCGGTCGGTCCGGTCCATTCGGGTCAAATGCTCACCCCTACTAACAGTGGTTAAATAGTATTTACCTTATGACCATTTGAAATGATTGTCAAGTATAAACCAACTGCAAGATTAAAGTCTTCAGACAAGTGATTCACAAACCAACTCCAATTCTCATTGTTTTCAATGCTTACCACTGCCCAAGCCATGGGAAACATCTGGTTGTTAGCATCTCTTCCTATGGTTGTTAACAACTCACCTCTGCAAGTGGATCTCAAAAAGCAACCATCCAAACCAATAACTCTTTTGCATCCTCCCCATCCATCTTTCATAGCTATGGAATAAAACAATGTTAGACTACAATCAATGTTAGAATAGAAGTGTTAAACAAGTATTATATTTTTAAAACTTTTACCTTTGAAGCATACATATATTCTTTTTAATTGAGTTTTTCCACCATCCAAAGTGTCCACATCTAAGTGCACTGAAGAACCAAGATTGGTTGCCAAGACTTGTTGTCACACCCCCAAATTACCTGTTTTGCAGCGGAATTGAATACCTTGGGGAGGACTGTCATAGCATCAAAGTTACAGTTATATCGAACGACCTAAAGTGTCGTTTGGAAAACACATCGTTTGATTTATTAAAACAATCAAAGTTTACAAAGTGTAGGTCCCAAATGTAAAGTCAATTTGTGCGGAAATAAATTTGTTACAAGCCAAGCGATGTTTTAAAATGCATAAATCCCATGTGCACGCTGTCGTCACCACGACTCTATAAAATGTCCATATGCATGCCATGAAGTGAATGCCTTAGATACCTGAGATAAAACATGCTAAAGTGTCAACACAAAGGTTGGTGAGTTCATAGAGTTTGATTAACAAGTAAAGCTTTAAAAGAGCGTTCATAAAACAAAGGCAAAGTTTTTGGTCATATAGAATAGTTCGCAAAGCAAAGGCATCGTAAATCCACTCCGCCCAAGTCCCGCCCATCCAAAACTTGCAACCTGTGTGTTTACAACCCACTGCTAAAAATAGTATGTCAATCTTGTATGCATGTATCATAGTAGTTAAAAGTATCAATGTTACCACAAGGGTCTTCCAACACTCGTGTTGGGATGTATCCATAAAAATGGCCTTCCAACATACAAATGCCGGATGTTCCTCCAACGCTCACGTTGGGTTGTATCCAAATTAATGGCCTTCCACCATATAAATGATGGGATGTTCCTCCAACGACGCACGCGTTGGTCGTATCCAAATTAATGGTCTTCCACCATATAAATGATGGGATGTTTGTTTAAGTCTAGTCACCACACGCACCAAGTCTAAAGTATAAGCAATGTTGTTTGGCAAAAGAGTTTAAATGTTTTGACCGGCTCCCCCAGGAGTTAACCAGTTGTTAAAGTATGTATGTTGATGCATAATAGAAAACAAGTTTAACACATTAAGGCAAGGATCGCAATAAACCACACAAATGTCCAAAGTGTATAAGAAGTATAGTGTAACACAATTGTATAAATGGTTTGAATATTCGAAAGAGTAAAAACAAGTATTTAAGCATGTATCTCCCCCAAATAGTTTGTAAGAATTTAAACGAGTAAAAGCGGGTATGAACTCACAAAGAGTATGTCAAAGTTTATAATATTTGTGAAAGTTAATGAAAATAGTTTGAGCATGTATCTCCCCCAAAGAGTTTGTAAGACAAATAAGTAATAGAAAGTGGGGCTACGAACTCACCTGATATGATAGATATGCTAACAAAATGGAGTGCACGAAAATGAGGCTCGGAAACTATCCGCGACCTAAAATGAATGTTATGACTTGAGTTATGATATGTTGTCGTGAATGCATGATTTGAAAACGTATCACCCAATATGCTACTTGAAAATTAGTTAATATAGAAATATTGTTACTTGAATGTGTGACGGTTCCATGTCAAAATAAATACTTTTGAGCTAATGGTGAAAATGTAGTTAAAACTATGTAACGGTTTTGTAATTGAAAAATCGGTTTACGTTAGACTTGAAGTAATATATACATAGGAAAACTAACTCGGTTTTAAGGTCCGTTTCCGAAACGTCCGCTTAGGCCCTCAAAACTTTGATTTAAAATCCTGACAGCATACTAATGCTGTGAATAGTGTTTTCAGCACGTTTTCGACTCAAAGTTCGGTTAACCATAACTCACTCGTTTTAAGTCCGCTTTTCAAGTTCTTTATATCCACGCGAAGGTAATTAAGTGTACTAATATATTTTTAAACTTTGGAGATTTCACAGAAAGTTTAAGGACACTGTTTGGTCAGTTGAAAATCGGGATTGCATGTACACTTTCCGGAAAATGGTAGTTTTTAAATCGTAACTTTAAAACCACGTATCTTTTTCGTTATAACTCCGCTTTAGTCCGCTCAAAAGGCCACGCTCATAACTAAAAATCTATTTTCTAAATCTTTAAGAAAACTTATAAAAAATGACTAACGTTTCTGAAAAATTATAAATTTCGACAGCTTCGGCTCATTTTAAACTTTACCATTTTTATACTTGTTTAACCACAACTTCACCACAAAATCCCTTAATCTACTCATCACCAATCCTACTAGTAAAACACTTCATTTGATCATAACCAAAATAAATATTCATTGTGAGGCTAAAAATATATATACAAACTTAAATAAACATATATAAAATTTATGTAACCATTTCCTCCAAAACCACAACTAGACTTTGATGATCCATTTTTCAAACTTCTCATTTTTATAAACTTTTAACTAGCACAAGATTGTTATAAATATTTATATAGCACATATGGGTGATAATCTTGGATGATAACAAATAAAATCACAACAAATCAAATATGACCATGAGGACTTCAAGAAAATGTATGAAAAATATATATGAAAAGGTAAAAGATAAAGTTTCATGCTTACAAGTTGCTTGATGAGGTTTATGATCAAGGATTAAGCTTAAACACCCTAGGTTTTTATTTCAAAACCTAAAACAAGAGTGTATCTAGGTTGTGTAGAACTTGATTAGAAAAATTTTGATGATCACTTCCTTGATCCAATAGAGTGGCCGGTTTTTGGTGAAGAAGAAGAGAGAAGAAATTTTGATCTTTCACACTTGAATTATTTGATGTGTGTGTATAATGGTTGAGTGTGAAATTATGTAAGTGAAAGATCTTGAAATCTTTAGGTGCATCATGCATTTAATAATACATACATATATGTATATATATTTATTATTATTATGTAAATGTATAAGTGTAAGTTATGTAAAGTTACTTGAAAGTAAGTAGTAACTTGTAGTATTATTAAGTAATATTAGTAAGTTGTATACACATTTGAATATTTAAGGTAGCGTTAGATAAAAATAAATTTTCACGGGTCAAGATAAAATATATTGAGGTCATAAAAATTATAAAAATACATTTCTTGAAAGATTTGAGTGAATAAATATTTATCGGGTTGAATTTAAGAAAACCATCGTAATTTATATAAACATAACAATTTATATGCAAAATAAATTTAAAACACCGGGTAAACTAATAATAATATTTTTATAACTTAATATGAGTAAAAAAAAATATATTGTGATAAATTTTTGGAAGTAACGGATCAAATGTTCAAAATAATTTATTACGCGATAACGTTTATTTAATATGAAATTATGCGTTTAATGTGAAATGCAAAACCCATGCATGACTAGTATGATGAATGTAGAGTTTGAGAAATGACCAAAATTGCGAATTGTGACATTCTTCCCATGTCGTGAATCACGCCCTCGTGATTCGATTAATGATACTATGGCCCAAAACGCGACAAGGGTTCTAAAAGTTTATGCTCATGTATGGTCTAAATGATTATGTCAATGCTCATGCATATGAGTTACCCGCCCAACAAGATGCGTTCCCGTGCTATCGTGAGAAATTCCCGTCCTAAATACATGCTTTCTTATGATTAGGCTCGATAAGACAAGCTTTCCCATTCTCAAGCAAAATTTTTAAAAGACTTTTTGGTAACCGATTTTTACTTAATCCCACAACTCATCAAACAAGAACTCTCATACGATTAGGCTAAATCGGTTTAGGTAACGACTTGTTTCTAGCTCGATCTTTGCAACTCATCAAACAAGAATGCCGCTCGGATCAAACTGAAACAAGTGGTTTGAAGAAAATCTTTAAAAATTTGGCTCGATAACGGAATTGCTTACACATATGAGACTACTACTCCCTTCATTGCATGATTCTTCCCGAATTAGACATAGGTGATCAGGCTATGTATAATTTAGGAGTAACTATGCAATGCTTGGACTAATCGACTCATATGATGTTTGGTGTTGAGTCATAAGTCCGCATGTATAAAGAACGTGCACTTATAATGATATGATGAGATGCTATGATGATGTGGTTATAGTCTAGGGTCAATGATGCAACCTAGTTCTCTATAACTGTCTCGATACCAATCTCACACCCCAAATTACCTTTTGCGTGAATTGAATACCTTGGGAGGACTGTCATAGCATCAAAGTTACTGTTATATCGAATCGACCTAAAGTGTCGCTTTGAAAACACATCGTTTGATTTATTAAAACAATCAAAGTTTACAAAGTGTAGGTCCCAAATGTAAAGTCAATTTGTGCGGAAATAAATTTGTTACAAGCTGCGATGTTTTAAAATGCATAAATCCCATGTATGCGGCGCGTCGTCACCACGACTATATGATGTGTCCATATGCATGCCATGAAGTGAATGCCTTAGATACCGGAGATAAAACATGCTAAAAAGTGTCAACACAAAGGTTGGTGAGTTCATAGAGTTTGATTAACAAGTAAAGCTTTAAAAGAGCGTTCATAAAACAAAGGCAAAGTTTTTGGTCATATAGAATAGTTCGCAAAGCAAAGGCATCAGAAATCCACTCGCCCAAGTCCCCCATACAAAACTTGCAACCTGTGTGTTTACAACCCACTGCTAAAAATAGTATGTCAATCTTGTATGCATGTATCATAGTAGTTAAAAGTATCAATGTTACCACAAGGGTCTTCCAACACTCGTGTTGGGATGTATCCATAAAAATGGCCTTCCAACATACAAATGCTGGGATGTTCCTCCAACGCTCACGTTGGGTTGTATCCAAATTAATGGCCTTCCACCATATAAATGATGGGATGTTCCTCCAACGACGACGCTGGGTGTATCCAAATTAATGGTCTTCCACCATATAAATGATGGGATGTTTGTTTAAGTCTAGTCACCACACGCACCAAGTCTAAAGTATAAGCAATGTTGTTTGGCAAAAGAGTTTAAATGTTTTGACCGGCTCCCGCAGGAGTTAACCAGTTGTTAAAGTATGTATGTTGATGCATAATAGAAAACAAGTTTAACACATTAAGGCAAGGATCGCAATAAACCACACAAATGTCCAAAGTGTATAAGAAGTATAGTGTAACACAATTGTATAAATGGTTTGAATATTCGAAAGAGTAAAAAAAACAAGTATTTAAGCATGTATCTCCCCCAAATAGTTTGTAAGAATTTAAACGAGTAAAAGCGGGTATGAACTCACAAGAGTATGTCAAAGTTTATAATATTTGTGAAAGTTAATGAAAATAGTTTGAGCATGTATCTCCCCCAAAGAGTTTGTAAGACAAATAAGTAATAGAAAGTGGGGCTACGAACTCACCTGATATGATAGATATGCTAACAAAATGGAGTGCACGAAAATGAGGCTCGGAAACTATCCGCGACCTAAAATGAATGTTATGACTTGAGTTATGATATGTTGTCGTGAATGCATGATTTGAAAACGTATCACCCAATATGCTACTTGAAAATTAGTTAATATAGAAATATTGTTACTTGAATGTGTGACGGTTCCATGTCAAAATAAATACTTTTGAGCTAATGGTGAAAATGTAGTTAAAACTATGTAACGGTTTTGTAATTGAAAAATCGGTTTACGTTAGACTTGAAGTAATATATACATAGGAAAACTAACTCGTTTTTAAGGTCCGCTTCCGAAACGTCCGCTTAGGCCCTCAAAACCTTGATTAAAAATCCTGACAGAATACTAATGCTGTGAATAGTGTTTTCAGACGCTTTCGACTCAAAGTTCGGTTAACCATAACTCACTCGTTTTAAGTCCGCTTTTCAAGTTCTTTATATCCACGCGAAGGTAATTAAGTGTACTAATATATTTTTAAACTTTGGAGATTTCACAGAAAGTTTAAGGACACTGTTTGGTCAGTTGAAAATCGGGACTGCATGTACACTTTCCGAAAATGGTAGTTTTAAATCGTAACTTTAAAACCACGATCTTTTCGTTATAACTCAGTTTTAGTCCGTTCAAAAGGCCACGTTCATAACTAAAAATCTATTTTCTAAATCTTTAAGAAAACTTATAAAAATGACTAACTTTTCTGAAAATTATAATTTCATAGCGCTTCCAAGCTCATTTTAAACTTTACCATTTTTATACTTGTTTAACCACAACTTCACCACAAAAATCCCTTAATCTACTCATCACCAATCCTACTAGTAAAACACTTCATTTGATCATAACCAAAATAAATATTCATTGTGAGGCTAAAAATATATATACAAACTTAAATAAACATATATAAAATTTATGTAACCATTTCCTCCAAAACCACAACTAGACTTTGATGATCCATTTTTCAAACTTCTCATTTTTATAAACTTTTAACTAGCACAAGATTGTTATAAATATTTATATAGCACATATGGGTGATAATCTTGGATGATAACAAATAAAATCACAACAAATCAAATATGACCATGAGGACTTCAAGAAAATGTATGAAAAATATATATGAAAAGGTAAAAGATAAAGTTTCATGCTTACAAGTTGCTTGATGAGGTTTATGATCAAGGATTAAGCTTAAACACCCTAGGTTTTTATTTCAAAACCTAAAACAAGAGTGTATCTAGGTTGTGTAGAACTTGATTAGAAAAATTTTGATGATCACTTCCTTGATCCAATAGAGTGGCCGGTTTTGGTGTGAAGAAGAAGAGAGGAATTTTTGATCTTTCACACTTGAATTATTTGATGTGTGTGTATAATGGTTGAGTGTGAAATTATGTAAGTGAAAGATCTTGAAATCTTTAGGTGCATCATGCATTTAATAATACATACATATATGTATATATATTTATTATTATTATGTAAATGTATAAGTGTAAGTTATGTAAAGTTACTTGAAAGTAAGTAGTAACTTGTAGTATTATTAAGTAATATTAGTAAGTTGTATACACATTTGAATATTTAAGGTAGCGTTAGATAAAAATAAATTTTCACGGGTCAAGATAAAATATATTGAGGTCATAAAAATTATAAAAATATATTTCTTGAAAGATTTGAGTGAATAAATATTTATCGGATTGAATTTAAGGAAACCATCGTAATTTATATAAACATAACAATTTATATGCTAAATAAATTTAAAACACCGGGTAAACTAATAATAATATTTTTATAACTTAATATGAGTATAAAAATATATTGTGATAAATTTTTGGAAGTAACGGATCAAATGTTCAAAATAATTTATTACGCGATAACGTTTATTTAATATGAAATTATGCGTTTAATGTGAAATGCAAAACCCATGCATGACTAGTATGATGAATGTAGAGTTTGAGAAATGACCAAAAATTGCGAATTGTGACACTTGTTCTCTGTAACCCCAGAGCTTTCCATAGTGATCTAGCAGACCTCCTTCATGATCATAAACTGCCCTTTACTTTGCCCTCTTACACATCCCAACACTTACATTAATAAAAAAAACTTCTGCTTAACATCTATTTGGATCTGCCTATAACTAATAATTGGATTCCTCATAACCTCCAATGCAAAGTGTTTAGCTAGCCACTTGTAAGTAACCAATGAACCAAGATCAAAATTCCTTGAGCATGAGTGCTTAAGAATCAATGTTTTTATTTGGAAAGTTGTCTCACCTTACATCCATCCTGCCCATAATTTAAATGAACAACCTTTCTGTGAACTGTTACTTGAATCAACTGTCTTAGACTTGGACTTAGACTTAGGTGAATCAACAAGAATAGCCTTAGACTTAGACTTAGACTTACTTGTATCCTCATCCACCTTTTGTTTACCTCTCTGGCTAGAACACCTAGCCTCTTTCACATCTCTTCCACCCAAAACAGCTAGATGCCTATAGTCATTCCTTCTATACCATAACTGATAACCATTGGCAACCCCATAGTTAATCAAACACTCTTTTAGCTGCTCTGGGTGTTCAAATCTCATACCCAATAATGGTTTCATCTCATTCCATGGTATATTAGGATAAAAAACAGGATATGAAAACCCCTCTTTCACCTTATATATGTCATCAATCTCTCTTTACTTTGCTTCATCTTCATGTACATTAACTGAAGAGCTTGTACCTAAATTGGGTCTAGCATCATCTTTAATGAACTTACCATCAACAAGCTTAGTTAGAAAACTATCCTTAAGGTCTACCTTTGGAATAACCACATCTTCTTCACCTACATGTTCTGGACCTACATATTCTGATATATTTTCAAAATCAATTTCATTATCACATTAATCATCTTCATCTACCTCAGCACTAGCATCTACACCCTCTGCTATAACATCATATCCATGATGTTCAACATAGAGTTCTACCTTGCATCTATTATCAAAAGCTAATTTGATATAATTTGCTAACTCACTATCATTCCTTAAATATTTCAAATCTTTGCCCAACTCTTGTTTAGGAGCACAGTAGTACATACCTTCAACAGGAAGCATACATCCCTCTTTGACAATCTTTAACAGCCTCGCATGGTTGCATTTACCCAAATCAGCATTCTCTACAACATCAACATCGCCATTGCTGTAGGACAATGGATCGTAGATAAATGTACCTTCGTGATGAATAACAAGGGATATCTTCTTCATGGTTTATTGTCAATTTTGTGATTATGTTGATTACATAATTAGGGTTTATGTGAATTGGGGGGGAAATAGAAGTGTTTTTGGTAAAGTGATAACTGAGGAAGGGTTTTTAACGTTTCCCTGTCTACTTGGCAACCCACGTGTATAAAGTTAAAAAAAAAAAAGAAAAAGATAAAAATTTCACGTAATTTACTTGCCATGCCACGTATGAACTGTGTGACCATATTGACACAAAAAAAGTACAAGATTTATCCGGGTAAAGAAAAAAGTATACGTACCATATCGGTATATTTAAAAAAAAATAGATAGCTTTTTAATAGCCTAAACCTTGAAATTGAAATGAAGTTGCAATGAGTCGTGGCTAATACGTGGCATGTAATTGTGTGTGTCAACAATAATGTGGTGTGTCTTTTTGCCACGTTACATAACTAGTTTATTGCTAGCACACGTGTGTTTTGCTGCAAAATTTGTCATCACAATTGGGCTTGGGCAAAAACAGTTGGGCCGGGGCTTGACCCTGCCCATTTAGCCCACTAAGTGTTTTTATAAACCTCTATTGAACATTTCTTAAGTTCTCAAAATGTTTAACTTTTAAGATGAGCTAAACCAAATACTCCACAACCTAGGGCCTGTTTGGTACGTAGTTTTTTTGGAGCTGTAAACTTTTTGTTGCAAAAATAATCGCCTACAAAACAAGTAGCTTCGTTTGGATAGATCAACTTCAATCTTTTATTTTGAACAAGTAGCTCCAAAATGAAAAGCTGATTCATGAAGCTTTTAAATATTACGGAACTGTTAAAACATAAAACTAATGTTAACAGCTTATAATTACATTTAACAGCTAATTTACCAAAGACTTTTATTGAAAAAAGATACAACTTGTAGCTCATATTAGCAGTTTACAGCTAGTTTTTCAAACATACCCCTAATGTTTAGAGCCTTCGAATATTTACCCAAGTCTTTACTTAATAAATCTTACTAAGAAGATAAAAAAAATATAAGGTATAAAAACTTTTGAAATAGCTGATTATGTTTTGTTTTAGTATATTTGTTTAAATATTATTTCAACTATTTTGTCAAGAAAATATAAAGATTTCTTCTTGCAATTATAAGTTTCAACTCATATAAACTTAAGTTAAATTTAGCTTTAGATATCTTCTAGTGCTCAACTAGCATTTTCAACTTACTTTGAAAAGTTTAAGTGGGTGTTTGAGATTGCTTATTTTTTGTCTAACAAAAAGTACTTATAAAAAAATGGTTTTTTATGTTACAAAAGAGAATATTGATGATGATCTCCAAGAGATTAAGCAAAATAAAGTTGAAGATGATGATGGGCATGGTGAAGCAAAATGCAAATAATAGTGTGTATATGCGAATAATCTATTTTTTTGTTTAGACAATCTATATTTTGTTAATATAATTGTATTTTATTTTTAAAGGTAAACTGTGAATTTTTTTTTTGTAACTTGTCTTTTTTGAAAAAAATATTCATCTGATTTCCACTTTGTTGCAAATTGTCTCATTATGGTCTACTAGACAGGTGATGCCATAGCAACTGGCGTATGGACATTAGCTACTGCATTTGTAGTAAGAATCACTGTTTACGGACCTTTTCTGGTGCGTTCAATAGTATCGTATGCAGACGATCCGCGACAACGAATGAGTTGAAATACCAAAACCAAGCAGAACTAGAATTGATATTTTGTAATTTTATCTGTCAGTTGTTGTTTTCTCTTCTACTTTTTCGTTGCCAAAGACTCTTTTTTCTGCGATAGTATCGTATGCAAAAACTCTAAAATTTTAAAGAATAATACCGGCTGCAAATCAACAACAATTAAAGCCAAGCATAAATTAAAACGATAACACTAACGTATGCAAGCACTCTGCAGCAACGCACGGATAAGAATCCTTGTCACCGGTGGAATACCGTACTATCCTTAAGTATCGCCTTATGATTCCTATATTTTTGGTTTATGAGATATGCCCAGTTTGTCACAAGGCGTGTTTGGATTCCTTTGAGGAACACACAGTTCATTGCAAAGAGCTCCTGGCTTTAAGTACATACATGATTTAGGGATGTGTTTTTTTACGTTTGTAGTCGTGTTGGGTTCTTTGCCAAGAAAGAAGCACTTGTAAACTTTTTGACCTACTGTTCGATGGAAGATCACACTTAGACAGGCACACGTTTTGGTGTTTGGATGGGTTAGAGGGAAACATGCATGTGTGGATCTAACAGGAGTTTCTCCTCTAATAGGTTTGAGTAACCGGGGTTTTACAGTTTTACAAGCTGCTTTGGAAGCCGCCTCGTACAAAGTGGCTAAACACGAGAAAGCGTGCATTGAAAATCAACGTGTTTTTATTCCTTTCGCATTTGATAACTTCGGTTTCCTTCACTTGACGTTGTGGAGCTCATCAACAGGGTCCAACGAGTTATGCGTAGCAATGTTATGACACTTAGATCTACAAACGCAGTTTTTAAAAAGAATTGGTTTTTGCAATTCAAAAAAGAGTTTTTTTAACTTGTGCCCTAGAGGCACAAGTTACTCATACCATAAGTACATTGGGGCTCACAGAAAAGTACACAGGAATCTAAATAAAAGTACAGACAAGTGTACTCTTATGTAGGCCCTTGTGTACTTTTAGTTTACTTTTTGTGTGCTTAACTTGTGCCCCTAAGGCATAAGTTAGAAAAACCCTTCAAAAAAAGCTAACAATGCAGCTTCTTGTTCATTTGCTTTTCACCATTATGTAAATCGAAAAAATATATTAGTAAATTGAGTAAATAAAAAAAGACATATACATTTATCTAAACTGTAATAATGTTTTTTTAGGGGTCATTTGCATATATATCCCTTCAAAGATGCAAAATTGCATATATATCATTTGCATGCATAAAAATCATTGTACTATATGCATCAAAAACTTGTAAGAAGGATATATATAGAATTATTCACCTTTGGAGAGATATATATGCAATTCCCTCCTTTTTTTTAAACGGTGTTTTTTTTTTTTTTTTTTTTTCTTCTTTTTTGAACTAAATATTTATCATAGCTTAGAGCACAAGGTATGGGGTGTCATTGGTGTGCCAAATGCATGTCATTCGTGAGCCAACCATACCGGAGCATCATGTCATTCGTGAGCCAAACGTTTTGAGCCAATGCAATGGCTCAAGCCATTTGCATTCTTTTGTGTTTTTTTCTTTTGCTTTTTTGTGTATTGAAATGGCTGAAGTATTTTAGTGGGGTATTTTGTGGGACCCAATAACATGTTAGTGATGTGTTATGAGGAAAGGATGTTTGAGTGATTGGTGTGTTATTGACAAGTGTATGATGTGACATACCAATAACGTGTTATTGATATCTCCCTCACCTTGTGCTCTTACTTGCACAAATAAACATAATCAATAGTACATTCGTAAAATGGCACCAGTGACTGCATAATAAGGTAGTACATCTTCGTTTTCTTACAGATTTCCACAGTTTAGATCCCTTTCTTAAAGGAAAAGTAAATGATTTGGACTTACTGACCGTAACAATATATACGTATATATACGTACTGTATTTATCTCTAAGTTTAGTATAAGGTTAAAAGCTATAAAATAACAACGTACTTTTTAAAATATACCGGCTTGAAATATTTACCTTTTTATTAACATATACACTCACGTATTTTCAAATTTTGTTCCGACTTCACCTATATGACCGATTTATATTAATATAATATCATATTTAATAATTTTATTTTATTACAATATGGGTAAAGTCAGAACAAAATTTGAAAGTGCGTGGGTATATATCTTAATAAAAAAGTAAGTGTTTCAAGTCGGTACATTTTAGAAAGTACGTTGTTATTTTATAGCTTTTACCCGTAGTATAATCATACAAACATCTTTGATACTTGAAATAATTTTAGTAACAATCAAGTTTGCAAAAATCATGAATTAGTAGTCCATCGAGCGATTTTTTTATAGTTTGTAATTAGTTTAGACGGGATTAATCGATAATTAATTAGATTGACATTTTTGACAAATTTTGAATATATTCGACGAGTTTTGGGGTATTTTGGAATATTTGCTTTAAAAAACTTGTAATAGGATATAAACAGCCACTATAAATGACTATAACAAGTTTTCGGTATTTTCGGCGAGTTTGGCCACCATTGATCGATTTGCATAAATCAAAAAGGCTGGTGGCCGATTTGCGTCTAGGGAGCGATTAATCAAGCTTGTAGTTTTTTTTTTTTTTTTTTTGCCTAGATTTTTGACTCGATATTATGAACCGACTAATTCTAAGACAACTACTTTTTTGAATAGTTCGGAGTCAGCACAAGTGAACCTCTGTGACTTTGTTTGTAACACTATAGTAACAACAAAGACAATTAAATTAAACTCTGTAAAATATATGCTAGATTGTTGATTTCTGAAGTTGAAAAAGTGTAATGTATAAATTTGGACATGTTATGAAATCTTTAGTACACATGCAACGACATTATTATGACTCTCATCATCTTGTCTATTGTTAATCATTCATTTAGTGAAATTTGATTAACTTCTGATGAAATTTATGTTATTTTATGTTATTATGATTGATAACACTTTAACATAAAATTATCTTTTTCTGATTGAGCATGTATATAGAAAAAAGTAAATAACGAGACTATTTTTGTTTGTTTGCCTAATTTAACATTTGCACACATTTTTTATTAATAATTTTTTTTAGTTATCTATGTTTTTGACTAGATATTGCGACCCTGTTAATTTCAAAACGACTATCTTTTTAGAAAGTTCGGAGTCAGCGCAGGTAAAACTTCGTAGCAACAAGAGAATTAATAATTTTACTTAACTCAGATTATATATATAGTAATGCGAGGATACGAAACGACGACAAACATGTCGTTTGGGCTTGCTTAATTTTTTCTGAGTCCAAATGCCACACACGTAGTCTTTTTGGGCCCGGTTTTCAAGTTAATTTCCACAGCAAAACATATTTTAACTTAGAGGTACTTATAAAGTAATACTTAAACTAATACGTTGTTTGGAAATTATATACATTTTGTGAATTGCTTACAGTTACCATGCAGAAGTATTCTCAAAGAATATATATTATTTATTTACGTAAATACCTATACATTAAAAAATGCAAAGTTTTAAAATCCAAACATTTCTTACCCTACACATGTACTAACAAACAAATTTAGGCAGGTTATATTAATAACTTTTAGACCCAACATGTACTCATTCCCTTTTGCCACATACCCATCACAAGATGACACTTATCAACTTTAATTATTTATATAAAAATTAAACCGCCAGTTCATCTTCATACTCATCCAAAACATTAACTTTTCGCAAATAAATTTCAGGAAACCGCAAACAATATGCCGTACGTTCTAATTTTTTTTTCCTTGCCGGGTCCATTAAAACAGCGCTGGACGTCTACTGCCTCGAAAAAATTTGCTTCACAATATGCGATGATATTGAGTCGTCTTATCGCTATCTGTAATCAAATCCGCTTTTTCAAAGCTCAATTTTTCCCAGCAATTGAACGGTCAGTAAGTATATCGATAAATATAAAATGCCCCGCCACAACGCGGCGGCATCGTAGCAATCCTTGTTAAATTAAATTAGAGATATAGCAAATTATTAAAAGCATGAACGAATATAATAATTAAACATTCTTTTCGATCTTTTGCTTTCAATTTTTTTTTTCTATGCTTTACTTTAAGGCTGCAATATGAATGCTTCTAAAAAAGGGTAAATACTTGATACTGTATATTTTAATTCAATATTCCATTTTTAATATATAAAGAAAAGAAAAAAACAGATTACAACTTTAGAACATATATATACCATGGGTAATATATTTTTTAGAAAATTGAAATCAATTAGTAACTCCTAGGTATATTAGTAGCTGGTTTTTTACAAAAGTCTATGATTGATGAAAATTTTGTATTAGAAAAGAAAGAAGAATGACTAACTTTATAATAAAATGTATAATGGTTTTTACTCAAAATTATCTTGAGAAGCATTGCTAAGGGCCGTGGCATTGCCTTTCGGTTTCATGCGGTTTGAAGCCATACCGCACGGGCACACCATTGCCACTAGTGCGGTATGAATCGGTGTGGCATGGAGATCGGTATATCATGACGATTTGGTATGAAAGTAGCATGTGTTTGTGTTTAGGATATTTGAGGTATAAAATTAAGTGGGGTATGAAATCATTGTTACCACTAGAAAACTATGCTGAGGTATAAGGCTATGCGCAGTGGATCCGGTCATGGCGGTTGGTTGCGTCGGTCGAGCTCGGTCGAGCCATTGTGGCTGGGTCGGTTGTCATCGGTTGGGTGATGAAAATGGAGGAAGAAGGTTGCTTCCTCAACCGAGTGGAAAGCCACATATATCCAAAAAAAAATCCTACCGTTTCCTATTAAAAAAAATAAATAAATAAACTTTACCACTTTTACAACATTATGAATACCAAACTCAAACACATTTTTAAACACACAATTTCAAACAACTTCTCATAAACACTTTCAAACACATTTTGATAATTATGTCTTACGAGTTATTTTTTAATTCTTCGTCTTTCGACGAGGAAGAAGTTATGAGCGAGTTTACGGAGTTCATGGAGTATACGCAGAATGCTTGGGACACTTACCAGCGCCACTGCCGAAGGCTTGACGAAACCATACGGCTAGGGATCATGTAGGTGCTCATAATCGCTTAGTTGCCGCTTATCTCAAGAACCGTTGTATGATGAAAAAACATTCCGTCAGCGGTTCCGGATGCCCCGAGACCTATTCACTCAAATTGTGCAAGATTTAACCAATCATTCTCCTTATTTTCAACAAACTCCGATTGAGAGGGTACTTGGTATTTCTCCATTGGTCAAGTGTATCTGCGGCAATTCGCCAATTGGGATACGTAGGTTCCTGATTCTCTTGACGAGTATCCGCAAGTGAAAGTCGCAACAACAAGACGCGTGATTGTCTCCGTAACTTTTGCACGCTTATCATGGAGTTATATGGTGCTGAGTATTGCGAAAGCCCACGATTCGACCTTGAAAGAATATATGCTCATCACGAGCATAAGCATGGGTTTCCTGGATGATGGCAGCATTGATTGTACAGTGCCGGCCTTGGGAGAACTGCCCAAATAGTTTGAGAGGTCAATATGCTAGGGGTGATCACGGGCCACATCCATTCATTTTATTGGAAGTCGCCCCAAGATTTATGGATTTGGCATATGCTCTTTGGTGTCTCCGGATGAATAACGATATAAACGTTTTATATCGCTTCCGCTTTCAATGATATCAAATCTAGGAGAGCAGCGGAACTTGAATTGAGTGCTAACGATGTTGCTTACAAAAGGGGATATTATCTTACTCACGGATATATCCGTAATGGTCTATTCTTATTAAGTCCATTTCAAATCCTCCTACCGGTGATGAAAAGAATGTTGTACAAGAGAAGCACGGCGTGCACAAGGAAAGATGTGGAACGAGCTTCGTGTGTGAAGAAGAAGTGGAAAATGCTTAAAGTTCCTACCGAGGTCGCATAAACAGATCTCAAGATATTGTGTATATATGCATCATATTACATAATATGATCATCAAACACAAGCAACGGGCGATTTGTCCTACATGGTTTCCACAAGAGGGTCACCGTGATCATGATCCGGTAAGATCCCATGCGTAATCCTTAGTAGTTACTCAGGAGTTAACGGATCGATCAACTCATCTAAACATAAAATCGATTTGGCGAACACATTTGGAGAAACCGTGGAAGTGCAGCAATCAAGAGATTGAAGGCGAAGCGAAATGTGACGCAAGACGAGATCGACAATGAAGAATTTTTGATGTTTTCGTTTTAATAAGTATTGTAACGTCTACGTTTTATTAGTTTAAGTTTTTAATTATTGTTGTAATGTTAAGTATTTTTATTAATGAAGTTTAATTTTGTTTTTAAAAATATTTTAATTAAAAAAAAATAAAAATAAAATAAAAATTCTCGGTCACCACCGCCAGAATTGCAACTGGTCCGTTGCCGCCGTCATTGGAGAGTGCTCGACAGCAGACCGACGAACTAGTTCACCATTGTGCATAGCCTAAGTGATGTATAAGATTAGGTGGAATGATATTATTGGTAGATGGTGAGGTATGATGAGATATGATGTGTCATGAATGCCACCACCTAAAGATATGTTTAAAATTTGTGTATTCAACCCATACAAAATAATTTCCACAAAAGATCAATAATGTTGGCTAAATTATTGGAAAAAAGGGACTAGACATTAGACAAACTGATGAAATTGATACAGAAGGGGGTACAAGTCCTTAATGCATATAAAAGGAGACAAAAGTGTTTAGTTGGATTCAGTTTTCAAAGTTTTTTAAGAAATTCTGGTCTGAAAAAGTAAGTGGGTATGGACAAATTTTCAAACTTAGGCCTGAACTTTAGTTATGATGGGATTTTAAAAGGAATCATATATGCCCCACAGTCCATATCACAAGAAATTATTTTTGTATCTTGAAAACATTTAAAATGTAAATTAAAAATATAATAAAACAATTGTTCAAATACTTTTTAGACATGTTTTAAGAGCACTGGTACAGACAGTGGTGCATACAAACTCTCGCTGCCGCCAAACTCGCCACATCAGCAGTTTTGAGTTTGGCACTAAACTGTTTGGCACCACATTTCAGATCCGTTGGCACCGAATTTCGGTGCCAAACTCATTTTTTTTATAAATGTAAAACAATATATTCTAAAATTACTTTATTCATTAAAAAAAACATTACAATAAAAAAAAACATAAAAACTTAAAAAGATAAAAATTACAAACTAGTTATAATTTCTCCAAACATGTTCCACAAGGTCATCTCGAAGATCGTTGTGTACTTTGCTATCTCGAGTTCTTTGTGTTTTCGAACATGTAAATCACATCTTTCGGTCCATTCCCGTGTAATGTCTGGCGTTGGATCAATGAACACATCTCTTAAATTCACTACGTATTTTTCGTCTTCCAATATCATGTTATGCAACATTACACAGCAATTCATGATCCTTCTCAAAGCGTTGATTTCGAAAGCCGTCGATTAGACGTTCCGCCGCCGTTTCTCGTTGACGTGGTATATATGCCCTCCTTTTAGGACTCGATCTTGATCCACCGGCTTCTTGATTACACAAATTCATATATTGTTCATACTCTTGATACGAACGAATATATCTCTCTCGGTCGTCTTTAAAAAAATCTTCATAATTGTCTAAAGTGCTTCCGCCGAGGGGATGGTTTGGATCCATAATGAAAGAAAAATGAGTGTTTTTTGAGGTGTGAATTAGGTTTGAAGAGTGTGTGAAAATATGGAAGAATAAGGAGGTTTTTATAAAAAAATTTGGGTACAAATTCAAAAAAAACGGCTATATTTGCCACTACCAACGGCTAGTTATTCAAAATAAAAAAGAAAAAAAAAAAAGTCTGGCTGTTAAGTTTGGCGCGAGGGACTTTGGCGCGACAGGGGTAACGGTGCGCCAAGCTTGGCGTCGCGCCAAAGGGTTTGGCACGAGCCAACAGCTCACCGTACCCCCTGCTCTAAGAGCACTAGTTGCCTTCACATTTAAATAAAAAATTATTGTCACTTTAGCATTTTTTTACTTATAACTCGGAACATATATTTTACTCCATCCGTCTCAATTTAATTGTCAGGAGAGAGAAATCATAAAGTTTAATAAAAGTCATTTTAATTTTTAACCACACGAATAGAATATTCTTTTTTTAGATTCTCTAGTTTTTACTAAAAAATGAAAGTGGACAATCTTTTTAAGACATCAAAAATGAAAATATGGACAATTAAATTGAGACGGAAGGAGTAACAAAAAACATTCTTTTTAAAAGTTGTCATTATAGAACACCTTCTGACCTACACATAACTCATACAACACAAAAATAAAAGGAAAACTGAATAATATGGACATGCATGTACTTCACCAGGACTTATTGCGCCACTTCCATTGTCGCCCTCGCGCCATAGGTTGGCGATTTTCGTATGTGCCACCCTCTCTGGCCATCGACACCGACTGCTTTAATAAAACAACTTGTTACAGCTGAAACCTATGTAAAATAAGCTTTTCTAAGTTACTCTAAATCAATACAAATTGTTACAAATTATACGTCGAACATGCTTATAACATAGTCGTAATTTATACTCAATGAAACATGGGTGATTTGGCTACGTAAGAACCTCCTAGTTATAAAACCGAATGCAGTGAAGAACTTCATTATGCGTGTTTCACCCTCATCACACGTGGTCTATTATTTTAGAGGTCTGTTTTCACGCGTGCTGGATTAGGATAAAGAGATACGATATATGGTGGTGACCACCGAGTGTTTTGAAAGTTTAATGTGACTATGTTTGTGTTTAGAAAGATCTAATGTAGTTAAGATGACTAGAAGTAAAAATGAAGTAACGCTAACATTAAAACGATAATGACCACTGTAATTACACGCACATGATGTAAAAGAAACTCATTTAACTACTAGTATATAGTAGTCCAAAGGAAAAAGACCAATCAATAAATTAAACGATATCTAGCAAATTGACAAATTGATCCTAGCCATGTTTGTTGGATGTTATTTTTTAATTGCTACCATGGCAAAAGTTCAATATAGAACCAAAATTTATCATATATCCAATCAATCAATAATAGCCATTCATTTTTTTATTATGATAAACTTTCACCCTTTTTTAAAAAATTAAATATCTCGTAAACCGTTAATCGTTACGCGATAAAAATTATACCATCGTGACGAGAATTAAATTATCTTTCTATAGATATGCACTACTATATATTTTTAACAACTTTTTTTTTTTCAAAATTTCGGTGAACAAAAATCATATATGATTTGTGAAAATCATATATGATTCGATTTTTACGAATCACATATGATTTTGGAGAATCATATATGATTGTAAAAATCATATATGATTCGTAAAAATCGAATCATACATGATTTTTAAAATCATATATGATTCGTAAAAATCATATATGATTTTTTCAGACGGAATTTTTGAAAAAAAATGTTTGTCGAAAATATGTAAAAGTGCATATCTATAGAAAGATAATTTAATTCTCGTCCACGATGGTGTATTTTTTATATTTTGAAGATTTACCATTTGTAAGCTATGTTGTTTTTAAAAAAATGTGAAAAATGATTTTGTATTAATTTAGATAAAAATTGAAGGGTTATGATTGGTTCATTTGTTCTATGACAAATATGAGTTCTATATTGATCTCAACTCTTGCTATCATATGCGCCAAAAAAAAAAAAAAAACTTATGTTTTTTGGAAATATTCTCTTTTGATTTTGGAAAAGTCCTATTATTCTTTGCTATTTTTGAAACTACAATCTTTTGTTTTGTTTTTGGTAGGGGTGTTCATCGGTTCAGTTCTCGGGTTAATCGGTTTATTCGGTTCGGTTTGTTCGGTTAATTTTTTTTGGGTCATAACCGAAAACCGAACCGAACCGAAAATATTTGTAACCGAACCGAACCGAGAACCGAACCGAAGTTCGGTTCGGTTATGGGTCAAAACCAAAAACCGAACTTATTTTTTTTTAATTTAATTAAATAGATTTTGGCAAAGAAAAAATTTATTTCAAGTATAAAAAGTGATTTTTTATATTAAGATAAAATTTTAATGGTTTTTTTGTGTATATAAGTATATAAAAAATATATATATTAAATATATAAAGTGTTTTTATATATAAATATATAAAATATATATATATAAATATATAAAAAAATATATATATATTTATATAAATTCGGTTTTCGGTTCAGGTAGCTAAAACCATATCCAAACCGAAAACCGAATTTTTAGTTCGGTTCGGTTCGGTTTTGACAAATTCGGTTCGGTTACAAGTTCGGTTCGGTTTTTTTCGGTTCGGTTCGATTCGGGTTCGGTTTTCGGTTTATTCGGTTATTACCCGACCCATGAACACCCCTAGTTTTTGGTGCCCTAAATATAACATCATTATAAATTCAACTTCTTAGGCTTCTTGTTTGATTTAGGAAATGAGGTTATTGCTAGAAAAGTAAAAATAACAAATTTATAAGTTTTCCGCCTGTTAGCTATAACAATACTCCCTAGCGATTTTTTTAATAACAATAGGCGATACAAAAAAGTTTAAAAACTGGGATAACAATGTTACGTTCAGTTGAAAGAAAACAATTTTGTTTTTTTTTATAAAATGTTTTGTACAAAACAAGAATAATAAAGATTGCGTTCAAATAAAAAAAAAATTCAACACGTTTTCTACAAAAGACAAAACATGCATTTCTTAAATTAACAACAGAAACTACAAAACACATTTTTTGTGTTTCCTTGTTTCCCTTGCAACCCTCATTCTTTTCTTCAAATTGAAAATTGTGTCACATGAACGCGTTTTCTACGTTTTGTGAAAAACTTAATCACTTTCATCTTTTTACAAAATTGAAAATAGAAAATTAAGAAACTTTTATCCAACTAAACGCAATCCCAATCTTTTAGTTTTTTAAAAAAATAATAAAAATAATATAAAGACTTAACCGGTTATTTTTTCAACCTAGACCATACCTATTCCTAGGTTTAGAAATTACATATATATCCTCAGAAACTCAAAATTGCGTATATGACTAATTTGAATTGATAATTGCATATATATTATATCAAAAGCTTAAAAGTTGCATATAAATCCAACTTACTCTTATAACTGCATATACATCTCCTACATCTAAAATATATCATATAGATCCAAATAACTATTTAATATACATTTTATAACTCTAAATACATGACAACTATAATTAAGAAAAAAATGTTTAAGTATTTTATTTTTACCTGGGTTTTCACTCGACATTGCAAGCCAACTAATCCCATAATGACTAGTCTTTTGGATAACCCGGAGTCAGCGCAGATGAACCTCCGTTGCTACAAGAGGGGTTAATTTTCTCTCTTTCGGATTCGAACCATTGACCTCCTCTTTGAAAGGCTGATATTTTTTTCGCTGGGTCACCCTTTGTGGTTTGTTTAGACTATAAACAATTTTTTTCATTATAGATAAACCCGTTAGTAGTAATATACCATTTCTTTATAAACATGCTTTATATATTATACATATATAACAACCATAATATCTATGATGAATTTATTTCATATTCATATTATATATTAGCTAAGATGACGTTATATAAGGTTAAATATTGTCTTAATATATTGGTTTTGGTCATTTAGTTCATTTTGAATCTTTGGATCGAAATAAATGTTGTTGTTGTCTTAACTTAGAGTTTAAAATTATATTACATAACTATTTTGATATATGTGACATGTTAAAAGTTTAAAAATGATATATATGCAATTACGAAGGTTTATAAAAAATATATATGCAATTAAAGGTTTAAGTTTGACATATATGCAATTTTTGAGCAATATAGATGCAATTATGAATTTAAGTTGGATATATACACAATTTTAATCTTTTGAAGAGATATATATGCAATTTCTTCAAACTTTATTCTACATTTTAGTTCCTTAAGTTTATATAAAAGTAAAACATGTAAAACCAATAAATATTTTATGTACTTATATTTCGATCTCATTATATTTCGTGTCATTGTGAATTATTTTGTTGACTTGCTACTTTTTAAACATGTCGAAAAACTTTAAAATGCCTGTGTTAGATCCGTTTGGCTATGAATTTTTAGGTGAAAGTACTATTATGCATTTACATTCTTTAACTTCATCATTCAATAACCAAAATGGCAATTTTCAGCTCTACAAAAATGCAATTTCAAGCAGAAGAATTTCATTGATTACAACCACTATTAATATCATCATCGTACACATCTGCCACTACAATCCATCTGCTTTGTATACGAAACAATCTTGTAAGAAAAATGATATTTCCTCCTAGAAATTGTTACAGGATTCTGACAAGTGTCAGAATTGACGGCTTGGATTCAGAGAGAAAATGAGTGAAAAAAAAAATATAATATTATTGTGTGTGTAGAAGGAATAGTAGGAGGTTTTAGCAATGTTCTACATATATATGAGAACTAAATTGTTTGATCACTCAAACCAAGTTAACAACGTTTTTTTTTTCACACATCGAGCAAGTTTATAGTGAAGACTGTTTTTTTTTACAACAAAAAAGTTGCTTGATCAATATTAGGGTTGAGGACTATTTGATCAATGCACTTATTATTTCACTTTGAGTGTTTCTTATCTTTATAACCTATTAAATTTGAATGAGGCTCTTCACAACACTAACTCAATTATTTAATGGTTGCACAAATCCATTTCATTATCCACCCAATTTGAATTTTACTACATGGAAATATGGAATATATTGTGATCAAAGTTGCAGATATTGTTTTTATGATGGATGATTGTACAATAATATACCAGTTACAATTTCTAATGTCCAAATAATTTACCACTTGTGGTTTGATGGAATAAATTAAATTGTTTATCTCTAGCAATCCTTGTTTCCCACATTAAGGCATGAAGAGGAGGGGTGGTAATGGGTGCCGTGGAGGTGATGATGTGTAAAAAGAAAAAAAATATGTAAAATAAAAGAATAAAAATATAAAAAAGATGAATTAGAAATGACTAAAATACACTTGTTGACCACTTAAACAGGTTGCAAACAAGTTTCTCAGTGCATAACGAGTTTTTTATTGTTCTGAAGTGCATAATTAAAATGTAATATAAGTACATGAAACATTTATTACTTTTACCCAAAATAAAACTATCCGACTTTTTACCATGCCACATAAAATTTGAGGATGTCAGACTTTTGAAATGAGTTTACTTAAGCGAAAATTACTCTGAAAGCAGGGACCTCTGTGTCCTGCAGAGGACCTCTTTTTTTGCTATATCAAAAAAGGCCAACCATTTCGCTACCAATTGGTAGAGAAATGCTTAAAGGACACGTGTCGCATCCCCATTAAATTAACGTGCGTAATTAAAAAAAAAAAAAAAAAAGCATTTCACATAAAATAAGTAGCGAAATCGACAAAGTGGGGACACCCATGACACAAGAGAGAAAATAGCGTCCGCCTCTCCTTTGCGCGAAATCCGACAAGTGGGCTCCAGCTACTTTTGACAAAATTTTTTTTTTCGTTGGTATAAAACAGCAGCCTCATATGAACATATCTAAAAGATAAACATAGCATATGCAAATCAACATGACACAATACATTTTAATAAGCTAGAACAACATGAATGTAAGTATAAATTTATAGAAAAGGTGAGATGTAATTACAGTTGCGGTAAAATGAGACGTTCTCAGCAGGTGTCCCCAATATTTTGTATGCTACCAAAATTTTCTTTGTATTTGATGCTACCAATATTTTGCTACAATATATTTGGACATATTTTTGTTATAAATTTTTTGTTATAAAAATGTAATTTAATTTTTGTTATAAAAATGTAATGAACTTATTTTTGTGTTTATGATGGTGTATAAAGTTAGAGATGTCACAGAAAAACAAAATGTATCAGATATTGTCATTATAAAAAGCGTTATGTTATTATTGTCTCATATACTTGTAAATTTGTTACTTTAAACTATTTTTACACAAAACACATGCTCAAATAATGTCTATTCAATACAAACATCACTTGTAAAATTCAAATACATAGGCAGAACAGACATCACTTGGATAATTGAAAATGAAAAGCATGATGCACAGAAAAAACAAAACATACTACTAGTCACATACAGCTTCTATCATATTAAAACCAACGAAAAAAAGAATTTTGTCAAAAAGTAGCTGGAGCCCACTTGTGTCGGATTTCGCTGCAAAGGAGAGGCGAGACGCTATTTTCTCTCTCTTGTCGAGTGGGTGTCCCCACACTTTGTCAGATTTCGCTACTTATTTTATGTGAAATGCTTTTTTTTTTTTTTAATTACGCACGTTAATTTAATGGGGAGGCGACACGTGTCCTTTAAGCATTTCTCCACCAATTGGTAGCGAAATGGTTGGCCTTTTTTGATATAGCAAAAAAAGAGGTCCTCTGCAGGACACAGAGGTCCCTGCAGGGCCTTCACAGTAATTTTCGCTTTACTTAATGATAACACCCTAAAACCGTTTTGCATTTGATTTTAGTACATATTTAGTGTTTGAATTGGCTTTTCATGTTATATAAGGTTTGTCTAACTAGTGCCCTCAAGTCACTGATGAATATAATTATTTAAGAAAACGTTATGCTTATTAAATTAAAAATTATAATTACTTGGGATAATTTATAAGTTTAATAAATACGTATAATGTGCAACTTTTAATTTAAAAGAAAGTTCGGGTAAACTAATGGGCACTAACCCAATGAACTGAAGTCACTTGTTACAGAATCCCAAAGAAAATGATGACATTGAGGTGAAAGTAATAAAAGCGTTCACCAATATAATTGTTTTTATCGCTAAAGCCACATTATAAATGGTTGTCGGTAAGCTAATATTTCTCTTAAGAAAATATTACGATAAAAATCCAAATAAATGACTCATCAAACAACATGGCAAATCGTTAAGCCAAATCATAGAAGATTGTCGATAAACTAATATTTCTCTTACGTATAAAAAGAAAAATATTACCATAACAATCCAAATAAAGGACTTATCAAACAGTAAGATTATCTCATATGTAGCAACATCATGACAATCGCTAAACCAAATCATTGATGATTGTCGGTAAACTAATATTTCTCTTACGTATATGAAGAAAAATATTACCATAATAATCCAAATAAAGGACTTATCAAACAATAAGATTATCTCATATGTAGCAACATCATGACAAATCACTAAGCCAAATTATAGATAGTTGTCGGTAAGCTAATATTTCTCTTATGTATAAAAAGAAAAACATTACCATAATAATCCAAATAAATTACTTATCAAACAATAAGAGCATCTCATTTGTAGCAACAACATGACAAATCGCTAAGTAAATCATAGATAGTTGTCGGTAAGCTAATATTTCTCTTACGTATAAGAAGAACCTTGTTATCATAATAATCCAAATAAATGATTTATCAAACAATAAGATGATCTCATATGTAGCAACAACATGACAAAATGTTTACTAGCTTTATTTTTATTTGAAATCATTTATGTTAGGAGTACTAATTTATGTGTCGGAACATTTTAAAATTAACCCCATTGTTTTTATAGTTTTAATTTTGGAAAAATAATTTTATTCTTTACTATTTCTAAAATACAATCTTTTGTTTTTTCCTTCGTTTCTTATTTTTAATTAATTACTTCCATCTTAAATTATAATTTATAAGTTCATTTTCAAACTGAAAGCAATTTAATAAATTTTCACTAATTTATAATACATAAATTAAATATAATTTCTATACAGTGAAGTCTCTTTAAATTGACTAATAAATTAAGACATGAAGTGAGGTTAGTGCCGTTATGCACAGTGGTGACTTCGGTCACCTGTGTCACGTTAACTTTCTTTCTCCGACGATTTGATCACGACCTAGTTGTCACAGTAGTTACTTAGTTTGCTTTTTTGTTTTTTTATTTTATTATTATTTTTTTTTTTTTAATTTAAAATGCCAAAAAGTAAAATTTTTGAACTTTTGTGTGTATGAAACTCGGTCGAGTTGGCGAACTAGTTCGTCCATTTCTTGCATCTCAACCACAATCGACCGATCACCCACAGTGAGGTGACCGACCTTCGACCGAGGTCAACCGAACATGACAACCGGTCTTGGTCACAAGACGAAAAAGGAGTGAGTCAAGGCGTTAATTAATTATAATAAACTCAATTTCTTAGCTATTTAAGAAACCAAGATGTCCAGTATTTCTCATTTAGATGTAAAATTTCTATGGGGTAACTCCAATTATGACTTCGTGTGTAGTGATTCTCTCGGTAGTTCGGGTGGTATTTTATGTATTTGGGAAGCGTCGATTTTGAAGAAGGACAATGTTACTATATCGGACAATTTTATCGCTGTCTATGGCACGTGGTTACCCAACAATGCTAAGATTCTTTTCGTTGCTGTTTATGCTCCGCAACAGGGCTCGTATAAAAGGATTTTGTGGGATTACATTTCTATCATTCTAAGTCGATGGAATGGATAGTCAATTATTATGGGAGATTTTAATAAAGTTCGTTCCTGTAATGAACGTCGTGGTTCCTGTTTCAATCCTTACAATGCTAGGTGTTTTGATCGCTTTATCTCAAATTCGGGTCTTGTTGACATCAAAATGGAGGGTTATGCTTTCACTTGGTCTTATCTTTCGGCTTTAAAAATGAGTAAGCTTGATCGATTTCTTGTTTCCGATGGTATCTTCATGCTTTTCCCTTCCATTACAGCCATTTGCCTTGATCGTCACATATCGGATCATCGTCCGATTTTGCTTTGTGAAGTTCATTTGGACTTCGGTCCAATTCCTTTCAGATTCTATCACTCCTGGTTCGACATAGATGGTTTTGAAGATTTGATTAAACGTTCATGGCTATCTTTTTCTCATTCGAAAGCTAACAGGATGATTCGTTTTAAGAAAAAGTTACAAGATTTAAAGGTCATCATTCGTCAATGGATTAAAACTAAAAAGTCGGACATTTCAAGAAACAAACAAGATATTGTCAATGACCTGAGGGAGATTGATAAGAAAATGGATCGCGGAGAGGTCGATGAAGCTATTGTTCTTAGGCGCTTCGAATTGAAGAATAACCTTATTCAAATGAATGACATGGAAGTTAAAGATAACTTGCAAAAATCTAAAGTCAAATGGGCGATTGAAGGTGACGAGAATTCAAAGTTTTTTCATGGGATTATAAATAAGAGAAGATCCCAACTTGCAATACATGGGGTTTTTGTAGATGGCATTTGGTGTTCTGAACCAGATACTATTAAAGATACTTTTTTGAATCACTTTGCTGCCCGTTTTAGTATTCCGTCTGCTCACAGATTTAAACTTAGCTTTCAATTTCAAAAGAGGTTGTCGTCAAGCCAAGCGGAGGATCTTGAGCGAAATGTTTCGAATGGCGAGATCCGGAGGGCGGACTGGAATCGTGGAGACAACAAATCCCCGGGCCCTGACGGATTCACCTTTGAGTTTTTCAAGAGATTCTGGGACTTAATTGGGGCTGATTTTTGTGACGCGGTTAATCATTTCTTTGTGTATGGTGCCTTCTCCAAGGGATGTAATTCGTCATTTATCGCTTTAATCCCGAAGGTTATTGATGCTAAGTTCGTGAACGACTTCCGTCCTATAAGCTTGATTGGGTGTATTTATAAAGTTGTTACTAAAGTTCTTGCTAACAGATTGGTTTCGGTTATTCAGGAGCTTATTTCCGACAGGCAATCTGCTTTTGTTGCCAGGAGACAAATCTTAGATAGCCCCTTCATTCTCGATGAAATTCTTCATTGGTGTAAAAAGAAGAACAAAAAATCTATGTTCTTCAAAGTCGATTTCGCGAAGGCATACGATTCGGTTCGTTGGGACTACTTACTTGATGTTCTAGAGGCATTTGGTTTTGGGCATACTTGGCGTCAATGGATTCGGGGCACCCTTTCTTCCGCTAGGGCTTCGGTTCTAATTAATGGGAGCCCATCTAAAGAATTTTCTTGTCATCGTGGGCTTAAACAAGGTGATCCCCTCGCTCCATACTTATTTATTCTAATCATGGAATCACTTCATCTATCTTTCTCCAAAGCGGTTGAAGAAGGGTTGTTCAAAGGCATTCAATTGTCAGGTTCGACCTTTATTTCCCACCTTTTTTACGCGGACGACGCTATGTTTTTAGGAGAATGGTCCGAAAGGAATTTAAAAGGCATTCTAAATATTTTGAAGAGTTTCTTTCTCGCTTCTGGGCTCCAAATAAATGTGAACAAAAGTCAATTGTTGGGAATGGGTGTTACGGGTCTTGCGGTCGAACAGGCTTCGGCTTCAGTTGGATGTACCGTTATGAATCCTCATTTCCTGTATTTAGGAGTTACGGTTGGTCATCGTCCTAGTAGCATTCAAGCTTGGGACGATATTATTCTTAAACTTAGAGGGCGCCTTTCTAAGTGGAAGGCGAATACTCTTTCGATAGGCGGGCGGCTTACTCTGTTAAAATCAGTTCTCGGTGCTTCTCCGATTTATAATATGTCGATCTTTAAAGTTCCTCGTGGCGTTTTGAAGATCATGGAGTCTATTCGAAGTCGCTTCTTTATAGGAGCGAATCACGAGGGAAAAAAAATTACTTGGGTCGCGTGGAATAAAGTCCTAGCAGCTAAGAAACATGGTGGTTTAGGTGTCTCGAGCTACTTCGCTCTTAACCGTGCTCTTTTGTTAAAATGGGTTTGGCGGTTTATATCTAATGATGGTTCTCTTTGGTGCCAGACTATTCGAGCTTTGTATGGTCAGTCGATTGATTCACACCCGACTAAGTGGTCTTCTAATTGGGGTTCCATTCTGAGGGAGGTCGATCATCTTAAGAAGCAGGGATTTGATTTCAGGTCTCATTGTAAGAAACGCATTGGTAACGGTATTCGGTCTCTTTTCTGGTATGACTGTCGGATTGGCGACGTTCCTTTATATGCTAAATTCCCTCGGCTATTTGCTTTGGAGCTGAATAAAGTTGTCTCGGTCGCCGATAAATTGAATGGTTCTCTTGCCGATTCCTTTCGCAGAGATGTTCGGGGTGGATGTGAATCACATCAGATGGAGGCTTTGAACTCGATTTTAGCCTCGGTATCCTTATCAAACTCTTGTGATCGGTGGTTTTGTGATCTAGCTGGTGATGGTGAATTCCGGGTCAAGGAGGTTCGTAATTTTATTGATGACCTAACTCTTCCGTCCCAGTCCGAGCCTACAAGATGGGTACGTTTTATTCCCATTAAGGTTAATATATTTGCTTGGCGTGCTCGGTTGGATTGTTTGCCGACTAGGGTAAACTTGGCACGTAGAGGGGTTCACGTTGATTCTTCTTCATGCCCTCTCTGTAATTCCAATGAGGAAGATGTACATCATCTTTTCTTTTGATGCGATTTTGCCCGGCTTATCTTACGTCGCATTTGTACGTGGTGGGATTTGGGTGTCCATGATTGGTCTTCGTTCCAGGAGTGGAATGCCTGGTTTACTTCGGTTCGTCTTTCTTCCTTGGTCAAGCTATTATTAGAGGCGGTCTTTTGTGTTTCTTGGTGGTTTATTTGGAAGTTTCGAAATCGCATTATTTTTTAAGAGAGTCCTCCCAAACGTTCCGAGGTTTTTGTTGATATTGTTATTTTTTCTTTTAATTGGTGTATTAGTCGTTCTCGTAGAAAATTTTCTTTTTTTTTGGTAGATTGGTTAAAAAACCCTCAATTAATTTCCTTGTAATTGTTTTTCTAGCTTCTTGCTAGTTCTATAATTTTGCCGTTAAAAAAAAACCGGTCCACTACTCGTAGCCTAACAATTAACATTTAGATTAGTAAAATAAATAAAAAGTCAATTTACTTTAGAGCATAAAGAAATACGATTTATCTCTGATCGAGTAAAACTCTCTATTTACATGCATGCGTACGTTAAAAACAAGGGAAAACAATGATACGAGTAAAAATCTTATTACTTTTCATGTTCAATTATGTGAATTCTTTTTATGAAAAACTTTACCTGTTATTTATTACCTAGACCATACCCATCCATAGGTTTTAGTAAAACTTTTTCACAGTTTTTAGTTGCATAAGTTTACGCAAAAGTAAAACTGTATGGCTTTTACCATGCCATTGAAAGTTTTAAAAATTTTGAAAATTGCTAAGTAAGATCTCATTTTTACAGCAGTTAGTAACAGGATTGCGGTCTTCGCATATAGAGATCGGCCTCGAGTTCTAATTTGGCTTTAGATTTCGCTTTTTTTAAATTCTTAATATGAGGGAAAAAAGATGATTTTTCTTTATTTACAACTAAAACATAAGGAAAAAATGTTACTTTTTATCTATAATTCGTGTTATATAGTTTATAGGTTTTGCAATTTTGATTAAACAAAGTTATACAAGAATAGGGGTGTAAAAAAGCTGACCTCCAACTCAAACCCGAATAAGCCTTTTCTGGTCGATCAATAGTTTAACTCGATACTATTATTCGGGTCGATCTAATTACCCGAATAAGAGTTTTCTCATTATTGAAGTAGGCCATTTTTTCATAAAAAGGTGTAGATTGGCGGGAACACCTTGACCCCGGGTGCCTTTTGGCACCAGCCATTGTCCACCCCACAAAGAATAGCTCCGGCAACTCTCCTGGCCTAGTGGGCACCAACTGGAGTGAGTATGAGCCAAGACTCGGAACCCAGAGCTCTTATTCCACAAAGTCTCTCCAGTATGCCCGTAGGTTTTGCGGAGATGGGTACCTAAATGAAACAAATGCCAAGGATGGGACTTGAACTTGGGTCTATTGACTTAAGCACAAGTACTCCAACCATCGACTAATGCTCCATTGGTTAAAGTAGGCCATTTTTAAAACGTTTAACTCATATTCGGGTTGACCAGAGCTGTTTAGACTCGAGATCTTAATAGAGTCAGGTTTGAGTATGTTTTTCAGCCTCAATTCGAATAATCCGGACTCGAACTAACTCGAACCCAAGTACCCAACCAACCTGATCCGACTAACACCTCCTTACCTTACATGTGAATGAAAATCAATATAAAGAAACATTTCAATGAAATCATAAGGTCACGTTGGTGAAAAATAAGTCAGTAAACCTAACCCGCATATAATCCCAAAGATAAACTTTGTTGTCAACTCAAAGTCTTCTAGGCCAGAATACGTACAATTTAAAATGTAATGGTCTAATGTACTAGTTTCATTTTTAAATTCGACAAAGGACGCAAACCACTCACGTGGTACGAAATACACACTATCATAGTGTGCTTTTAAATGTCACGTAAACTTATATGTATTATTCAATTCCAACGTGGTTAATATATAGAATCACGATGCTTTGTGTTAGAAGGTGATTTGCACATTTCAAAATATTATTTGGACACTTATATATACTTGAAACACATTATTAATATTTGTATAAATATTTAATGCACAAATTAAGTGTTTCAATCATTTTTAAAAGTGTTGCAAATCAGTTCTCTTTGTGTTTAGATCATAGTTGTCAGGATCCTGATCATGATCTTAAAATTTTACGATTTTATGATAATGTAAAGCAAAAATGATCTGAATCATACATAGAATCTTTACAAGCTTACAAAATAAAAAATTACAAATTTGTGGGTTATTTTTTTTTATAGAATTCAAAAAACATGTTAATCTTTTTAAACATTCATAATCATAATTTAAGATAATATTTCTATGATATATTCATAGAATTTGTGTTTATAATGTAAAATAATTTGTAGATTTGTATAATATTACAAAAACTATTAAGAAATAATATTAGAGTAGGATCTTAAGATCCCGACCCAATCTTACGATCACGATCTTGCAATGACGAACACGATCCTGAGTAGGATCCCGATCTTGAAAACCTTACTTTAGATATCGTTTATCTTTGGCGCGAAACAGTGTGCAGTTTTTTGGGACGGTGAACGTTGAGCAATAAGCATTTTGAATTATAGTAGGCGTTTAGCAAAAGAGCGTGAGTTGTGGCTACTTCTCACAGCTAACAGCTACTGCTCGCAACTTATAACTATTGTTCACTGCTATTTTTAACAAACAACTAATGCTCATAAATAACAACTACTGCTCACAGATGAAAACATTACCTATCGTGAGTGGTAGTCTAGCCATAACAACATATAGTTTCAAATTAAATTCATGCTTAGTTCAAACAACAATGGTGAGGCCATGACAATCTTTTATAAAACTTGAAGCTTTACTTTGTGTTTGTGTGACGTTGAACTCAAAATCCGTTGGATAGTTGCTTAAAGGGGATAAAATTAATCCTTTTGTGGCCATATAGGTTCACCTGTGCCTGCTTTAGGCTATTCAATAGAGTAGGCGTTATATGATTAGTAGGCTCGTAATATCGAGTCAAAAACTTATATAACCAAGAAAAAAGGACAAAAATCATATTTACCAATTAAAAAATTAAATCACATTTTGACATTTGATGATACAGTTAATTTTGATAATGCGCATAATTTTTTTACCTAATGATTGTAAAGACTTGGACGATTCAATCGAACCACTTATTAGCATTTATACAGAAGCAAATTTAAAATAGAGTCATGTATAAGTTATCAACATATAGAACCACTTTTATTTGTGTTTCGTCACATATTATATATCTCTACACAAGTTTTTGCCGGAACTTATGCAAAAGAAGGTTTTTTTTTTTTTTTTTTTTTTTTATCAGGTATGGTATTCTAAATTGTTTACGCATAGTATGTAAAGCAAAAATTGGGTAAATCAATGTTGTAGATGAGTATGATCGTATATTCGGTTTTTCGCGTTCTGTAAGATCTTTGAGATGAGAAAGTTATCTTGAATTGGGGTAACACTCACATACGACGAGGGTTTAGTCATTAGTGTGTGTCAAAATGGAAAAGATAGCTTGATTCTTCTCTCCAAATGTATCAGTATTATAAAGATGGATTTGGAGTGTGTGTCCCATGGATGAGATCCAACACTCTTAGATGGTCCACGTAGTGGACATCTAATAAAGGAGACAAGAATAACACGTGACGTGGCATCCTTGCCTCAAGTGCTTATGGAAATTTTTGACAAGATATATGCACGTACTGACAGAATACACGCAACACCAACCCTGCACGAATGAGGTAGCTACACATGGTGTTAGAGTGTTAGTGTATATTTCAAGGATAAGTTTCTAGACCTATTCATGCCATATAGTTAACTTCTAGGCAAGTAACATCCCTATACATGTGAATGAAAATCAATATAAAGAAAATTTTGTTGTTCACCGTTATACAAAAGAAAATGAAATCATAAGGTTGCCTCCAATAGAGTCGATCGAGTGGTTGTGGCGATCGATTCACACTCGATCGTCTTGTTGTGGATTATGTCGATCGTGACAATTCACTCCCAAATCAATCTCATGGACGATCGAGTTATAATTCACACTTTAAAACAAAAAACTTGTATCCGTTGCATATCAAAAAAAAAAAAAAGAATCCTACCGTTAAAATTAATTATTTTGAACGTTTGTGGCTTAAAAAAAATAAAAAAAAAAACAAAAACCCTTCTAAACTACCCTATAAATACACAACATATTTACACACTAAATTCACAAGTCTCATTTCACACATTCTCTATGTTGTTTCCACACTATGAGTTTTAATTCTTACGAGCTATTCATTGCCGACTCGTTATCGGATGATGAAAATGAAGTTAGTGCCGAGTTTATGATGTTTGCAGAAGAGTGTTGGGAGGCTTTTCAAGCGTCACAAAAACTCTCACGAAACACTGTTACTAAGGATCGTTTGGGTGCTCATAACCATTTAGTGGATGCTTACTTCAGCGAGACCCCAAGATACGACGATAAAGCATTCCACGATCATTTCCGTATGAGCCGATGACTATTCACACGAATTGTCCGAGATATAACCGATCATTCACCTTATTTCCAACAAACTCCTAATTGTACAGGCGTACTTGGTATTTCTCCATTGATGAAGTGTACTTCGTCAATCCGTCAATTGACATACGGAGTCAATGCTGATGCTCTAGACGAATACGTGCAAATTGGTGCGTCAACAATTCGTGAGTCTCTCGAAATTTTTTGTGAGGCCATAATGGAGTTATATGGTGCAGAGTATTTGCGAAACCCGACGGTTAGTGACATTGACAAACTCTATGCTCATCACTACGAAAGTCATGGGTTTCCTGGGATGATAGGAAGCATCGATTGCACAGATTGGCCGTGGGAGAATTGCCCACATGCTTTAAAAGCTCAATTTTGTAGGGGTGATCACGGGCAAACTCCTTTCATTTTATTAGAAGCAATCGCGTCCCAAGATTTATGGATTTGGCATGCGTTCTTTGGTGTCGCCGGGAAGAATAACGACGTAAATTTTTTACGTGCATCGCCTCTTTTCAATGATCTCAAAACGGGGAGAGCACATGATGTGGAATTCGTTGCTAACGGCATGCTTTATAAACGCGGATATTATCTTGCTGATTGGATATATCCGGAATACTCGGTTATTATGAAGTCCATTAAAAATCCAGGGACGAATGATCACAAACGAATTTTGTATAAGACGATGCACGAAGCATCAAGAAAAGATGTGGAACGTGCTTTTGGTGTACTAAAGAAGAAGTGGCTAATGATTAAACATCCGGCTAAAGGGTTTGACAAAGAGCGTCTATCGTATATAATGTACACATTCATCATATTACATAATATGATAATTCAGGACGAAGAGCGGGCGATATCTCCCGTATTCTTTCCAGCAGAGCAGCACCGTTCTTATGATCCCATAAGAACGCACGTGGAATCGTTGGAAATTACCAGGGAGATATGCAACAAAACAACTCATCTTAGCCTCAAAGCCGATTTGGCGGAAGATATTTGGCATCGTCATAATCAAAACTAGTTTAGTCGCTGTATTGTCGTAATGTTTTAATTTTATTTGAATTATTATGTAACGTTTTAATTATTAATGAAATTTTATTTTGTGTTAAAAATGTTTTTCTAAAAAAAAAAAAAAAAAGATTTTGGTCGGCCGCCCTTACTGGAGCACTTAATCGCATGAAGGTCGCTGGAGAGATAAAACTGACGTGACAGTGAAAAGTAAGGGGATTGAATCCCCTTACTGGAACCAGCCTAAACTTCACGTTGGTGAAAAATAAGTCAGTAAACCTAACCTGCTCCCATACTATAATCCCAAAGATAAACTTTGGGGAATTGATACTCACACTACACTTTTTGATTCATGCACCACTAGTTGTGCATTACAGTATTGTACAAATATAATACTGTAATGCACAACTAGTGGTGCATGAATCAAAAAATGTAGTGTCAGTATCACTTCCTTAGAGTGGACGGTGTGGGGGAGATCGTCGCTCGCCGTGGCCGACGTGGCGTCTCGCCGTGGCTCGCCGCCACACCGGCGTCGCCTGCGTGGCTCGCCGTGAGATCCAAAATCGTCGGGACGACGAATGAAGCAACTGACATGCATTGATTAAATATTTCATATATCCGTTGCCTAACGTTTTTTTTTTTTTTTTTTTTTTTCTAAAAAAACCCACCACCCACTCTATAAATTAACATAACATTTCATACAAGTTTTTCATATTCAATCAAAACATATCCATTCAAACTTTCTGAAAACATGAATTACGATAGTCAATCATCTTATTCCGGCGATAGTGATCTTGAAGAGTTAACGGAGTTAGAAATGTTTATTCAAGAGTTCGAGGCGGAGCAAACGTTGCAGGAACAAGCACCCGGTCCTTCAAAGCGTCGTCAATATGTCCCTCGTGAACGTGAAGTTGCTGAAGCACGTCTTGTTGCTGACTATTTTGGCGACAACCCAAAATATTCGGACGCTCAATTTAGACGTCGATTTCGTATGAGCCGTCGTCTATTTCTACAAATAGTGCAAGGTATTGAAACATATATTGAAACTCATCATCCTCTTCTTAGGCATTTTGATTTCTTTAGAATGCGACCCGATGGTAGGGGTGTAATGAGTTTTAGTGTGCTTATGAAATGCACATGTGCCCTACGCCAAGTGGCTTACGGGATATCAGCTGATGCATTAGATGAGTATTTACAAATAGGTGAACACTGTGCACGCGATTGCCTAAATTTTTTTCTTATGTGCATAATCCAACTATTTATTAAGGAGTTTTTAAGAAAACCAGATGAGGATGACATTCGTAACTTATACTATGCACATAAAAACTGCTGGGCTTCCGGAATGTTGGGGAGCTTCGATTGTATGCACTGGGAATGGAGAAACTGTCCTAAAGAATGGCAAGGCCAATTTCATAGAGGTGATAAAAAATATCCCACTATAATGCTTGAGGCTGTTGCTTCATACGATTTGTGGATTTGGCATGCTTTTTTGGGGTAGCGGGTGCGAATAACGATCTAACGGTTTTAAATAATTCTCCGTTATTCGACGACTTGCTTGATGACATCGCCCCTGAGGTTGAGTTTGAAGTTTATGGGTGTAAATTTAAGCAAGGGTATTATCTAGCTGACGGAATCTACCCGGAGTGGGCATCTTTCGTCAAGTCATTTACAGTTGCAACTAATCCAAAAAATGCCGCATTCAAAGCGAAACAAGAAAGTGCTCGAAAAGACATCGAAAGAGCTTTTGGTGTCCTCCAGGGACGTTGGCATATCATTGCCCAACCGGCGCGGCAATTTACTATTGGCAAGTTACGGAGAATCATGTACGCGTGCATCATAATGCATAACATGATTTTGAAAGATGAAAATTTTGCGATATCAGATATTGCTGAAACGTATATTTCTCCAACACCAAATTTACAGCAGACATGGATTGAACGTTGCAGATGCAAAAAAAAAAGCCAAAGAACTACATGATAAACGCACACACGCTAAGCTTCAACGATGTCTCATCGACCATGTTTGGCAACAAGTTCAATGGGCACAATTTCAACAACATAATCCGGATAATTAGTTTCGTTATAATTTCATGTATTTCTTGCGTATGTTTTTTTTAGATCTTTTTTTATTTTTAGTACGTTTTTTATTAAGTTGTGTATTGTATTTTTAATTTGAATGAAATGAATTTATTTAGTTTTTATTTGGAAGTGAAAATTGAATAAAATAAATAAAGTGTTAGTGGTGGGGCCCAAATAAAGAGGTTGAGGTTTGTTATGAGTGAGGAGGGGATTTGTTGTGATTAGTTGTGGGAAAATGAGATTCTGATGTGGCGCTGAGGTGACGCGACAATGAAGTGAACCCTTGTTATGGTACCTCCTAGCTCTCTTAAACTTTGTTGTCTACTCAAAGTCTTCTAGGCTAGAAAACGTACAATTAAATGTCATGGTCTAATGTACTAGTTTCATTTTTAAATTCGACAAAGGACACAACACGTGGTACGATATACACATTATCATAGTGTGCTTTTAAGAGCAGGAGGTACGGTGGTGCCAAACTTGGTGCCAACGAGTTTGGCGCGACGCCAAGTTTGGCGCACCGTTACCTCTGTCGCGTCAAGAGGACTCGCGCCAAAACTAACAGCCCATTTTTTATTTTATTTTTATTTATTTATTTATTTTTTTTTAAATAGCCGTTGCATTTAAAACCAAACGGCTAGTTTTGGGTTTTTTTGATTTTTTGACCTCTTTTTTACCACTTTTACCCACTTTCAAATCCTATATAAACCTTATCACTTATACCACTTCACACACACTTCAAATACATCTCAACTTCAATATTTTTTCAAGAAAATGAATCCCAACAACACCCTTTGGATCAATCGAATGCTTAACGATCCATCGAACCAAATGATCGGTTCGTCTTCGAATCCGAATCCGGACACCCACAGTCACTACTTAACGATCCAACAAGCACGGATCCGGGCAAAATATCAACAAGAATAATTATGTTATGTTTTTTTAAGTTTATTGTTTTTTTTATTTCTTGTAATGTTTTTTTTATGAATAAAGTAATTTTTGGATATATTGTTTTAAATTTTATAAAAAATAAAAATAAAAAGAGTTTGGCACCAGAAATTCTGGTGCCAACGGATACCCCAGAAATGTGGTGCCAAACAGTTTCTGATGCCAAACTCAAAAACTGCTGACGTGGCAGTTTGGCACGAGCTTGGCACCATACTTTGGCACCACTGTACCCAGTGCTCTAAGTATCACGTAAACTTCTATGTATTATTCAATTCCAACGTGGTCAATATATAGAATCACGATGCTTTGTATAAGCGACAGTCCTAATTCGGAGCCGGGTGTAAGATCGGTCATATTCGATTTTAGGTCACGAAATGTAAGTTGTTTTTAAAATACTTTTTATTTACTATTTTTTTTATTTTATTTTTATTTTTTATTTTTAGTGTGCAACCTCATTTTTGCTATAATTTCTTACAGTGCAATTTTATTACCAACAATCATAAACAAAATTTGTGCAAGAATTTATAAAAAATTATGGGTCTGTCTCTGTTTGTGTTACTTTAGATATCATATATTGAGTATAGAGTATCACAGATCATGAAAACATCACTTAGGCTGGTCGCATTCGCTTGGGTCAAGATCAGTTGGCACCAAAATTTTCATAGGGCAACCGATGTTAACATCGGTTTACACGAATGCGAGGTTCGGTTGTGAGATCGGTCGAGTGACCAAATTTGTGAATATCGAGCACATTTAAGACCGATGTTTACTTGCTTCTATCCTTTGTTATTTTGACCGTTTGCATTAAACCAAAATAAAAAACGACCGTTTGGTCATTACATAAAAAAAAAAAAAAAAAAAAAAATCAAACCCATTTTACCTCTCTATAAATACCAACTTCACCTCAAACACATTTCTTTTAACACACAATTTCAAACACAATTCAACCTCAAAATACTTCTCAACACAAGATTTAATATGGCTTGCCGTCTCCCCCATTCTGTTGAAGATATGCAAGTGTACGTTCAAAATCAATGCAATATCGACGACGAGGCTCGAAAAAACGCTATTATAAGCGTCATTGAATTGTTTGACCAGGCGAAGGCGGAGAAGGAACAAATGAGACAAAACTACCAGAGTTGCAACGACATTACTCCTGAAAGAAAAGCTGTGATCGACAAATTTTTGAAAGATCAAGCCCGCAAAGATCGCGAGGTTGCTGACAAGTTGTGGCGGGTGTTTCGAAGATTACGAACAACGTCAGCACCAAAATCAATTGGAGCTATCGGGAGAACAAAGACGATGGTGTAGACGAGGAAGATTTGGCTCGGTTCGAGGGATTTGCTCGTTCTCGTACTCCCTCGTATGACTCTGCATGCGGGGAGCATTTAGATTAGATTTATGATTTATGTATTTCGTATTGTTTTTATTTAGCATTGTAACATTTTAATTATTAATGAAATTTTAGTTTATGTTAAAAATGATTTTTAAGAAAAATAAAAAATAAAAAAAATTCCTTGGGTCGTCGACTGGGGCATCCGGGTTGTCCCAGGTCGCTGGAGAGAGAAAACTGACGTGGCGCAGATCGTCCCAGGTCGCGACTGGGACCAGCCTTATCGTGGGTGGTAGTCTAGCTGTAACAACATATAGTTTCAAATTAAATTCATGCTTAGTTCAAACAACACTGGAGAGGCCATGTCAATCTTTCATAAAACGTGAAGAATTATTCAGTTTGTGTTTGTGTGACGTTAAACTTAAAATCCATTGAATAGTCGCTTAAAAGGACAAAAATCATATTTACCAAATAAAAAATTAAATGACATTTTGACATTTGATGATAAAGTTAATTTTGATACTTGCCTTGACATATACTCTTTCCGTTCAAACTAAATGTACAAATAATTCCGATATTGCACATAAATTTTTTACCTAATGATTGTAAAGACTTGCACGATACAATCGAACCAATAATGAACATCACAGGGACAAATTTAATACCATAAAATAAACAACTTATCATATCATATTGTAACAAAAGTATATTTCAAATAAAAAGCACCGCACGCATTAATCATTGTCACCTCAATAATAAATAATAATACTCCGTACTCTCATTTTCGGATAACAAATATACACCTTCATTTTTCTTTACGGGTGACAATTGATAAATTGACGGGTTAAAAAACCTCAATTCAAACTTGACTCATTTAAATCATTGAGCCGGCTATGTCAAATATTACTTGTTTACATATAACATGAACTTTTATTTAACCTGTATATATACTTGGGTGGGTAAGTTAAATAAGTTATACGGATTTCGGGTTGACACGTTTCACCCGTTTTATATACAAAAGTTATCACATTACACGAGTAAACAAGGTTAAACGAGTTTGCGGGTCGACCGGTTTAACTTATTTAACTCATATAATAAAATATAATAAATTTTAATTAAAAAAAACAATTTTAAACGGGGCCGACTCGATTAATTTATTCTCAACCCGAACCTGACTTGTTTAATAAACATGTTAGATGATCCAAACCCGATCTGAATTTATTTAGACTCATCCCGAACGTATTAATTTTTGTGTCAGTTTCAAATCATAAGCGTTAAGTAAAAATTGGCACCCCTATTTTTAACCGATCAAATATAATTTCATCAAATTAAAATCTTTTTTTATCGATCCATATATAAAATGTGACATTACAAATCCCTAATAATATGGCAGTTTATACGGACCTTCAATAGAGTTTCTATAGAGGGTTTTCAATCATTGCACATATCAGAAAATTCTATTATGTGCATTACATTATTATACTGTATGCTTTACGATTTCTAATATTCACCCATAGTCCACCCATCGTATCTTTTCTCTGAATTTTATTCTCTACTTCATTTCTACGAGTTTCTTATAGCATATCCCAATAACAATATGAACGCAAATAATATATACACTGTACTGTAGTCACCCTAAAACCCTTTTAGTCCACCCATCATATCATAGACTTGTCACTTTCTTTTTCTCCTTTAGTCACGCTACCCAAATTTACTGCCCCCACAATCCCCTTATCATTTTCTTTACCTTTTTCTATTTAAATCTTCATTTTCACTACCCTCATTTTCATAAATTTTCAAAATTTTCATCTGGGCATCTTTCATTTCTCATCAAAAATCCATTTTCTTCATCTGGGTATCCCTCACATTTCAAAAAAATCATCTGGGTTATGCTCAAATATTAAAAAATTTCAGTTTTTTCATCTGGGTCTTGCTCAAATCTCAAAAATTTTCAGTTTTTTCATCTGGGTCTTGCTCAAATCTTAGTAAAAACAAGTTTTTTCATCTGGGTCTAGCTTAGATTTTTATAAAAAAATGAGCTTAGCACACCAAGAAAGTGATCAAAAACCCAAGAAAACATACATGGATCAGCCTTTACTGGGTGCACCATCCCCCACCCCCCACCGTACACCATCATTCAAAGAAGACACTTACCATCTCCACAACCTAAAACCATCCGAAAAAAAAGCCCTACAAGACCTCAAAACAAAGCTCACTCAAGAACATGCTGACGTCACCATGTGGGGTGTACCACTTGTTTCAACAACTACAAATGAAAAAGCTGACGTCATCCTGCTAAAGTTTCTAAGAGCAAGAGACTTTAGGGTCCAAGATGCTTTCAACATGCTAGTCAAGTGTCTTGCATGGAGGAAAGAATTTGGTGCTGACGTCATAGTTGATGAGGAACTAGGGTTTAAGGAGCTTGAAGGTGTGGTGGCTTACATGAATGGCTATGATAAAGAAGGACATCCAGTTTGTTACAATGCTTATGGTGTGTTTAAAGATAAGGAAATGTATGAGAAGATATTTGGTGATAATGACAAGCTTAAAAAGTTTTTGAGATGGAGAGTGCAAGTGTTGGAAAGAGGGATTAAAATGTTGCATTTTAAGCCTGGTGGGATTAATTCTATTATTCAAGTTACTGATTTGAAAGATATGCCTAAAAGAGAGCTTAGAGTTGCTTCTAATCACATTTTATCTTTGTTTCAAGACAATTATCCTGAAATGGTTGCTAGAAAGGTACATTTTTTTTTATCCTAACTTTGATTATTTATGTTTTGTACATTTTTTATCCTAGCTTTGTATATTTATCTAGGTGTTTGATTAAGCTTATATGTGTGCTTATGACCTTATTTGATTCTAGCTTATATTTTATAATCTTCAATTTTTTGGCTTATTTTGAGACTTATAGGCTTGTATAAGTTTATCATATCATAATCGTAATAAACTTATATAAGCAGCAAGTCTCAAAATAAGCCGAAAAATTAGAGCTTACGAAATATAAGTCGAAAAAACAAACACTCTCTATGTTTTGTACATTTTTATCCTAACTTTAAGTAGTGGTTGCTAGTTGGGAACTTGGGACACTGCAATTTTCTAATTTTCCCCCCAAAATGAGTTTTGTGCATTGATGAGTTGTACGGTACAAGTCTTTAATGCATGGTGTTTTTTTGGAAAAGTGGAGGCTTTTATGGCATCTCTGTTTTCAAAGACAGTTTCCCAAAAATGCTTGCTTGTAATTTACTTTAGGTAGGTAAATTTTGAAGAAAAGTAAGTTTTGTGCATTAAAGACTTGTACCATGTAAACCCATAAGTTAGAAAAATGGGGCAATTCCATATTTCCCCAATAAAAACACTAAAATTCCATATATCCCCAAACATGCATAAAAATCATTATACAATATGCATCATTCACTTGTTAATTGGGTAAATATGACATTTAGAGGTTTATATTGGGTAAATATGGAATTATCCCTAGAAAAATAAAGTTACCTGCCTGAAATGTTTGCTTGTTATTTATTTTGAGTTGCTAAATTTTCACAAAAATAAAGTTTTATGCATTGGTGGGTTGTACATTACAACCCATTAATGGGTAGTGTTTTTGATATATTGTACTTATTTTTAGTTGCTAAATTTTCACAAGGTCATTGAGGTACAATGTAGAAATGTACATTCCATCATTTAAGTACGCATGAGAAGTGTAGTTTTTTGCGAAAATTGCAATGTCCTAAGAGCGTAGGGTATCATGGCATGCCCATTTCTTTTTTTTAGTACCACCTCAGTGCCACATCAGCATTCTCACTTTTAACACTCATACATCAAAATACCCCGTCACTCATAACACTTCTTCACATGTAATTTGGGTTCCACTATAACCAATTAAAACACAACACTTACACACAAAAAACAATTAAAAATAAAGAAACAAAGAGAAAAAGAAAGTGGCATGTGCCACTTAAATGGCTTGAGATTTGGCATAAGAGGGTGAGGGTATGGTGGCATGCCATTGAGGGTGCCAAAATGCATTCCACATAGGATATGGCATGAGTTTGTGTTACCATACCCCATGGTCTAAGAAACCGGTTTTATTATTGCCCCGATCGAGTGCCGGTTCAACCGTGCTGTTTACTAAACCGGCTTATCGTGAACAAACTCGTAACCGACAGGGTTAATCCGGGTTTTAAAACATTGCAATGCCTAAATTGCAAAGCTCAGTTGAAATGTTTTAGCGTGTAAACTGGATGGATGTTCAAGTGTGTTACTATCCCATAGTCAAAAAAGGGTGGCGTAATTTACGCTAAAATTTCAAATTTTTACAAGTGGGCTGTTGTACTATAGTTTGCATTTATACTCATAACATAAATCATCTTCCAACATTGACCTACTATATCATGTTCATCAATAATTTGTACACTAGAATTTATGAACATTGAGAAATTTCAAAACCAACACTATGTGCATCAGTTTAGGATTTTAAAGCTTGTGCACTGTGAAAAGGAAGTCGCATATTTGTCTCAACCGTGACATTTAATCGATTCCGAGATATGGGGGTTCCAAATTTTATAGGCGTGTTTTGGAAGGGTTGAGAATGTATATTGAGTACAGGGTCCGAATCTGTAATTAACCTTTCCGAAATTATTGTGTTTTATGTATCCCATGGACCATGATCATAAAGGGTTAGTACATTTTCTACCAAAATTTCAGATTTTACGAAACCTGTGGATTAGGCTTTGGTACCATACATCGCATTTATGCACACAACAGAAATCATCATCAATGATGTTGAGAAATTTCAGCACCAATTTATGATGTTGAGAAATTTCAAAACCAACACCATGTGCGTCAATTAGTTTTTCCCTACAGCTTCCATATGCAAAATTCATAGATGACTTCATCACATTGCGTTACCTAGTGGTCACACCTAATGTACTTGCTATAGGTCTGAGGTTCAAAACTCACTAGGTATGCATCTTGGGGGTTCCAGGTTAGAAACCGTCACGGGGATACTCCTTACAAGAGTTCGTGCCTAAAAACTCTTCCCGAGTAACCTGAAAAGGGAAAACCTCATCCGTTTTAGTTAAATTTAACGTTTTATCCATTTAATTGAAAATAGTTTTATAACATTTATTTACTAAACAATAACTTATATGTTTGTATATTTTATTTATTGGATTTATGTGTTTGTAGATCTTCATCAATGTACCATGGTACTTCAGCATGTTGTACTCCGTCTTCAGTCCATTTTTGACTCAAAGAACCAAAAGCAAGTTTGTGCTTTCAAAAGAAGGAAATGCTGCCGAAACACTTTATAAGTAAGTATCTTTCTTCATCAATGTTTTGTTTTCCTTGTTGACTGAGCTTTGACTGAATGCGGATGTACTTCATCGGGAATCCGTTTTAGTTTAGAAAAGTTAAGTTTGATTTTGTTTAATCGGGATTAGGTACATAAGGCCAGAAGATGTGCCGGTACAGTATGGTGGCTTGAGTCGACCCAGTGACGCGAACACTGGTCCACCCAAACCAGCGTCCGAGTTCACTGTCAAAGGTGGAGAGAAGGTCAATATTCAAATCGAGGGCATTGAGGTAAATTTAGGATATTATCTTGTACACCGAAAGTGTTAGGCACCTTTGAATTTAGCTGCTACAAATATTAACATAGTGCAACTTTTTGATCATTTAGGCCGGTGCAACCATAACTTGGGATATCGTGGTTGGAGGGTGGGATTTGGAATACAGTGCCGAGTACGTCCCTATAGCCAATGGAAGCTACACGATCGCGGTGGAGAAGTCAAGGAAGATGGCACCAACGGAAGAGGCTGTTCACAACTCTTACACTGCAAAAGAAGCCGGAAAGCTGGTTTTGTCGGTTGATAATTCTGCTTCCAGGAAACGGAAGGTTGCATCCTATCGGTACCTAGTACGAAAATCTACTGTTGTGATGTGAGTGTCGTTAACTTGTGTTGTTTGTTATGTCTAATGCTAGTGTTTTTTGGTTCCATCTAATGAATTACTGTCTGTCTATGTAATATGTTAACTTGTATGTTGTATTGAAAAAACGGTTGTATTACATTGCCTAATTAGAATAATAGTATTAGATTAATGTAGACTTCGATATCAAGAATGGTTCTTATACCGAACGTAATGGAGAAGCCTTCACCTCAGCACCACACAATCTCTTCCATGCACAATATACCTCGCTTAAGCACATATATACCTATATTTTTCTGGCCTTCCGTTAGTTGTTCTTTACTATTCGTAATCACCTTCACAACACATGGTAATACCAATATTTTTTCTGAGCTTTCGCTCGTTGTTCCTTACTATTTGTAATCACCTTCACTCGTGGTCAGGACCCCTCACGCATAGAGAAGTGCAAACATGATAGGCTACTCACATTTTGCTGGAAGTAGTTTCTCTACTTACGGGTCTATACTGGGGGTACGAATATGATTTGTCGACGGGATTGAATATGTTGTAAAATAAGTTGCAAGGTCTAGCAGAAAACCATTAAAAGTGGGGTGGTTACCCGTGAATACAAATCACATGTATGTGTTAATGTGTATGATGACATGCTATATGTAGTATATGATTATGGTCACATGTTACTGAAGAGTAAAGACCATACGTTAGCTTTAAAGCAACAGTTATACTGGTAGCTAGCGTGGTTACTTTTATTACTCCTTACGTTAAAATGAGTACACCATACTTTATTTTCTGAAAAAGATAAAATATAAGAATAATATAGCAACTTTCTTCTCATAAAAAGTATTCTACTAGTTACCACTTATGACATCTCCAACCATGTTATGTAAATATCAAGCATCAAAACTATCTCCAATGATGCTCTAAATTTGAAGAAAATTTTAGAGCATTGTTCAAAATCTTCTATATTTTGAAGGATCATTATTCATTCTTCAAAAATATTAATATAACTTTATCAATATCTTTTGATTTCTTATTAGAAGATTCAATATAAAATGTTTGAAGTTGAAGTTTAGCTAGAGGACATGATTGGTTATCAATTATTTTTAAAGGAAGAATCTTTTGGCACCTCAGATTATAAAGAAGTTACGCTTAATTTTTCAAAAATTAAATTACATAAAATATAATTTTTGTTTGACAAACAAAACTTATAAAAAATATTAAAAGAATAATCTTTTATAATATCTGAAAACAAAAAGTTAATTTTTTATTATTTTTTTCAGCAACAGCATCAACATCAACACAATCTATTTTTGTCATACATATCTTAAAAGATTTAGTCCTGTTCAAAAAAAAAAAGAAAAAAAAAAAGATTTAGTCATGTGATGTAAATGTTTAAGTCTTCAAGTTTTTTTGGTGCAAAAGGTAAACAATATATTATTAGAGCATTGGGTACGGTGGAGCCGTTGGCTCGTGCCGTTCTCAAAAAAGTGCTTCCACGTCAACAAAAGTTCCAATGGCACCACAATCCTTTAACACCACATTTACAGCCGGTACCGTTGGCACAAAAAATGTAGTGCCGTTGGACTTTATTTTATTTATTTATTTATTTATTTATTTTAAATTAAATAGTCATGGCACATACATGTAATGTTTAAGCGATAAGGATACTACGGAAATGAAAATACATTAAACATTAAATTGAAAATACGGATTACATAGCACATACACTAAGCGATACGGAAATGAAAATGAAAATACAAATTACAATGAAAAGTCTGAGTTGTAACCCTCGCTGTAATCCGAAGAATCTGGATAATCATACTTGCTGTCATAATACTCGCCTTCCGCAATGTCAAACCAGTTGTTCCTCCGGTATTCTTTATCCCTTGCTTCCTGCTCCCTACGAGCAGCTTCCTCACGTGTTAACTAGTTTTCGGTGGTATAATTTGCCCGGATTCGTGCTTTTTGGGCATTGACAATAGCCGCGTCGAACATATCCATTTTACTTGTGTCCATTTGTAGCACTCGCAAGTCCTCGACTATCTTTTAAGAATTGTATAAATTAACTCTCCCAAGTAACTCTCGTTCGATAATATCCATCTTTGCCTTGCGGTCTCACTTGTATTGTTGTTGCATCATTTCTTGAAACAATGTCGGGTTTAAACGGAACTAGCGGTCGAGTTTGACGAACGTTGACTCTTAGAGATTCGGTACATGCCATCTAGCCGTGGCAACGCGTCTGCTCCAAAATGCTCGGGTTCCTCGTCCGTAACCCGAAGAAGATTTCGCGTTGCCAATGTCTATTCGGGATTTTTCCACTTGTACTTGTCTTTCAAAAAGCCCCAAGCGCTATTGTGTTTAAAGTCTAAACCCGTCATTGCTTTATACAATGTATGCACCCTCGTTATATAATTTTTATCGTTCTCCCCACTCATAACGCTCGTTTCATTCACTAATGAATTTTACATGGTTATCTCTCGATTCATTGGAGTCCACTTTCCCGTCAACATGTTGGTACGAATAGTCCACTTGTGTTTCTCGGCTTCCATATTGTATACGTCGAGAATTCTATACCAAAACGTATCCTTTGATTGATCCACACCCTTTTTTGGATCATTGGAAATTTGATTGAAACACTCCACTAAATGCAACTCCTCGCCTTGGCTCAAGAGGTTATGAGCTCGAGTACCATCTTGCAGTTCTTTGGTTTTTTTGGTCTTCGTCTTCCCCTTACTCTTCGTCTTCGTCTTTTTGTTTTTTTAAACGCCGGGGTCGGGACCGCCTCTTCTTCATCTTCATCTTCATATTCGTTTTCGTCTCGTAGATGGAAGGATGCATGGTCGGAATTTGGTTGGGAAGCGGTGCCTTGGTTTTGTTGTTGTTGTTAAGAAAATTAAGTATATTGTTGTTGTTGTTGTTGTTGCAATTTCCATTGACTAAATAGAATTTTTTCTTCGGGATTCATATATGGGTTTGGGAAGGTGGGAAAGTAAGGCGTTTGAGGGTATGGATTCGAAGACGAGCCCGAATTCGAATACGAGCCCATAATTTGGTTCGAAGGGTCGGTTAGCATATTGGTAATCCATGGTGAATTGGGATTCATTTTTTTTGGAAAAAAAAGATAGAAGCAGAGAATAGTATGATATAAAATATATTAGAAGTGTGTGTGAAGTATGAAATAATAAGGAGGTACTTATAGGATTTTTAAGGGGTAAAATTTAATTTTTTTGGGTGTTAATTGTGTCCAAACGGTTATATATCCGTTGCCAAACGTTCCTTTTTTTTTCTTTCCCTAAATTGCATCGGTCAACCTATCTGCTGGTGCGAAGAGGCGACCTTGGAGCATGTAGGGATTGCAGGGGTTTTCCGGGCGAGACATGCTCATCCCAACACAGATTGTTAGCTTTGGATTCGTTTTTCGTGAGGCAACAACCTAGGAGAGCTGTGACTAGGTTCGCAAGGATTCTATGGAAGAATTTGTATGGGGAGGCGGTAGAGGCTTTCAGAATGAAAGTCTTTGAAGGGCTTTCATCTCGGTCGGGGGAGTTGACTGCTAGAGATGCGGACCAGTTGTGGACCGTGCTGGCCGACGTCATTAAAGACGCTGCTAAAGAGTCCCTCGGTGTGGCTAGCGGAACAACTAGGACCCAACCACCCAACAGGGAATCTTGGTGGTTTAGTGAGGAAGTGCAATCCAAAGTTGCCGTGAAACAATCCAGATTCAGAGAATTTCTTCGGTTTCGAGAGGGACACCAAGCTGACATTACCGCCGCGGAGGAGAGGTATAAAGTAGCTAAAAGAGAGGCAAAAAAGGCAGTGGCTCAGGCGAAGGAGAAGGCGTACGAAGATTTGTACAAAAAACTAGACTCCAAAGAGGGGGCAAACGATATCTTCAGGATTGCTAAAGCCCGAGAGAGAAGAAGGCGGGACCTAGGAAACGTCAAATATATCAAAGATGTTGGCGGGCGGACAATTGTGGTCGAAGAAGATATTAGGAAAAGATGGGGAGAGTATTTCTCCTCACTTTTCAATGGAGGAAGCTCAGAAGGAAGCAGGGAAGAAGATAGCAGTAACCTAAGACCTGAAGGTTACTATTCGAGGATTAACCAACCAGAAGTGAAGGTTGCACTTCAGAAGATGGGAAAAAACAAAGCGGTAGGGCCAGACCAAATCCCCATAGAAGCGTGGAGGTGCCTGGGGCAGGAGGGGGTTGAATGGCTGACTCGTCTCTTCAACAAGATCTTCTCCGGTGCTAAGATGCCAGAGGAATGGAGACTAAGCGAAGTCATCCCCATCTATAAGAACAAGGGGGATGTGCAAGTGTGTAGCAATTATAGGGGCATCAAGCTCCTTAGCCACACCATGAAGTTGTGGGAGAGAGTTATTGAGAGGAGGCTGAGAAGGGAGACGAGGGTGTCTGAGAACCAATTTGGCTTTATGCCGGGAAAGTCATCGATGGAGGCTATTCACCTTCTCAGGAGTCTCATGGAGAAGTACAGAGAGAGACAAAAGGACCTGCATATGGCGTTCCTAGACCTTGAAAAGGCATATGATAGTGTCCCACGAGAGTTGATTTGGAGAACTCTTTTTGATAAGGGAACCCCAAGGAAATGCGTGAGAGTCATCAAGGATATGTACGAGGGGGCTAAGACCCGTGTAAGGTCAACCGTGGGGATCTCAGAGTTTTTCCCGGTGAGAGTTGGGCTCTACCAGGGCTATGCTTTAAGTCCCTACCTCTTCGCCTTGATCCCGGATGACCGCCTGTCTAGAGGATTCAAGAGGGCATCCCGTGGAGCATGATTTTTGCTACGGCAGACATTGTGTTGGTGGCAGAATTAGCGAAGGGTTAAACATCGACTTTGGAATACCGGAGGGAGGCTCTGGAAGACAACGGCCTTAGGGTGAGCAGAGACAAGACTGAATACAAGAGATGTGTCTTTGGGAGAAGCGAGTCGGGCCACTACGAGGATATTCGTATCGGCGACCAGATCCTGCCACCCAAGGAGTCCTTCAGATATCTGGGATCAATGATTCACAAATCAGGGCGGATAGATGAGGACGTTACCCACCGGATCAGAGCTGGTTGGGCGAAATGGAGGGCGGCGTCGGGAGTCCTCTGTGACAAGAACGTCCCATTAAAGCTAAAGGGGAAATTTTACAGAGTGGCGATTAGACCTGCTATGTTGTACGGATCCGAATGTTGGCCCATCTCCAAGGCCCATGCCAACAGGGTAGAGGTGGCCGAACTGAGAATGCTAAGATGGACGTGTGGTAAAACCTTGCTTGACATGATCCCGAACGGAGTTTTTAGAGAAAAACTTGGCGTCGGAAATATTATCTCGAAGATGAGAGAAGGTAGGTTGAGGTGGTTCGACCATGTCAGGAGAGGGCCACAAACAAATACGCGCCGTTAGAAGCGGTCGAGGCGCTAGTAGTAGATGGCGTGAGAGAAGGGGCAACCAATCTCAGGTGGGAGGATAGACTTAAGCTTGACATGTCGGAGCTTCTCTTGTCGGAGGACATGACCTCAGATAGGAAGGGGTGGAGAGATAGGATTAGGATCTGCGGGTAGATTTGGCTAGGGTGTTTAGTGGCTTAGGTGGTTTTTAGTGGGTTTAGACTTTTAGGCTTTTCTTGGTTGCTTTGCCCCGGCGTTTTCGGCTTTTGGCCCTTTTTTGCTTTGCCGTAGCTCTAGGCCTCGTGCGTTGCTTTGCTTTTGCTTTGGGTTCCTCTGGCCTGCTTGCTTTTCTTGCCCTGTTTTTTGTTTTTAGTGCCCTGTTTTTGCTGCTCTGCCTTTCCTTGCCTTGTTTTTCTTGCTTTCGTTTCTGCTTGGCTTGTTGCTTTATTGTCTTCTGCTTTCTTCTCTCCTCTTTCTCACCCGCACACCTTAAATGTCGAGGTCTCGCTGGAAGTCTCTCTACTCCCGGGTTTACCCGAGGTAGGGTAGGATCCGTCTACATTTCTACTCCCCATACCTGGGCGCGGATTGGGTTTGTTGTTGTTGTTGTTGTTTAAAACCCCCAAAAAAAAAAGATTGGCGATGGTTGTTACCAACGGAGCGAGGAAGAACGGCGCCGGAGCTAGTACGGTGTGCCGTTGGTTGATCTAGGCGGTTAGAATGGCTATGGCTCACCAGCCAAGCGCACCTCCTGCTCTTAACATCATAATTTTTTACATCAGATAACATGGGCTGCACTTGGACATACCGAAGCCAGACATACACTTAGAAAAAAAAAACATTTGATAACACTGCAAGGATACAGCTCAGACAATACACTACAAGACCAAACAATATAGACAAAACTAGATACAACATCATACTTAGAGCAACAACTAGCTATTCAATCATTGCCATTCAATAAAGACCCTTTTTAATGCACCAAGACCATACAACTCACAACTACATTTCCAACTCTCCTTTCCACCATGATCATTCAACCCACATCCACAATGACTAAGATGGGCAAGGAGAGAGGCATCACTGTGTAGTTTACAACCACCCATAACCCTCCTAGTCAAGGGCTATACCAAGGATTCTACATTTCCATCTCTTCAATATGGCTTCAAACCTTTGGGAACACATACCTTGAGGGGAGACCACCCATACCTCCAGTAGATTGAGCATAGTGTGGACCAAGAAGGTTTTTAAGTCTTAAAGTTGTAAATATTTAATATACTTCTTCTCAATTTAGGTCCTTCTATCATCCAAATTCAAACACAGATTGTAACAGTTTCACAATTATGTCATTGCATATTAATTGCTACACTTATAACTCAATGTAACCATCAAGATGAAGTTGAAGTTTTGTTAGAGTTTTCAAGAATACAAACCATCTCAAACTTTTCTGGAAAAGTTCATGCACTTATAACATAAAAGCATCTCACATCTATAAATAACACTAGAAGGGGATCCGGTGACTATTTTTTTTGTGATAAAATGTTTTTCACTTTAAACATTCCTTATTTATCATGTCGCAAATACTTTATAACGTAGTAGATATAATTTTTTTCAAAAGTAGAACGTCTAAATTATTAATAGTGTAAATAGTTAGCTCTTTTATTTTTCAAATATTAGCATTAAATTGGTGATTATAAGTTTAGTAAGCTTTTTTTATAAACAATTGTACTAAAATAAGTCACTATTATATAGTTTAAGTGAGACATAAATTTTTAAATTTTACATGAATTTTTTAATTTTCTTTTTATAGTAATATTTTCTGTGTTAAAATTTTAAGCCTTCATTTTATAGAAAGTCCCAAATACTTTATAATGTAGTATATGGTAAAGTTAAAATAAAAAGACAAATATCCGTAAAAAGAATAAAAAGAATTTTTTTTTAAAAAAAAATTCTTAAAAAATTCCAAAAAAATTCCACAAGATCGGGTATGTTGGTGCATAAAACTTTTGTGAAAAAAGTTTTTCTAATTTTGAGTTTTATACGTTTTTTTTTTAATGCACAAAAACTAATTTTGATCAAGAAAAAATTTTGATGCACAAAATTTTTAACTTGTTTTAGTTAGATGCGTAATGTTATTTTGATGAAAAAAGTCAAAGAAGTTGGGTCGAAAAAGGAATTTTTGATGCACAAAAACGACGAATTTAATGCACAAACGTATTCTTTCTAAATTTTTTAGAAAAGTATTCACTTTTAGAAAAACTTCCTTCACAACTTTTTCATGCACCAACATACCCGATCTTGTGAAATTTTTATGGAATTTTTCGAGAACATTTTTTGAAAAAAAATTATTTTTATTCTTTTTACGGATATTTGTCTTTTTATTTGATATTTACCCATGTAGTATATATATATGGATAAAGATATGCATTCCTTTAGCTTCCCACACCTCCCAATTGATGTCCCGGCATTGTTCGGTCGTATATCACCAGCAACAATGTTTCTCCAAATGCACAACTCGGTGAGTTGGAAAACACTTTACCCACAAACATGGCTGATGGTGTTACCCAACTCCAGGAAACTCCACTGAAACGTTTGAAACGAGGCCCAACGATTACTACTTCGTTGAAATCCACTAAACCAAAATTTTAACATACCAAGATAGTAATTTGACAATGATTTATGAAAATTATGTGTCTTTCTTTCTTTTACATAAACATTAAACTGTGTTACGCTCTCAGAACTTTCTCTATTGATCAACATCATTGCTATAAATTACATGCCATGATTTTCAACAAATATCATAAAAAAAAAAAAAAAAAAAAAAAAAAAAAAAAAAAACAACTAGAATTCATTGTAGACACTTTGCAAAAATATTCTAATATCTATGACTTTACTAGAGATATTTTGGGTGTGTTTAGTTGGAGAAAAAATTCTCATATTTCTTATCTCATAGTTTTGTAAAAATTTGGAAGGGGAATTTATCTCTACAAAACACTTGAAAATATAAAAAATGCGTTTTGTTAATGTATGTATTTTCTATTTTGAAGAAGGAGATAGAGGGGTAGGGGTTACAAAGAAAAACAACTAATCTTATTTTTACATTAAATGAGAAAGGATAAATAATAATTTATAAGCACATTAAAGAAGCATGATTTTTAATTTGCAGAGTACTACGACCATGGTGATCCTACATTTGAGTGTAAAGAATGTCATGCTTTGCTATGGGAAGCGGAAGCCAGAAAAGGATACGATGGTAATCCAACAAACAAAGCGTATAGTATATGCTGTAGCAAGGGAAAAGTTTCTATTAAACAACCGCTTCCTGCTCCAAAGCCCTTACATGATTTGTTTTATAATGATGATGCAAAGAGTCAGAATTTCAAAAACAACATTAGAACATACAATAGCATGTTTGCTTTTACTTCAATGGGTGGAAAGGTTGACGATTCAATCAACAGACAAGGCCGTGCTCCATATGTTTTCCGCTTGCGTGGACAAACATACCATAGTATTGGTAGTTTGCTTTCGGAACCAGGTGCTCCTCCGAAATTTGCACAACTATATATATATGACACAGAAAACGAAAATGTGAATAGAGCAATATCATTAAGGTAATTTGAATTGCATTTATTTCCATTTATGTATAAACATGTTGTTTAAATGAGTTGTGCATCATTCTGAATTTTGGTTTAATCAATTCAAATTACTAATATGCAGCAATTCTTCGTCATCCTCATGTCCTTCGAATTCAAAGCACCCTATCGATCGAAATATTATCAACGAGGTAAAAGACGTTTTAGAAACTTCAAGTGATTTGGTAAAAACATTTAGAAGGGCGCGTGATCGATACATAGAAGACACATAGCAAAATATCAAAATAAAGCTCATTGCAAGCGAGGAAAAGATGGAAGAAATTACAATCTTCCCACTGCCAACGAGGTTTCTGGTCTTATTGTAGGCGAATTCGATTCATGCGCAAAACCAAGAGATATTGTGATAGACAAGTATCGTGAAGGTTTGCAACGTATCAATATTTTCCATCCTATGAACCTCCTCTTGCAGTACCCTTTGTTGATGCCCCGTGCGTAAGATGGGTATCATTTGGATATACCACTGAGAAAGAAAGCGGCCAGCGGCCATAGCAAAAGAAGGAAAAAACAAGCATAAAGTGCGGCAGTGGTTTTCTTATCAAATACAGGACCGTCCTAATCAAGAAATTTTTTTACGCGTAGAGGTTGTTTGTTTTAGCAATTTCTTGTGGATGGTTACACTATGGTTAAGACTGAGCGTTTATATTTCCATCGATCATAACAGTCAAAACTTAGGTGTGATACGTACTCAAATATTCGTCAGAGCATTGCATCTGGAAACATAGACCCAACCGCCCTTGGAAAGTCGGTCGTCTTGCCTTCTACATTTACCGGTGGACCAAGGTACATGAAGCAAAACTATTTGGATATGATGGCGTTATGTAGATGGTACGGTTGTCCGAATTTGTTCATAATAGTAACGTGCAATCCTAACTGACCAGAGTTCGCAAGATATATGCGAGAGCATAACCTTTCATCTTGAGATCACCCTGATGTGCTTACAAGAGTTTTTAAAATAAAATTGGACCAGTTGATGAAGGATTTGAAAGATTTGCGTTTATTTGGACGTGTTCAAGCACGTACTATACATAAACCTTTACTAATGTATTTTCTTCTGTAACAAATTGTGTGCACATACATTATTTAATTTTGAAGTAACTTTTCTTTATATTATATTTTGCAGTTGTATATACGGCTGAGTTTCAAAAAAGAGAAGTTCTGCACACGCATGTATCTTGCATAGGGATGAAAAGGTTCCAAACACTGATCAGATTGACAAATACATATCAGCCGAGATACCAGATAAAGATAACGATCCCGATTTGTACAAGTTAGTTTCTAATTTGATGATGCATGGTCCTTGCGATGCGGAGAACCCAAACCAGGCTTGCATATCCGAAGGTAATTGTACCAAACACTTTCCAAAAAAATTCACCCAACGCAGTTCAGTGGATGCGGATGGCTACCCTGTTTATAGAAGACCTGACAATGGAAGATATGTGAAAAAGAGTGGACATAAGTTACATAACGGTTATGTCATCCCGGATAATGCTCAGTTTCTAAAACGTTACCAATGCCACATTAACGTTGAGTGGTGCAACCAGACGGGGTCAATAAAATATTTATTGAAGTATATAAACAAAGGTCTGAATAGAGTGTCGGCACATTTGTATGAACCGGTTACCACGGCTGACGGTTAACAAATTGATAAACCTATTGACAAGATAAAGGTGTTCTTAGATTGCAGATATCTATCTGTTTGCGAGGTTGCGTGGAGGCTATTTGGTTTTGAGATTCATTATAGAACACCATTTGTTGAGAGTTTGTCCTTTTATCTTGAAGGCGAGTAGCAAGTTGTGTATGGCGAAGACGCTGATCTCGAAACAGCTGCTGAGAAGCAAACAGTTGGTGCTAATATGTTCGAAGGTTGGATGAAAATGAATCAACAATTTCCAGCGGCAAGAGAGCTAACGTATGTTGAGTTTCCTACAAAGTGTGTTTGGAACGCTCCAAAAAGAATTTGGACACTTAGGAAGAAAGGAAGATCGATTGGAACAATTCACAGTGTTCCCGCATCAACAGGAGACGTATACTATTGCAGGATGCTGCTAAACAGTGCAAAAAGAGGCTTGCTACACAGCGGGCCTTTTAGAGGATGACAAGTAGTATGTTGAAAGTATTAAAGACGCAGCCCATTGGGCACACCCTGAACATCTTCGTGAAATTGTTATATTATTCAACACTGATCAAATATCTGTTATGTTTACTGAGACCATTTTTGCAACAGATTATGTGTAATGTTTTAATAACTTAGCCATTTATTAAGTACTGACATTACCTTTATTTAATACAGATTTGACTCTTAGTGACGAAGAGAAAAAGAATGTCGCTTTGTACTATATTGAACAACTTCTGAGATCAAGAAACTCAAATTTGTGAAATTGGCCTGAGATGCCTTATCCGGATGATAGATACATAACTGAATTTGGTAATCGACTTATACACGATGAGACAGATTATAACCCGGTCGATTTACAATCTGAATACGAACGCTTGTACGCCTCTTTGACCACAGAACATAAGGGTGTGTATGAAACCATAATACACTTAGGACACAAGAACAGGGGGTGTAACACCCCCAAATCTCTCAGACAACGGAAGACTTAATCAAGTTTTCGGGGCGTTACATTGGATTGGTATCTCACACAAGTATAGCAAACAAGATAGTCATTTATCATTCAAAACCAATCCCAAATTTAAATATTCAAAACATTAATCACAAAATGTAAATATTAGGCCCAAACATGATTTAATAAAATAGGTCCCCATAAATTATCAGAGTTGATTATGATCCTTGAACCATGCCTCCTTGCCAAGCTTCCATAGAACACGTACTCCAAACATCACTTAAATACATGAGAAAGACATGCTAAAAGGTCAGTTAACCCTGGTGAGTTCATAGGTTTAAATTCAAGTTTAAAAATAGTGGATCTGTAGGAGTTTATTTGCTATGCGAGACCTAAGATAGATACACAACAATCACATACCAATATCACAATCACAATATCATATCCGACGTCATAGTGGGCCCCTAGCGACGCTAGCCAGAACAGTCGTAGCAAAGTCTAGAACGATTGCTAACCCTGGAATAGGTCGAGGTAGAAGTCTATGCTTAGCTAGGCATCGCGTTATAGCATAGAGATGCTACCCTAGTCTAAGGCAAAAACTACCACATATCTATTTAAACAGTCAAGCACATAAGCAAATCAAAATAGTTTAAAAGGTCCAAAAAGAGTAGCATGATTCCCACCCCAAATTAGTTAAAAACATAGATAAAAGTGGGGCTATGAAACTCACCTCAAGCAAGCAACGCACAAACAAAACACTAGCAAGAAGATAACAGCTAATCACGGCTCAGCGATTATCGACTCGGCACAACCTATTAATGTAAACCAATTTTAATATATATTTCCCAAAATCAACGTTATCTACCCCAATGTATTCCTTTTCTTTATCTCCAAAAATGTCTTGTTTCACTGTTTAGTCCTAGCTTTTGGTATCATCGTGTGCGTGTATCGACTTAACATGATATCATGAATGCACTCAAATAAGTATAATGTGACTCAATGCAACACAATGAGACGTCTAAGCAATAAGCTCCATAGTCCAATAAGTTTCGGAATAAATAGTAGACCTTATCGAATTCTCAAATCGATAAACTCAATTATTTATTCGTGTCGCTTATTATCCCATAAACCGGTCGCATTCTAACGAGTCATAAGGATAAATCACCCATTAATATTGTTATCCAACGTGCCTAACGGGCTCTTATTAGAATCGTCAACCTAATAAGTCCGTTATCCACGTGGATTGACACTATTAATGTTAGGTTATCCGTAACCCATGCACACAACGTAAATAAAATTAATTACTTGAAACTAGTATTAAATGCTCAATAATGGCACATTTCGATAAACGTGCACTCGAAACATTAAATACTTATTTATTAGAAAACCTTTCCATTTTTAGTTGTTAGTTTCCATTTAAAATAGTAAATAACAAGACAAGTCTTGTTATCGATATTTTTGGTATAAAAACCTTTTTATTATTTATGTTTCATAGTTTATTAACACTTTCATATATATATGTTTCGTCAATTTCAATATTAGTTTCATATCGTTATTCGTTTCGAGTCCACAAGCACGAGTCATGACTCCTCGGCTTTTAATCAATCAATAGTCCAAAATATACTAAAGTCCATGTTACGGCGTTGTCGGGGTCAACAATGACTAAAAATTCAAAGTAACACCGACGTTGCTCAACGTTGACAATTTATATTATAAGTCCAAGTAATTAACGTAAATAGCGCAACTCAATCTCAAATCAACCCAAATCAATCTCGCCAACCAATCAATCTACCAAATATATCCGAAACCAATGTTATGACCCTAATGGTCATGACACGGTCACGGTTAAGACCACGTGAGCCAAACAAGCTCTAGAAGCTTTTCGGCTCCACGTATCTCATCCAAACACCAACAATATCAACCAACAAGCTACAACAACAACCCGACCCGGGCCCTTGGTCCATATGGGTCTCGTACACACCACACCACGACCCAACGTGGGTCTTGGTGGCTCGTACGCCCCATCAAACATAACCAAACGCTCCCAAATGGCTTCTACAACATCCAAACACAATCAATCAACCTCCAATTATCATCCAAACATCAAACCAAACAACTAATCTAGACCCATTTCATGAAACTAAACCTAAAATGCAGAAACCCAACAATATGATACACCACATGATACCAAATCACTAGCTACATGTTTTATTTAATGTAAATTAGTTTTAATCCCATGTTTCACCCAAAAACCCCATTAGGTCGAGCAATAAACGAGCCCTATCTACAAGATTTAATGAAAACCCCAGAATCACGAATCGTATTTGTAAGATTTGGAGGTGTTAATGTAGGCTTCTATAAGAGATATATATATGGATGGAAAGAGGAAAGAGAGATCTACAAAATGGTGGTGGAGGTGAGATGTCACTCGCCGGAATTTGGCTGGAAAGGGGCGGCGGCGGTGGTGGTAGTTTAGGGTTAGGGTTTTTAGAGAGAGAAAGTAGTGAGAGAAAGTTGGTGTAGGTGTTTTTAGAGAGAGAAATGGAAGAGTTATTATGAGGTAGGGAGGGAGTATATATAGTTGGGAAGGAGCGACCTCAAAATAAATAAAAGGTGAGGAGGGGGCGCCGGCCAAGGTGAAAGGGGAGGGGCCGAAGCCGTAATTTTTCGTAATCTATCCCGTTTACCCACTCCCGAGCTCATAAATTGTCCTATGAGTGTCCCACGACGTTCCTTCGACTTTCTATTATGTTTATTTATGTTTTCCACGAGTTTTGACTATTTATTTGTCAAGTTTTGAGTTATAGTTTAAAAGTTACATTATTTCTTGTTTTAGGCTTTTATTGTGCCGAATCGAATAGTGCCTAACAAAAAGAGTTAAAACTCACACGATAACTCATCTAATAGTAAAATAAATCATAAAAACTAATAAACGATATCAAATCAAGTCATGGTCGATAAAAATAGTTATAAAGGAAAAAGCTCGGTTTAGTTTAACGTAATGCGGTTACCTAAAATAGACTCCCTAATTTGCCAGTTGTCACAGGGGGTGTACTTTGTTTACGGATACAGAGGTACGGGGAAGACCTTCTTATGGAAGACGCTTGCTGCCGGTATTAGAAGAAAAGGTGATATAGTTTTAAATATGACATCCAGCGGTATTACGTCTTTATTAATGTCGGGAGGCCAAACTGCTCATTCAAGATTCCATATTCGTATCAACGTAGATGAGACTTCTACTTGCTCTATAAGTGCTCAAAGCGATATTGGAAAAATGTTAGAGAAATGTAAATTTATTATTTGGGATGAAGCGCCCATGGCAAATAAGCTTTGTTTTGAAGCATTATATCGGTCTTTGAGAGACATACTTCATACAAGCAGGTATGACATGTGTGATGAGCCTTTTGGAAACATGACCATGGTTTTTGGCGGTGACTTTAGACAGGTTCTAGTTGTTATTCCAAAAGGATCGCGGGAAGACATTGTTACTGCTTTTTTGAGGAAATCTTACTTGTGGGACTACTGCAAAGTTCTTAAGTTGACCGCGAACATGAGGCTAACTGTGGGATCACGCCCTGAAGATGTCAACGAGATATTGGAATTTGCAGATTGGATATTGAGAGTCGGAGACGGAGACCATGGAGAACCGAATGACAGAGTGGTTTCTATGGATTTGCCACATGAAATTTTAATAGATGTGGCTGATGACCCGATTAAATCTATTATTGACTTCACTTATCCAATCACTTTGGATAACATACATGATCCGACGTACTTTCAAGAAAAGGCAATCCTTGCTCCCACAAATGAAGTCATAGACAACATAAATGACCATATGTTGGACAAATTTCTAGGAGAAGAAATGGTTTTCCTGAGTTGTAACAGTGTTGGCAAAAGTGAATGTGGTGCCATCATTGATCAATCCGTTTTCTCGCTAGAATTTATCAATGGATTGAAGTTCCCAAGTGTTCCAAAATCACAAAATTGCTTTAAAAGTGGGAGTCACGATTATGTTGTTGCAAAACATTGATCAAGCCAATGGATTGTGTAATGGGACAAGACTCCAAGTTCTTAAATTATTGAGAACTTCTATTCACACACGAATCATTAACGGAACCAACTTTGGAAAAACGGTAATCATACCAAGCCTGAGAGTTACTCCGTCTGATAAGCGTTTACCGCTTAAGATTGTCAGGAAGCAATTTCCTTTTTCACTTTCGTTTGCAATGACAATTAACAAATGACAGGGTCAATCGTTATCAAAAGTTAATTTGTTCCTCCCCCTACCAGTTTTCAAACATGGAAAACTATACGTTGTTGTCTCAAGAGTTAAAAGCAAACATGGTTTGAAGGTTGTCGTTTGTGATCAAGATGGAAATATGTCTAAAACTACTACAAATTTCTTGTACAAAGAAGTACTTGAAGGCCTATGAACAAGGTCGAAGAGTCGAAGAGGTATGTGCAATATACATGTTATAAGTTTTTTTTACCATATTTTAAATTATAATGTATTATGAATCATGAACTGCTTTTACTTATATTGTCTATGGAATGTTAGGTGAGCATGAAATTGGCATTTGGTACCAAATTGGTGTTTGCTCACATACGTCATTTGCTATTCAAGAATGTCAAATTTGGAGACGCATAAACGACATCGATGTTTATTATTTTAATTGTTAGTAACTCAATTGATTGTCAATTAATTCATGTATTATGTCATTGTTTCTCATATATATTAATGGAACATGTTTAGTTTTGTATTTTTCTTATTATCTCATTTTCATATTTCTTTAAAAACCCCGTAAATCCACGGGTATTTAAGCTAATATAGTAATAATTAGGGAATGGATCCTTTTGGTATTGGCTGGGTCCAACCAATCGAGATAGGGACGGGTTTTTAGATGCATATTTTTCATCCATTGATTTATTTTATAATATTGATTTTTTATTTTCGTTTTCAACTTTGGTTGGGGGTGTTTGTTTAAGCTTATATAAAATAAGTCACAATTTTGTGCCTTATTTTAACGGTTATAAGCTTACCCATAACTATCAAAATAAGCTACAAAATTATGGCTTATTTAATATAAGCCGAACTCATATAAGCTAATGAGTCCATATATTAAACAAACACCTCCTTAGTTGTGGTTTATATATATGTGTTGGTAAACAACAAAAGTAACACAAAAGTTACAAGTCAAACCTCCAACTTTTTTCCGAAATGTAAATATTTAACCTCTCCATACATATTGTTAATGTTTATTTTTTTAGCATGTATACATTTATGGTAGCAAGATTTTTTTTTAACGGCAATTTTAACTATCTCACACTTTTTAAACAATAAATTTATCTCACGTGTCCTAAGCAAGACTTGAACCCACAAACATTTCAAATTGGTGAGCTTCTCACACAGCATGAGTTGCCATTGGAACACAAGCCCTTTATTATTTATGGTAGCAAGATTGAGAGGCAATTTATCAAATAAAAATTACTATCAAAAAATCCATTTTTATCTTGCAAATATTTTGAACCCCTTTATAAATGTTGTCGTTGTTGTTTTTACCTTAAACTACTTGCTGAGAATTATGACAACCGTATTATTCAAACACACGTTTTTATATTCACTTTTAAAACTTTACGCTAAACATTACATAGCAACAATTTTATACAATGCGTGTGCATCACACTGTCTCGTGTGTGTGTGTCTATATATATATATATATATATATATATATATATATATATATATATATATGTATATATATATATATATATATATATATATATATAATAGTGTACGTTTGTTGTACTTATTGTATTTATTGTTCAGACCTTATAACCACATGTTTGGGTACTTAGTTCTTGCAATTTTTCTCACAATTATCCATCTTGTCCCAACAATCGACCATGCCATTAGATTTCTTGTTTTTGCAACAAAACATAATCTTATCCACAAAATCTTTAGACTGACAAGGTCCGTCTTTCACAATCGCAGCTTTGCTATCTATACACACAAAAACACGGTTCTAGCATTAGATTCGATCAAAGTAATCGACATCTTAAAGTAATATATAAAGATAAATTTATTAAAAACGTAGATATAAATTAGATGGTAGAACAAAACAAAGTATTTTTAAATTTGAATAGAAAGTTTTAAGTTATTTAAACATGAAATTGACATGCATTGCCCGCTCCCAAACTATATATACGAGTTGGCCTGATCACTTATATGATTTAGTCATCATCAATATGTAAAGGATGCATATTTGAAAGTATATGCGTCATATATAACAATATAATATGCACATAAACTCATTTATATAATACATAAAAAGCTAGCATTAAATAGTTTACCTTGAACCATGCATGTAAGAACAAGGACAAAAAGAAATGCAGTGAGCAAAGGAGAGGTCTTCATGTCAAAGTCGTTTTCAAATCACTATATGATCTATGAAAAGAAAACTAAAAGTTTCATGGGATTTGGTGAATATATATGAGGTGTTAGTTCGGCGTGTCCTATAATTCATTACGTGTTGCTTAAATTTTTTTTGTTAGGTTTGCTCACTGAATATCTCTTGGTGATTGTTAAGGTGGTTTAGTGTCATCTTCAGGATGTATTGACATCTTGGTTATGATAGATAATTTATTGGTTTAACTTTCTTCGATATTAAATCATATACACACACACACACATATATATATATATATATATATATATATATATATATATATATATATATAGGCTCCGGTTCCATTGATAAGGTTTTTATTTTGAGAAGATTGAGAAATCTTCATTTGAGCAAATTGATTCATGTTTTTTATTTGATTTACAAGTAAACATGATTTTATAGTGAATCGAATCTATAAATCACAAATTTGATTCACAAATCATTGTTAAAATCGAGTTATGATGATGATTCATTAAATTTGTACAGATGATTCAGTATTCTACATACATCGCAAAATAGAGAGATTTTTAACATTGATTCAAATTTTTTTTTACACATTTTGAATTTTAATCACATTAAAATGAGTTTTACGCTTGAAAAACATGAATTAAAGTTAAAAATCTATCGTTTTTGAAAACCTTCAAATATATATATATATATATATATATATATATATATATATATATATATATATATATATATATATATATATATATATATATATATATATATATATATATATATATATATATATATATATATATATATATATATATATATATATATATATATATATATATATATATATAGCGAAGCGTTACATAGATAGAATGCCTCGTAAACCCACTTCATTGCACAAGAATTCATTATCACCATGTCATTACATTGTTGCCATGTAAGCATTTTTAAAATTTATTTTATTTGAAGACATTTAATTAATTTTGAATTTTATACAATTTTTTGATTTTTACCGAATGTCACCTCAATGCCCAGTAATTCAATTTAATGCCACATAATTATTTGTTGTCCAACTAAGCAATTTTTTTTTTAATTTAATTAGCTATTAATTAAATTTCGGATTTTTTTTTATTAATTTTCGAAATTTGTTTATAAAAAATGAACCTTGGTTATTTGGTTGAATAACATGTGTGTTTACCATTAAGGCAACATGACTTTTTGGAATATATGTTGCAAGTCCAAAAATATAAATCTATGCAACCAATGGAGAATCCCTACAAATTAGGTGATAATATTAGAAATACAATCTCACTTTTTATTCATTCACCGTAATACATAGTTTCATACCCTATCTTTTTCTCAAAACCCTAATATCATTTATTCATCCTCCTGCATAATGATCGATAATTTTTATTTTCCTTCTATTAGTCATAATGTTTTTTAACGTTTAACCTACATTCTTCATAGGGCTTACCATGTTAACCACTTCGGTGGCTCTTTGAACAAGTGGTTTATGAGTACACAAAAACGAAGCAATGGTCTGATATGTTGCTCATAATGTGTATATTAGTATCCAGAACGTCACCCAATATTTTTGTAGCTACCCCAATAAACCTGTATATAATTATGATGTTGTAAGGAACATTAACAAACTGATTGTTGTTTGTTTCATTGGTTAGGAGATGCAAGTGAAAGCAGTTTTTTCAAGGGAAAGAATACCTAAAGTGGAACGTCACCAGCATTGGCTTCTCAGGTTAGTTTTGTTTGAAATAAGTTGTGGTATCATACTTCAGATGTGAAGTATGTGTGCTTTGAAGCTCTATTTAATCTTTTTTCAAGGGAGTCGATAAGTAATTAAATCACTTATATAATCATTAAGCGGTTTGTATTTTTTGTTTAAAATAAGTTGTGGTATCACACTTCAGATGTGCTATAACACTATTAGAAATATAATTGTGATTTGTCTTCCTACTTTTCTATTGTATTATGTTTTTTACAAGTTTTTCAGGCGTAATAAATAATTATTTCGTGCTTTCTTGCAGACAAATTCGAGCAAATGTTGAACGAATGGGACTTAAGATTTCTTCATGTGGGGATGATACGCTGCGGCTCCGCGGATGTATTGATGCTTCCTATTTCTTGAATGCAGCTCTTAAGCAACCTGATGGTACATTCAGGTAATGAATTAGTAACCTGATGGCTCATTATGATAATACTACTCGCATTTTTAGATATCAGATCGCACATCAAATGAACAAACCAATACAAGAGGCGTTGGTGAAGAAATTTAAGCTAACAACTACATTAAGTACAGGTAAAATTATATATTGTACATTGTGTAGATGCCTTAAAAAAATAGCCAAGTTGTTATTGTTATGACAAACTGAATATCTACATTCTAAAACAATTATTAAATTTAAAGTGGCCATGTAGTTGACAATACTACATGGTTAAACCAGGTTCAAATGTGAAAACTTAGTACCAACGAGAACGTTCACGAAGGTAATTGATAGTTTGATAAGATGAGATCTTGCACTTACTGTCAACCCTTAATATTATAACTCATATCTTTGTTAGAAGTGAAAGTCAGCAAGACTTCATGATTGGATATCTATACCTTCAATAGAGAAATCAAACAAGGTCCATTAGATATCTATATCAACATTAATTTCAATGTATTTTGTCATATAATGTTAAATGCATTGGTGACAACAAAAGGACACGAGAGAATGTATGTTGGCGACTTTGGATTCTTGGGTTGCTGCTACTCATCTTATTAAGATGGTCCGTCTCTTCTATATCATTGTTCTTTTTAAGTTCTAAAATTTGTTTATGAATAGTAATGATGATATGCTGGTGTAGAGAATAGATTTTATTTTTAAATTCTGTTATTTGCTTACAAATTAAGATAACTTTTTTAGACTATGTGCTTACAGTAATTGCTACTTTTATTATAATTAAAGGCTGAGGTTGTAGATTATTGTAGCGTGAGAGTCATGAATGGCATTGACATGGAACTTTAATTAGTTAAATATGTTCTTTATTGAGATATAATTAGCAAAGTTATTAGTTTGGAGATTGGTGCTCAAAGGTTTAAAATTTGACTTTCAGATTCACATAACCAGATTAGGTGCTGATTATATGTCTTTGTTGGCCCATAGTTTGATTGATACTTTTTTTTATAAATAGTTTCTTATGATGTACATGATATGACTTAAGATGCTATGTGTAGAAATATGTTTAAAGCAAACTCCCTCCCAAAAAAGTCAAACATTTTGATCTTTTTAGTATATAAAAGAGTTAGCATTGACTATTCGACTACGTTCGATACGTTACTATCTAAATCCCAAATCCCGACAAATAATCCTGGGTTGTCACTATATGTCACGTCATGTATGATATCTGATAAGAATTGTAAATGTGACTTTTAGGCTTTCATTTGTTTCAGGTTTGTAAACACGGTTTCCTGCACTCTTAATGTTTGGTTTCAGGGGAGTAGACGCTTGGTGACAAGCATTCTCAGGCGCACTTTACATCTCATTAGAAGTTTTTTCGATAATTGGTATGTATTAATTTTAATTCACTACATTATTTTTACTAACAAATAATAGTGAAACGTAACCGTAATTGCATTGTACTTTAAAAGGTTAAAATCCGTCTGTGAGGAAAAATTAGGTATAAACGATCGGAAATTATTTCTTGATGAGGTATAATCCGTCACATGTTTGTTTTTACCTGCTAATCAAGATGTTGCTACATCAAATGATATTATGTTTGAACTCTAAAGTATAGCAACATTCCAAAATGATAACTTATAAAGCTTCTGTTTTTGTTTAGGGGATAACACTATTGGAGACTTGGGGTACTGATGCAGTCGATGTAAGTTATCATTTTTCTGCTTAATGATAAGTTAAGTGTTATTGGATAAAAAATTATTAGGGTTGATCTTATTCATGTTTATTTTTTTCTTTCTTAGATCTTAGAGGGCAAATCTTATCAGCTAAAGTTTCCGTGGGTTGGTGTTGTAAATCGATCACAACAAGATATCAAAAAAAGGGCCGATATGACTTCTGCTAGAAGTAAAGGTGCTACCCTAGAATACAAACATTTGGCTTCAAGAATGGGTTCTGAATTGATGTTGCAAAGATGCTTTCAAAGGTCGGTTTTCAATTACAAATTATTTTTCTGTTTGTTGTATACAATGAGTGTTGACATATGACTTGATTTTCTCTCAGCATTTACAAAGTGTCATCCAATCCTGAATTCCGGGTTTACAGTCACTAATAGTTAAAACCATAGCTGAACTTGAAGCTGAACTGAGCCATCTCGGGAAGCTTATTTCAACTGATGCTGGTGGAAGCCTCTGTCACATGTGTTGTAAAAAGAACACAATTTGTAGTTTTAGTGCATAATCTTAATAATGAATTGTTGTTACATGAGATTGATGCTTACAGTAAAAAATGCAGGGAAAGTTACTTGCAATAATGGACCTTTCCTTTGAACAAATATACAAAGAACATGTAGACGTAATGTAAGTATACGATCCTTAACCACTGGGAAATTTCGACCATTTAGTTATGGATCAATTTGGCATATGCTTATGCAGGTCTTTGTAAAACACACCTACAAGGTCTGAAGTACATAGTTCTATAATTGGTTTAGATGATGCAGAACCAAAAGAGGAGGCGAGGAGAACATTCAGAGTGGTGGTCAGGTTTATACCAATGAGGATGTAGTGGTCAAGCTCAATGTTTGGGACAATGACTACTCAAAAGCCGTTGCATAGGGTGCATTGAGTGCCCTCAAACAGTTAATTATTACGGATAAAAAGCTTCCAGGTGTGTACTTGATGCACATTTCTAATTATATTCATCAAAAGCTTGACTGAGCAAATGGGATTTTTGGGTAAGAAGGGTCTTTACATACGACTGGGATGCAAATGGGATTTATAATACTAAAATTTAATCCTATATGTTTATACAATGTCTTAAAGTAATAGTTGCTTGGATGCCTAAACCCCTTTAATCTCAATTATATGACCAATTGCTAAGCAATGTCTTTCTTTACCTGGAAACAACGGCTCTATTAAATCAATATCCATAAGAATGCAACCAACTGAAATATTAACAAAATGGTTGTAGTATACTACTATATATTCGATCATGAAATATGTCTCAGATGTTGTTCTTACATGACCAAAGTAACAAATCTTTAGGTCCTAACTCTTAATATATAGAAGTATGATTGAGCTACTCTTAATTGAGGTACTATCTTCCATCTTGCATTCTTAACGAAATCATACTTCTATACAAAAGTTGTTTCATTGCAGTGATCAAAATCATGATTAATATGCAGGTGGCAAATAAAAAATCTTTAGGATCAATAATCAATTGTGGTTCCGAATTCTGTGGGCGTGTTTTGTATTTGGTGTATCTCGATTGAACTTCAGTATTATGCAAGTGTATATAATGTCAGGGTGGTTCCTTCAGTATCGATGTCGAAGAAGTGGCTCAACAACTTATTTTTATGTTTTGCCGATATTACAGAGTGGGGTCAGATATTGATGATATATTTGGAGAATTTCCTGCTCGAGCACGTGAAACGATAAGTCATAATTTATTATGCAAGTTATTTGCTTCTCAACTTTGAAATGCCATAAATAATGACTTTGTATCTTAATGCACAGATTCAACGATCAAAGTACATGTTATCTAATGATATATTTGGAGAATCTTTATCCAGAAAACGGAAACATGTAAGTCACGTGCTATTGTTATACGTAGGTTCATTTAAGGTTAATCATATAACTATAGATCGCCTAATGAAGTAATCGAATACAATGGCAAGTTTTAACCTGTACAACCCATTTGATATGTTCCCTTTTAGTGTCTATATTGGTTAATTCTCAACTCTTTTAGTTTGTTCATGGGTGTTTGAATTGCTTATTAGCAAAGGCTTATGCTTTAAGTGTGATGCCACACACACTCTTAACAACACATAAGTGTATTATTGTAGTTCTCAGATAAAATATGTCAAAGTTATATAAGGTTATTAAAAGCAATAAAAATCAATGTCGCCATCTACTATTAATCCCTTTTAACCAACATTTATTAGTTTTTTGTTTTTTCTACTCAAAATTTTTATTAATATTAAGTTTGAGATTTCTATTAATATTCCCCTTTTTGATTTCAAAATGATTTGCTTCAGTATATCATTCTTATTTTATATTTTTAAGACTAATTGTTCAAAATTAGTCTTATTAAGGGGATCTTTGCATTTTGATTTTCTAGCCATAAGTGCATTTACAGAGAGAACCCTAACCTGTTTGTATTCGGTGTGAGAATAGCTTTAATAAGTTGAATGTTTGGCAACACTGGTGATGAACGTTGTTTTGCTCCCAACTTATATGTTAATGTTTTTATATCATCAAAATAGTTACTTAGCTTTATTGGAGCTTGAGAAAAGAATGCATCGTGTATGATGTGGTTTTAATTATATGTTGTTTTGAGTTCAAATCTTTCTTTTGAAGAGTGTAACAATAAACAAAACTCAAGGTCAAACTTTGGTTTGTTCGTAACACGTTTGCCCTTTAATCATAGAGTCGGAGTTAATACTGTCGTTAAAAGGCTCACTAAAGAAAGCGTATGAGGACAAGCTAAATGGCTGGGAAGTATTGCTATTTGTGTGTTAACTGATGTCTATAATGAAAACAAGAATTCTAGATATTAAAGAAATGACGTGTAACTTTAGATCATGCATTCATGTCACATTAAGTTACAGAACCTAAAACTAAGTAGGAACTAAGTAGGAAAGGACATATCATTTGAAATATGTGAATTAAAACAAATATAGCTATCCGAATATCAATCTATGAATACAATAAAGTGGTGCTTCTAACAGAAGGATGAGATAATATTTTTTTATGGATGGTTTTGGTGACTAGCATCTTTCTTTCATTAATTATCTTGACGCTAACTTCTTCTCGGGTTTTTTCAGAAGACACTAAAAAAACCGACTACTCACAAACTTGATGGAGCTAAGGAAAGGCTACATTTATTCAAGGCTAACCTACTTGAAGAAGGCTCCTTTGACAATGCAGTTGAAGGCTGTGAAGGTGTTTTTCATACAACGTCTCCCTTTTACCATAAAGTCACTAATCCACATGTTTGTTTTTCCAATACTTGTGCGTTAGTACTGCTTTTTTTAGATCATGGTTGCTTATTGTCACATAATAGAGTGAGAATTCCTGACATATATATCTGAGGCATAAACATGAGTTAAGATTTTAAAAACACCAAAATGATACTTCTGTACTAAAACTAAACTTAAAGAAGGAATGACAAATCTCATGGTGAGTTTGTATAAATCTATGAACTTTGGTGCATGGTCAGTAACTTTATTCAGGTGCATGTCACCTTTGAGACAAAAACTTTAAATGCAGGAAAGTCATTTTTTAGTCAATCTTTAGCGAATGAAATGGTTATTGGTTGTATTTGGTTGTGCTGAAACATGAGCCTGTTAGGCGTCTTTTCAATATAGTACTATATAAATGAGAAAAAAATTTGTGCAGCCACATGTGGACCTTTGCTTTACCGCGAATATGCCTCTTCCTTTTGATATTTGTGATATACCTCTTTGTCTTCTCCTTTTGATAATCTTCTTATAGGATGGTTGATTGGTTGGGATTGCAATTTATAAGTAATTTTAAGAATATGATATTCGTCGAGTTTAGCAAAAAAGCTAAATGTAATATATATAAAGTAGTTTCCTGGCGTTTTTTATTTGAGAACTCAGAGATTGAAATTCTTTATCATTAAGTCCTCATTAATTGCATTCTTGGTTTAAGGGTTTTCGATTTGTTAAATGACATTACATAGTAAAATTAGTTCCTCGGTGAATTGATTTGAATGCAGGTGTGTCACACCCTCAAATTACCTGTTTTGCAGCAGAATGAAATTCATGGGGGATGACTGTCATAACATCACAATCACAGTTATATTGAACGACCTAAAGTGTCGTTTGAAAAGAACATCGTTTGATATAATAAAACGTTCAGAGTTTACAAAAGATAGGTCCCAAATGAAATTAGACATGCGCGAATTAAGTTTGTTACAATCCAAACGATGTTTTAAAGTGCATAAAACCCAGTGAGACGCTCGACACCGCGACTCTATGATATGTCCACATGCATGCCATGAAGTGAATGCCTTAGTTACACGAAAATAAATTGCTAAAAGTGTCAACACAAAGGTTGAGTGAGTTCATAGAGTTCATGTAAAACGCTTTATACGACTACCACAAGTATAGGCCATGTATGACAAATATGTCACATAAAAATGTTACAATTGCTATAAGCACATGACACCGAAGCTAGACCGATCATGATGTTCCTAACCAGCAGTGTTTTGCCAAACAACTCAAATAATGATATTAAATGAAATGCATCCGTTGATTGGTTGGAATCCACCAACCCCGGATGGAGAGTCACCCTCGATAGATCTATCCACTCACCTCGCTACCCGTAATTAACGGTTCATGATTTTCGATATGGGGACATTCAATTGGCAATAAAGTAACTTAAGCAATGTAATGAATTTGATATACTTGGTATCGTAATAAAAATGATGTGCAATGTATTCTCCCGCGTAGGTTTGAAATAAAGTAAACACTTGAATAAATCGGGGCTATGAAAACTCACCTTAGAGTGTAGTGACATAAGTAATGCAACATTGTCAAGAAGTATAGCGTAAGAGATAAAGAAGTATGGCGCAACGATATGGAGTCGGCGTAACCTAATGAATATAAACTCGTCTATAAATATAATACGCGAATAGTAATCGATAATCGTATAAGTTTCGAAGGTATACGCTTAGTTTTCGTGGAAGATTTGTATCAACGTTTGTAAAATGTTTAGTTTCATCATTCGTGTGGTGGTATGAAAATCTAGACTCGAAAACACATATCAAAGTATAAAATATATAGTACACGTATGAAAGAAAATAAACATGTAAGGATCGAGTAGCAATTAAGTTAGATATAAATAGATTAGCTAAGTTTAACTAATAACTAGTCTTTAGAAGTTTACCTTATATTTATTCGTTATTGGTTTTATAGTCCGATAATAGTCTAATAGGCAATCGGCCCGATATTTAAGTCCAATGTCTCAAGTCTATCACGAGAATAATAATCCGATATGTCCACAAATATGTCCGATTATATAGTCCAAATAATATTAATTCATTACGTTTAATATGTCCAAGTCCGATAGTCCAAATAGTATCAACTTGATATATGTCAAATATATATATTCTGATAATGATGATAAGGTTTATAGTCCATTAATAGTTTGTAAATTATTCCAATATAATCCAACAGTTCAATGCCTAAGTCCACTTAATAATCCAATAAGTAGCATAATAATCCCAAGTTCAATATCTAAAACCTTTGTCCAATGTCATATATATATGTATATATTTAGTCCGTTATTTATTTATCATGCCCAAATATAAGTCCGTTATAAGTTAAATGTCCAAACAATGTCCATTTTGTATCCAATTGTCAAATTGCAATTCAGATCCTAACTCAAGTTACAATCCCATTACGAGTACCAAGTCTCATAAGTTTATCCGAAACATACCAATAGCACCAAGTAAACAACTAATTACACGTTAGTCCAATATTTCAATGTTAATTACAAATTAGTCTCGTTTAGAAACATAATATTTGATACATGTATACTGTGACTACCGTACTATTTCATAAATATGTGTGCATTTATGTTATCAAACAAAGATCGCATACTAGTATTAAGCTTGGTGATTTGAAGTGCTCACGCGAACATACATATTCGGAAAAGACATGGACTGAAAATAAGTTTTATCGCCACTTTTCAAGAGGTAATTAGTTAAGTTATTAGGCCAAGGAAATAAGCTAAATTAATCGCATACAATAGGCCATAAAGCGAATAGCCAAACGCCATGGTGTGGTCACCGCCAACAAACACTCTCGGTGTCTTTTAGACTAAAACCGATCACAAACAAATGCCTCTTGGGTGTGGATTAAACTCAACAAAACAACACCCTTTGGTGTTTTGCCACGTGCTAAGAACCTGCAAACAACACCTCATGGCAGACCAAGATATGCAACCCAAACACACCCTTCGGCCGTGTGGTATTTAGCGAACAGCAACAAGGCCTAAATAAGCCATATGACATTAATAAAAACCAATTAAGTCACAAGTATTAGACCAAGAAAATTAAGTCATGATGACTAATAAGCCATAAGCATAAACCCTAACCAAATGAACGCTTCATGTTGTCTCGCTTTGATGTTAAGACCAAACAACAAGTCCGCTTAAAGCAAGCAATTTTAATAGTAGATAAATCACTAATTCATCAAATAAGTCAAAAGAATAAGCTCGCAAACGCTCGGTCAAGACAACAAAACTAGGCACACCAAAAGAATAAGCTCGCAAACGTTCGGTCAAGACAACAAAACTAGGCACACCTTATGGGTGGTAGCGAGGGCTAAATAAACAAACCAAGCGCCCTCTTGGGCTGTGGATACACATAATCTAATACCACTGGTGGTCCGGTGATGCAAGTAACAAACACTCATCGCGAGTTCGTTAAGAAGCTAGCGGAGAATCAAGCCAAACGTATTCTTTGACTACATCAGAAGAAAACAATAACACCCTTGGTGTTAACTGCTGAGAACCGAGAGCACAAGTACAAATCCTTACGTATTATGCACCGCCCGTAAAACAAAAGCCCCTCGTGGGGTTTTCTTCATGGATCGAGTACAAACCAAACAACCATTTGGTTGTTTTCGAAACATCAAACAAACACACCCTATCGGGTGGTGAACCGAGAACAAACAAACACCACTCTAAGTGGTTTTCTCTTGAACCGAGATAACCAAACGCTTCCTTTGGCGCGCTCTACTAAGCCAAAACAACCACACCCTTGTGTTATTTCTTCTTGATCCGATAACAAAAATAGGAACGCACAACCTCTTTTGGCCGTCGTGTCTAGACCAAACACAAACACAACAAATAAGCTTAAATAAGCAAATAAATAAGCAATCCGAACACAACTTCAAGACCCATACAGGTTTAGGTTTTACCCGACCCATTTATAACCGGCTCAAACAAACACCCCTTTACAAATGATTTCACCACACGATTAGGTTTTCAAAAACATTATTAGTCCCGGGTTTAGTCCACGAAAACAAAATAACGATTATTCAATAGGTTATTAAAATAATAACTAAGTTAAGTTAGGCGTTGAAATACCAACGAGGTAGAGAGGTTGGTGGAACGCGATGGTGGTGATCAGAGTGGTTAACTCGAACCAAACGAGACCCCCTTTCACTCTAAACCCTAGCAACAAATGCACCCTTGGTACTTCCTTGATGGTGACGGTGATGGTGTTATCAGTGGTCATGGATAAGAGGCGGGAGATGGTGGTGATGTTGTTGTCGATTGCTGTAGCATAAGAGAGGGAAGAGAGAAGATAATTTCTTCCCTGTTTTCTTTTTGTGTCCATCAAGTGACAGGGAAACAATTAATATAGTGTTGGAGTCGGTTAACAATAACCCTGTGTTCTCGAGTCGGATCATTAAAGAAAAGAAAATGAAAGGGAAGTAAAGTGAAGATATTTACTTCCACATTGTGTTCTTGAGTTTTACTTAAGGAGGAAAAGTAAATGAAATGGAAGTAAAGTTAGTGTAATTTGTGTGATTTTGTTTCCTCCCAAAAGTGGGCGGAAAAGGAAGTAAAGTGTTTTACTTTACTTTACTTCCATTTTCTTTAATGACAAAACTCAAGAACACAGCGTAAGAGATAAGAAAGTGAATAGGTATAGATAAGAATAAGAGTTTTGATATTATCTTGAGTTACGAGGTGTAGTTTGATCCCGGTAATTACAAACATTAGGTCCTTAAGTAATGAAATTTAAAATTGGTTATCGTAAAAATATTGTACTTACAAAGATGTTAAAACTTATCACTATATTCCAACTAAATATATAGGTTCATAATAATATGAGTAAACTAAGTTTAACATTTATGCATTAAAGACTTGTAATGTGAACTTTAAATCTTGTACTTTAGAGTTTATGATTTAATTACATAAAATCATAATTATAATAAATTAGAGTTTCATGAAAACTCAAATAAATAGCAAACGCTTAGTCTAACGGTTAATGCAAGTTAACGAAATAACGAATGCTGGTGAAATAAAAGTTGAAAACTGTTACACTTAACATATAAGAATGCTTATTTGAAATAAAAATAAGGCAATGTTGATGTCGGTGAGCACGTTTATTGGGAATGTGAGTTACATCACATTAGTTAGTTGTTGGGATCGATAAACCGATAACGTTTAATCTTTAAAAATTAGGACGTAGAAAATGAATAAGTATTTTTCTTTAGAATATTATATTAATTTAATAGAAGGTGAAATTTACAGGTGGTTACAGTATAAAAATATATCGAATAATTTTGGAAGTGTCGGATCCAATGTTTCAAAATAATGTTTACGCGATAGCGTTTATTTAATAGGAAAATAAATGTTTAATGAAAAATGCAAATCCATGCAAGAACCGATATGAAATGATGTTATTGATGATATGTAGACTAAATCTAGTCTATATGAAATGTCCTTGATGATATTCCATGAATACGCAGCTTAACCCTCAAGGTTACGCGTATTTGATACTCGTAAACCTAGTTTACGAAAAATGATGAATAGTAACCAGTGAATAGTATATTTGAGAAATGACCTGAAATTACGAGTTGTCACAAGGTGTTGTAATCTGTTCCAGTCACATTCTTATCAGTAAAACGGGCACGATCACTTTAGATATCAAAGGGTTGATGACGTTACATACCTAACTCCCGTCTACCTATTTTCTAGAGAAACTTGAATGCTCTAAGGTAATTCATTCCATTTTCTATGAGATATATCTTTATGAATACATTATTTCTCATTCAATGCATATTTTTTTAAGTGGTGGTCATTCTTTACCAAGGATTAAAAAACATTCATTTGGATGAATGACAACATTTTTTTGTTGCAGCTATATGAAGAATCAGTAGTTTTTTATATCATTCATTTTTTTCTTTAGAATGTAAGATGTAAGGCGATACTTATTTTTGTAAAAG